>JAVHZZ010000004.1:18785498-19100498 GCA_036250195.1 Mixophyes australis
GGAGACTGGTCAGATCTCTAGGCTGGTAGCACACAATGATATGATGTGAGGAGGAGACTGGTCAGATCTCTGGGCTGGTAGCACACAATGATATGTTGTGATTAGGAGACTGATCAGATCTCTCTGCTGGTAGCACACAATGTTATTATGTGAGGAGGAGACTGGTCAGATCTCTGGGCTGGTTACACACAATAATATGATGTGAGGAGGAGACTGGTCAGATCTCTGGGCTGGTAGCACACAATGATATGATGTAAGGAAACTGGTCAGATCTCGCTGCTGGTAGCACACAATGATATGATGTGAGGAGGAGACTGGTCAGATCTCTGGGCTGGTAGCACACAATGATATGATGTGAGGAGGAGACTGGTCAGATCTCTGGGCTGGTAGAACACAATGATATGATGTGAGGAGGAGACCGGTCAGATCTCTGGGCTGGTAGAACACAATGATATGATGTGAGGAGGAGACTGCTCAGATCTCTGGGCTGATAGCACACAATGATATGATGTGAGGAGGAGACTGGTCAGGTCTCTAGACTGGTAGCACACAGTGATATGATGTGAGGAGGAGACTGGTTAGATCTCTGGGCTGGTAGCACACAATGATATGATGTGAGGAGGAGACTGGTCAGATCTCTGGGCTGGTAGAACACAATGATATGATGTGAGGAGGAGACCGGTCAGATCTCTGGGCTGGTAGAACACAATGATATGATGTGAGGAGGAGACTGGTCAGGTCTCTGGACTGGTAGCACACAATGATATGATGTGAGGAGGAGACTGGTCAGATCTCTGGGCTGGTAGCACACAATGATATGATGTGAGGAGGAGACTGGTCAGGTCTCTGGACTGGTAGCACACAGGGATATGATGTGAGGAGGACACTGGTCAGATCTCTGGGCTGGTAGCACACAATGATATAATGTGAGGAGGAGACTGCTCAGATCTCTGGGCTGATAGCACACAATGATATGATGTGAGGAGAAGACTGGTCAGGTCTCTGGACTGGTAGCACACAGTGATATGATGTGAGGAGGAGACTGGTCAGATCTCTGGGCTGGTAGCACACAGTGATATGATGTGAGGAGGAGACTGGTCAGGTCTCTGGACTGGTAGCACACAATGATATGATGTGAGGAGGAGACTGGTCAGATCTCTGAGCTGGTAGCACACAATGATATGATGTGAGGAGGAGACTGGTCAGGTCTCTGGACTGGTAGCACACAGGGATATGATGTGAGGAGGACACTGGTCAGATCTCTGGGCTGGTAGCACACAATGATATGATGTGAGGAGGAGACTGGTCAGATCTCTGGGCTGGTAGCACACAATGATATGATGTGAGGAGGAGACTGGTCAGATCTCTATGCTGGTAGTAGACAATGATATGATGTGAGGAAGAGACTGGTCAGGTCTCTGGACTGGTAGCACACAGTGATATGATGTGAGGAGGAGACTGGTCAGATCTCTGGGCTGGTAGCACACAATGATATGATGTGAGGAGGAGACTGGTCAGGTCTCTGGACTGGTAGCACACAATGATATGATGTGAGGAGGAGACTGGTCAGATCTCTGGGCTGGTAGCACACAATGATATGATGTGAGGAGGAGACTGGTCAGGTCTCTGGACTGGTAGCACACAGGGATATGATGTGAGGAGGACAATGATCAGATCTCTGGGCTGGTAGCACACAATGATATGATGTGAGGAGGAGACTGCTCAGATCTCTGGGCTGATAGCACACAATGATATGATGTGAGGAGAAGACTGGTCAGGTCTCTGGTCTCTGGACTGGTAGCACACAATGATATGATGTGAGGAGGAGACTGCTCAGATCTTTGGGCTGATAGCACACAATGATATGATTTGAGGAGAAGACTGGTCAGGTCTCTGGTCTCTGGACTGGTAGCACACAATGATATGATGTGAGGAGGAGACTGGTCAGATCTCTGGGCTGGTAGCACACAATGATATGATGTGAGGAGGAGACTGGTCAGGTCTCTGGACTGGTAGCACACAGGGATATGATGTGAGGAGGACACTGGTCAGATCTCTGGGCTGGTAGCACACAATGATATAATGTGAGGAGGAGACTGCTCAGATCTCTGGGCTGGTAGCACACAATGATATGAGGTGGAGGAGGAGACTGGTCAGATCTCTGGGCTGGTAGCACACAATGATAAGATGTGAGGAGGAGACTGGTCAGATTCCTGGGCTGGTAGCACACAATGATATGATGTGAGGAGGAGACTGGTCAGATTCCTGGGCTGGTAGCACACAGTGATATGAGGTGAGGTGGAGAACAAGAGTCTAGTAGGGACTGATGGCTCCTGATCCCGCTACTTGGTGCATACTCTTTCCTCATTAAATTGTGCTCACAAATGAGGATGAAGAATTAAAGATTGTTGTAGTGACTGAATAAGTAAAATATGTAGCTCTTTTGTGTAACAAATGTTTATTACTGACCTGTGCTAATATCTGTAGGGATTTCATCATCCTCTGTTGTATTTCTGTTACTGGATCCATCTGTAGGAAACAAACAGTGACTGAATACATTGTTTATATGTGATTCTCAGATGATGTGTATCTAGGTGACCTCAAAACTGCTCTCTCCTCTACAATAAATGGAAAATCTCCTCTTACCCAGTGATGTGAAGAGCTGGTGATTCTCCATCATTAAGTCCTTGCAAAGACCCTTGTGCAATCCCAAATACTTCTATTCCTGCATAGAGAAATACACAGTGATATCCTGACACCATATATGAACCTGACATACACAATTACACAGTCCTTATCCAGACACATCCACCAATGTTACTGTATAATGTCCCATTCCCAGCAGTCACCTCTCCAGTCAGCAGCTGAATGATCTTGTTGGTCAGTTCCAGGATCTTCTGATCATTGTTTCCCTCACGTATCAGTGAGTGAGGTTCAGGCACCGTGATGGGGCTCTGGGTCCTGCACAATCCTCCTGACATACAGGGGCGGCTCCTGGGTGTCACACACTCACCAGGTCTCTTTATCACTGCTATGTAATCCTGTGTAATGAAGGTAAATGAAGCTCAAACAATTTGGGAATTTTTTAGAGGTTACTTGCACAAAATATACAATAATGGTCTATTCTATAAATGCAACCCCTTATAACATATGTTTCTTATTGTGAAGGAACAACGCTGCTCTTATAACACCCCCATGATGATCTCATCACGCAGGGGGAAGGGGGGATTGGTGCGCACTGCACATACACAATGTGATGTCCTTACACCTGGCTGAATGTCCACGTGTGTGAGCCAGGCACAGACACTGCACGCTCTCTTCTCCTTGATGCCTGGACACAGTAATATCTCCTGTTCTCTGTATCATCTGTTGGGAACAAACTACTGCACACAGCAAGATGACTATAAAGTGGGGGCTTGTAGTAGACAGAGGACACAGAACAGCCACCCTACAGAAGATAGTAGGTGAGGTAAGTGCTATATACAGTCTACTAAGACGGTGCATATAGATAAAAGTGACAGGTAGGTGGGGGCTGTATATGTAAAATAAATCGTTCTGGTCTATTTGGCCCATTTAATAAAAAAGTCCAGGAAAGTGGAAACCATCCCCTAATTGTAAAACTTACACCTAAAATTGTAGCAAGAGCTGCAGATCCCAAGGTCTCAGGAATATATTAGTGATAGATAAACAACACAGTGCTGGGACATACTGCACAATGCGCAATGTACTTCATTCATAAATTGTATGAATAAAGTACATAGCATCTAACCAATCAGCTCAGCTTTACTCACTGACCAATCCGAGCAAAGCTTCTTTGTTTGGCTAAAATGATTGGCTCTGAGCCTGTCAGTTACCACGTGGCTCCTTTAAGGAGCAGTCCTTATCACATTCATATGGTTTATTTAATTTAACCCTTTGGATTACAAGGACCCCCTGATCTAGGTGAGATATAAAGTGGAGAACGAGGGGGTTAGTGGGTGTTTTTATTTGCAATAAAGATCTTTTTCAATGCTGTCTTTAATCCAGTGTGTTTTTCCAGGTGAACTACAGGTCCCAGTGTGCTCTGGATGCTGGTGCTTGTAGTTCTACAAGCCGTCATGTGCTGGGCTAGGACATGTTAATATTAGGGCAGGGGAGTTCCATCATTCAGGTTTCCCTGCTATAGTGTCACCAGTGGTGTGAGAGCCTAGTGCTGGTAGCAGCTTTTACATGAGGACCTACAGTGTTCAGACCCCTGAAATAGGCTGTGAGCGCTGCTGCTGGTAGCAATAATGAAAGTAATGAAGGGGGTGAGAGAGTGCGGAATGAAGGGGTGAGAGAGTGCAGTAATGAAGGGGGTGAGAGAGTGCGGAATGAAGGGGGTGAGAGAGTGCGGAATGAAGGGGGTGAGAGAGTGCAGTAATGAAGGGGGTGAGAGAGTGTGGTAATGAAGGGGGTGAGAGAGTGTGGTAATGAAGGGGGTGAGAGAGTGCAGTAATGAAGGTGTGAGAGAGTGCAGTAATGAAGGGGGTGAGAGAGTGTGGTAATGAAGGGGGTGAGAGAGTGTGGTAATGAAGGGGGTGAGAGAGTGCAGTAATGAAGGTGTGAGAGAGTGCATGAATGAAGAGGGTGAGAGAGTGCAGTAATGAAAGTGTGAGAGAGTGCATGAATGAAGAGGGTGAGAGAGTGCAGTAATGAAGGTGTGAGAGAGTGCAGTAATGAAGGGGGTGAGAGAGTGCAGTAATGAAGGGGTTGAGAGAGTGCGGAATGAAGGGGTTGAGAGAGTGCGGTAATGAAGGGGTTGAGAGAGTGCGGAATGAAGGGGTTGAGAGAGTGTGGTAATGAAGGGGGTGAGAGAGTGCAGCAATTATGGGGGTGAGATAGTGCAGTAATGAAGGTTGTGAGAGAAAGCGATAATGACGGGGGTGAGAGAGTGCAGTAATAAAGGGGTGAGAGAGTGTGGTAATGAAGTGGGTGAGAGAGTGCAGTAATAAAGGGTGTGAGTGAGTGCAATAATGATGGGGGTGAGAGAGTGCGGTAATGAACGGGGTGAGACTGTGCAGTAAAAAAAGGGGGTGAGAGAGTGCAGTAATGAAGGGGGTGAGAAAGTGCAGTAATGAAGGGGGTGAGAGAGGGCAGTAATAAAGGGTGTGAGTGAGTGCAATAATGGTGGCGGTAAGAGAGTGCGTGTCAGAATCACTAGGTGGGATTGATGATACCTGCCAGCAGTTGGCGCTACTTAGTACTGAGGCGCGGAGTCTAACACGCCCCTGGTTTTCCCCGCAAGGAGGTATGGACTTTGCTGCAAGGGACGCGCAGGTCGAGGCCCTCAGTATCAGTCAGCTGGCGAGGTAACAATTGAATATAAAGAGAAACGGATTCATCTCCCTCTAGGGTTAGGACTTCCTCATCATTTGAACCTTGAGGTTATTTCTAATTATACAGGTAATTCAATATGAGGGGGTGCTCTCTCAAACAAAATTTGCATCAGAACAGAGAATGGTGAAACTAATCACCTAAGAAAGGTTGCTAACTGAGGCACTCCAGTCCATTATAGAGTTTAAATAAAAAACATAAATTTTATTAGAGGTAATCAATAAAAACAAATAAACCAGATATCATCAAAGTCGGCGAATATATAAAATAGAGAAGTGAAGAAAAATAAAGATAAGTGATAAAGAGTGTTAAAAATACCCTTCCGGGAACCCGGCAATCACGAAATTGTGACATTATAAATTAAATGGGGAGATTACCCATTAGTGTAGACACTGTATCATTATATGCAACAAAACATTTTATTGAAACTTATTCCTATGTTCATAGATACATTGTGTCAATTTTCACATAAGTTAGCAAAAATGTGTCCACTCTGGATTAAATGTCAGCAGTGTTTGTAGAGATGTGCCTACATGGGTTGTCATTCCTATACCCCTGAGATGTAAAAGTCTAACATAAATATTCATGGGAAATAGAGTCTATATACATTTAATGTCAAAAGTCAGGATTATTAGCCTGACTAGTATGGATTCATCGGAACGAGGGTCGAGCCCCTCAGTATCAGTCAGCTGGCGAGGTAACAATTGAGGCAGCGGTGAGAGTCCACCAGGATGCAAATAGAAGAGTAGTCAACAAGCCGGGTCAAAACCAGAAGAACGGATATAGCCAAATCAGAAGCAGGAGAATGGTCAGGAAGCCGGGTCAATACCAAATATCAATCTAAGCCAGAATCAGGAACCAAAGGAGAAGTCAGGAACAAGCCAGGGTCAGAATCCAAATAACAGCAACACAGGAACAAACACTGGAGCAAGGCTGAAGACCAAATACTCTGGCACTAGACATGTGTCAGAGGCTGCCTTATATACCCTAAGGTGCCTCCTGATAGGGTTAGGGAGATTTTGGCGGTAAGACAAGCTGACTGCAGACAGGTGAGCAGAGATAGTGTCCCGCTGCTAGGCAACAGGACGTGGCTGTTTGGAAGGTGCAGGCGTCCGTCTACTGCACCAAGTGTCAGTGCGGAGATGGCGCCTGACAGTGCGGTAATGTAGGGGGTGAGAGAGTGCGGTAATGGAGGGGGAGGGAGAGTGCGGTAATGAACATGGTGAGAGAGTACAGTAATGTAGGCGGTGAGAGAGTGCAGAAATGAAGGGGGTAAGAGAGTGCGGTAATGAATGGGGTGAGAGAGTGCGGTAATGAAGGGGGTGAGAGAGTGCAGTAATGAAGGCTGTGAGAGAGTGCAGTAATGTAGGCGGTGAGAGAGTGCAGAAATGAAGGGGGTAAGAGAGTGCGATAACGAAGGGGGTGAGAGAGTACGGTGATGAAAGGGGTGAGAGAGTGCAGTAATGAAGGAGTGAGAGACTGCAGTAATAAATGGGGTAAGACAGTGCAGTAATGAAGGCGGTGAGAGAGACAAGTAATGAAGAAGAGAGAGAGTGCAGTAATGAAGGAGTGAGAGACTGCAGTAATAAATGGGGTAAGACAGTGCAGTAATGAAGGGGGTGAGAGAGACAAGTAATGAAGGAGAGAGAGAGTGCAGTAATGAATGGGGTAAGACAGTGCAGTAATGAAGTGGTGAGAGAGTGCAGTAATGAAGGGATGAGAGAGTGCAGTTATCAATGGGTGAGAGAGTGCGGTAATGAAGGGGGTGAGAGAGTGCAGTAATGAATAAGTGAGAGTGCAGTAATGAAGGGGTCAAAGAGTGCAGTAATGAAGGTAGAGAATGCAGTAATGAAGGGGTGAGACAGTGCAGTAATGAAGGGGGTGATAGAGTGCAGTAATGGAGGGTGTGAGAGTGCAGTGATGAAAGGGGTGAGAGACTGCAGTAAAGAAATGGGTGAGAGAGCGAAGTAGTGAAGGTTGTGAGAGATTGCGGTAATAAAGGGGATGAGAGTGTGCAGGATTAATGGGGGTGAGAGAGTACTGTAATGAAGGGTGTAAGAGAGTGCGGTAATAAAGAGGGTGAGATAGTGTGGTAATGAAGGGGGTGAGAGAGTGCAGTAATGGAGGGGGTGAGAGAATGCAGTAATGAAGGGGGTGAGAGACTGCAGTATAGAAGTGGGTGAGAGAGCGAAGTAGTGAAGGTTGTGAGAGAGTGTGATAATGAAGGGGGAATGATAGTGCGGTAATGAATGTTATAAGACAGTAATAAAGGGGGAGAGAGAGTGCAATAATGGAGGGGGTGAGAGTGTGCAGTAATAGAGGGGGTGAGAGAGTGCAGTAATGAAGGGGGTGACAAAGTGCAGTAATGAAGAGGGTGAGAGAGTGCGGTAATGAAGGGTGTGAGAGAGTGCAGTAATGAAGGGGTTGAGAGTGCAGTAATGGAGTAGGTGAGAGAATGCAGTAATGGAGGGGGTTAGAGAGTGCAGTAATGAAGGGTTTGAGAGTGCAGTAATGAAGGGGGTGAGAGAGTGCAATAATGGAGGGGGTGAGAGAGTGCAGTAATGAGGGGTGTGAGAGAGTGCAGTAATGAAGGGTGTGAGAGAGTACAGTAATGAAGGGGGTGAGAGAGTGCAGTAATAGAGGGGATGAGAGAGTGCAGTAATTAAGGGATTGATAGAGTGCAATAATTGAGGAGGTGAGAGAGTGCAGTAATGAAGGGTTTGAGAGAGTGCAGTAATGAATGGGGTGAGAGAGTGCAGTAATGAGGGGGGTGAGAGAGTGCAGTAATGAAGGCGGTGAGAGAGTGCAGTAATGAAGGGGGTGAGAGAATGCAGTAATGAAGCGGGTGGGAGAGTGCTGTAATGAAGGCTGTGAGAGAGTGCAGTAATGAAGGGTGTATAAGAGTACGGTAATGAAGGTGGTGAGAGAGTGCGCTAATAAAGGGGTGAGAGAGTGCAATAATGGAGGGGGTGAGAGAGTGCGGTAATGAAGGCGGTGAGAGAGTGCAATAATGGAGGGGGTGAGAGAGTGCAGTAATCGAGGGGGTGAGAGAGTGCACTAATGAAGGGTGTGAGAGAGTGCAGTAATAAAGGGTGTGAGTAAGTGCAATAATGAAGAGGGTGAGAGAGTGCAGTAATTAAGGGAGTGAGAGAGTGCAGTAATGAAGGGGGTGAGAGAGTGCAGTTATGAAGGGGGTGAGAGAGTGCAGTAATGAAGGGGTGGGAGAGTGTGGTAATGAAGGGGGAGAGAGTGCGGTATTGATCGTTATGAGAAAGTAATGAAGGGGGTGAGAGAGTGCAGTAATGAATAAGTGAGAGAGTGCAGTAATGAAAGGGTCAGTGAGTGCAGTAATGAAGGGAGAGAATGCAGTAATGAAGGGGTGAGACAGTGCAGTTATGAAGGGGGTGATAGAGAGCAGTAATGGAGGGGGTGAGAGTGCAGTGATGAAGGGGGTGATAGACTGCAGTAAAGAAGTGGGTGAGAGAGCGAAGAAGTGAAGGTTGTGAGAGATTGCGGTAATAAAGGGGGTGAGAAAGTGCAGGAATAATGGGGGTGAGAGAGTACAGTAATGAAGGGTGTAAGAGAGTGCAGTAATGAAGGGGTTGAGAGAGTGCAGTAGTGAAGGTTGTAAGAGAGTGTGGTAATGAACGGGAGAGATAGTGCGGTAATGAAGGGGGAGAGATAGTGCGGTAATGAACGATATGAGACAGTAATGAAGGGGGTGAGAGAGTGCAAAATTGGAGGGGGTGAGAGTGAGAGTGTGCAGTAATAGAGGTAGTGAGAGTGTGCAGTAATGAAGGGTGTGAGAGAGTGCAGTAATGAAGGGGGTAAGAGAGTGCAGTAATAAAGGGTGTGAGAGAGTGCAGTAATGAAGGGTATGAGAGAGTACGGCAATGAAGGGGGTGAGAGAATGCGCTAATGAAAGGGGTGAGAGAGTGCAGTAATAAAGGGTGTGAGAAAGTGCAATAATAAGGAGGGTGAGAGAGTGCAGTAATTAAGAGAGTGATAGAGTGCAATAATTGAGGAGGTGAGAGAGTGCAGTAATGAAGGGTTTAAGAGAGTGCAGTAATGAAGGGTTTGAGAGAGAGCAGTAATGAATGGGGTGAGAGAGTGCAGTAAAGAAGGGGGTGAGAGAGTGCAGTAATGAAGGCGGTGAGAGAGTGCAGTAATGAAGGGGGTGAGAGAATGCAGTAATGAAGCGGGTGAGAGAGTGCTGTAATGAAGGGTGTTAGAGAGTGCAGTAATGAAGGATGTATGAGAGTACGGTAATGAAGGGGGTGAGAGAGTGCAATAATGGAGAGGGTGATAGTGCAATAATGAAGGGGGTGAGAGAGTGCAGTAATAAATGGGGTGAGAGAGTGCAGTAATGCAGGGTTTGATAGAGTGCAGTAATGCAGTGGGTGAGAGAGGGCAGTAATGAAGGATGTGAGAGAGTGCAGTAATGCAGTGGGTGAGAGAGGGCAGTAATGAAGGATGTAAGAGAGTGCAGTAATGCAGTGGGTGAGAGAGGGCAGTAATGAAGGATGTGAGAGAGTGCAGTAATGCAGTGGGTGAGAGAGGGCAGTAATGAAGGATGTGAGAGAGTGCAGTAATGCAGTGGGTGAGAGAGGGCAGTAATGAAGGGTGTGAGAGAGTGCAGTAATGCAGTGGGTGAGAGAGGGCAGTAATGAAGGATGTGAGAGAGTGCAGTAATGCAGTGGGTGAGAAAGGGCAGTAATGAAGGATGTGAGAGAGTGCATTAATGCAGTGGGTGAGAGAGGGCAGTAATGAAGGGTGTGAGAGAGTGCAGTAATGCAGTGGGTGAGAGAGGGCAGTAATGAAGGATGTGAGAGAGTGCAGTAATGCAGTGGGTGAGAGAGGGCAGTAATGAAGGATGTGAGAGAGTGCAGTAATGCAGTGGGTGAGAGAGGGCAGTAATGAAGGATGTGAGAGAGTGCAGTAATGCAGTGGGTGAGAGAGGGCAGTAATGACGGGGGTGAGAGAGTGCAGTAATTAAGGGTGTGATAGAGTGCAATGATTATGGAGGTGAGGAGTGCATTAATAAAGGGGGTGAGAGAGTGCAGTAATGAAGTGGGTGAGAAAGTGCAGTAATGAAGGGGGTGAGAGAGTGCAGTGATGAAGGGTTTTAGAGAGTGAAGTAATGAAGGGTTTGAGAGAATACAGTAATTAAGGGGGTGAGAGAGTGCAATAATGGAGGGGGTGAGAGTGTGCAGTATTGGAGGGGGTGAGAGAGTGAAGTAATGAAGGGTGTGAGAGAGTGCAGTAATGAAGGGGTTGAGAGAGTGCGCTATTGAAGGGGGTGAGAGAGTGCAATAATGGAGGGGGTGAGAGAGTGCAGTAATGAAGGGGGTGAGAGAGTGCAGTAATGAAGGGGGTGAGAGAGTGCAATAATGGAGGGGTTGAGAGAGTGCATTAATGAAGGGTTTGAGAGAGTGCAGTAATGAAGGGGGTGAGATAGTGCAATAATGGATGGGGTGAGAGTGTGCAGTAATAGAGGGGGTGAGAGAGTGCAGTAATGAAGGGGGTGACAAAGTGCAGTAATGAAGAGGGTGAGAGAGTGCGGTAATGAAGGGTGTGAGAGAGTGCAGTAATGAAGGGGTTGAGAGTGCAGTAATGGAGGGGGTGAGAGAATGCAGTAATGGAGGGGGTTAGAGAGTGCAGTAATGAAGGGTTTGAGAGTGCAGTAATGAAGGGGGTGAGAGAGTGCAATAATGGAGGGGGTGAGAGAGTGCAGTAATGAGGGGTGTGAGAGAGTGCAGTAATGAATGGTGTGAGAGAGTACAGTAATGAAGGGGGTGAGAGAGTGCAGTAATAGAGGGGATGAGAGAGTGCAGTAATTAAGGGATTGATAGAGTGCAATAATTGAGGAGGTGAGAGAGTGCAGTAATGAAGGGTTTGAGAGAGTGCAGTAATGAATGGGGTGAGAGAGTGCAGTAATGAGGGGGGTGAGAGAGTGCAGTAATGAAGGCGGTGAGAGAGTGCAGTAATGAAGGGGGTGAGAGAATGCAGTAATGAAGCGGGTGGGAGAGTGCTGTAATGAAGGCTGTGAGAGAGTGCAGTAATGAAGGGTGTATAAGAGTACGGTAATGAAGGTGGTGAGAGAGTGCGCTAATAAAGGGGTGAGAGAGTGCAATAATGGAGGGGGTGAGAGAGTGCGGTAATGAAGGCGGTGAGAGAGTGCAATAATGGAAGGGGTGAGAGAGTGCAGTAATCGAGGGGGTGAGAGAGTGCACTAATGAAGGGTGTGAGAGAGTGCAGTAATAAAGGGTGTGAGTAAGTGCAATAATGAAGAGGGTGAGAGAGTGCAGTAATTAAGGGAGTGAGAGAGTGCAGTAATGAAGGGGGTGAGAGAGTGCAGTTATGAAGGGGGTGAGAGAGTGCAGTAATGAAGGGGTGGGAGAGTGTGGTAATGAAGGGGGAGAGAGTGCGGTATTGATCGTTATGAGAAAGTAATGAAGGGGGTGAGAGAGTGCAGTAATGAATAAGTGAGAGAGTGCAGTAATGAAAGGGTCAGTGAGTGCAGTAATGAAGGGAGAGAATGCAGTAATGAAGGGGTGAGACAGTGCAGTTATGAAGGGGGTGATAGAGAGCAGTAATGGAGGGGGTGAGAGTGCAGTGATGAAGGGGGTGATAGACTGCAGTAAAGAAGTGGGTGAGAGAGCGAAGAAGTGAAGGTTGTGAGAGATTGCGGTAATAAAGGGGGTGAGAAAGTGCAGGAATAATGGGGGTGAGAGAGTACAGTAATGAAGGGTGTAAGAGAGTGCAGTAATGAAGGGGTTGAGAGAGTGCAGTAATGAAGGGTGTGATAGAGTGCAGTAATGAAGGGTGTGATAGAGTGCAGTGTTGAAGGGGGTGAGAGACTGCAGTATAGAAGTGGATGAGAGAGCGAAGTAGTGAAGGTTGTAAGAGAGTGTGGTAATGAACGGGAGAGATAGTGCGGTAATGAAGGGGGAGAGATAGTGCGGTAATGAACGATATGAGACAGTAATGAAGGGGGTGAGAGAGTGCAAAATTGGAGGGGGTGAGAGTGAGAGTGTGCAGTAATAGAGGTAGTGAGAGTGTGCAGTAATGAAGGGTGAGATAGAGTGCAGTAATGAAGGGGGTAAGAGAGTGCAGTAATAAAGGGTGTGAGAGAGTGCAGTAATGAAGGGTATGAGAGAGTACGGCAATGAAGGGGGTGAGAGAATGCGCTAATGAAAGGGGTGAGAGAGTGCAGTAATAAAGGGTGTGAGAAAGTGCAATAATAAGGAGGGTGAGAGAGTGCAGTAATTAAGAGAGTGATAGAGTGCAATAATTGAGGAGGTGAGAGAGTGCAGTAATGAAGGGTTTAAGAGAGTGCAGTAATGAAGGGTTTGAGAGAGTGCAGTAATGAATGGGGTGAGAGAGTGCAGTAAAGAAGGGGGTGAGAGAGTGCAGTAATGAAGGCGGTGAGAGAGTGCAGTAATGAAGGGGGTGAGAGAATGCAGTAATGAAGCGGGTGAGAGAGTGCTGTAATGAAGGGTGTTAGAGAGTGCAGTAATGAAGGATGTATGAGAGTACGGTAATGAAGGGGGTGAGAGAGTGCAATAATGGAGAGGGTGATAGTGCAATAATGAAGGGGGTGAGAGAGTGCAGTAATAAATGGGGTGAGAGAGAGCAGTAATGCAGGGTTTGATAGAGTGCAGTAATGCAGTGGGTGAGAGAGGGCAGTAATGAAGGGTGTGAGAGAGTGCAGTAATGCAGTGGGTGAGAGAGGGCAGTAATGAAGGATGTGAGAGAGTGCAGTAATGCAGTGGGTGAGAGAGGGCAGTAATGAAGGATGTAAGAGAGTGCAGTAATGCAGTGGGTGAGAGAGGGCAGTAATGAAGGATGTGAGAGAGTGCAGTAATGCAGTGGGTGAGAGAGGGCAGTAATGAAGGATGTGAGAGAGTGCAGTAATGCAGTGGGTGAGAGAGGGCAGTAATGAAGGGTGTGAGAGAGTGCAGTAATGCAGTGGGTGAGAGAGGGCAGTAATGAAGGATGTGAGAGAGTGCAGTAATGCAGTGGGTGAGAAAGGGCAGTAATGAAGGATGTGAGAGAGTGCATTAATGCAGTGAGTGAGAGAGGGCAGTAATGAAGGGTGTGAGAGAGTGCAGTAATGCAGTGGGTGAGAGAGGGCAGTAATGAAGGATGTGAGAGAGTGCAGTAATGCAGTGGGTGAGAGAGGGCAGTAATTAAGGGTGTGATAGAGTGCAATAATTGAATAGGTGAGAGAGTGCAGTAATGAAGGGTTTGAGAGTGCAGTAATGAAGGGTGTGAGAGAGTGCGGTAATGAAGGGGGTGACAGAGTGCGGTAATGAAGGGTGTGAGACAGTGAAGTAATAAAGGGGTTGAGAGAGTGCATTAATGGAGGGGGTGAGAGAGTGCATTAATGAAGGGTTTGAGAGAGTGCAGTAATGAAGGGGGTGAGAGAGTGCAGTAATTAAGGGTGTGATAGAGTGCAATAATTGAATAGGTGAGAGAGTGCAGTAATGAAGGGTTTGAGAGTGCAGTAATGAAGGGTGTGAGAGAGTGCGGTAATGAAGGGGGTGACAGAGTGCGGTAATGAAGGGTGTGAGACAGTGAAGTAATAAAGGGGTTGAGAGAGTGCATTAATGGAGGGGGTGAGAGAGTGCATTAATGAAGGGTTTGAGAGAGTGCAGTAATGAAGGGGGTGAGAGAGTGCAATAATGGAGGGGGTGAGAGTGTGCAGTATTGGAGGGGGTGAGAGAGTGAAGTAATGAAGGGTGTGAGAGAGTGCAGTAATGAAGGGGTTGAGAGAGTGCGCTATTGAAGGGGGTGAGAGAGTGCAATAATGGAGGGGGTGAGAGAGTGCAGTAATGAAGGGGGTGAGAGAGTGCAGTAATGAAGGGGGTGAGAGAGTGCAATAATGGAGGGGGTGAGAGAGTGCATTAATGAAGGGTTTGAGAGAGTGCAGTAATGAAGGGGGTGAGATAGTGCAATAATGGAGGGGGTGAGAGTGTGCAGTAATAGAGGGGGTGAGAGAGTGCAGTAATGAAGGGGGTGACAAAGTGCAGTAATGAAGAGGGTGAGAGAGTGCGGTAATGAAGGGTGTGAGAGAGTGCAGTAATGAAGGGGTTGAGAGTGCAGTAATGGAGGGGGTGAGAGAATGCAGTAATGGAGGGGGTTAGAGAGTGCAGTAATGAAGGGTTTGAGAGTGCAGTAATGAAGGGGGTGAGAGAGTGCAATAATGGAGGGGGTGAGAGAGTGCAGTAATGAGGGGTGTGAGAGAGTGCAGTAATGAATGGTGTGAGAGAGTACAGTAATGAAGGGGGTGAGAGAGTGCAGTAATAGAGGGGATGAGAGAGTGCAGTAATTAAGGGATTGATAGAGTGCAATAATTGAGGAGGTGAGAGAGTGCAGTAATGAAGGGTTTGAGAGAGTGCAGTAATGAATGGGGTGAGAGAGTGCAGTAATGAGGGGGGTGAGAGAGTGCAGTAATGAAGGCGGTGAGAGAGTGCAGTAATGAAGGGGGTGAGAGAATGCAGTAATGAAGCGGGTGGGAGAGTGCTGTAATGAAGGCTGTGAGAGAGTGCAGTAATGAAGGGTGTATAAGAGTACGGTAATGAAGGTGGTGAGAGAGTGCGCTAATAAAGGGGTGAGAGAGTGCAATAATGGAGGGGGTGAGAGAGTGCGGTAATGAAGGCGGTGAGAGAGTGCAATAATGGAGGGGGTGAGAGAGTGCAGTAATCGAGGGGGTGAGAGAGTGCACTAATGAAGGGTGTGAGAGAGTGCAGTAATAAAGGGTGTGAGTAAGTGCAATAATGAAGAGGGTGAGAGAGTGCAGTAATTAAGGGAGTGAGAGAGTGCAGTAATGAAGGGGGTGAGAGAGTGCAGTTATGAAGGGGGTGAGAGAGTGCAGTAATGAAGGGGTGGGAGAGTGTGGTAATGAAGGGGGAGAGAGTGCGGTATTGATCGTTATGAGAAAGTAATGAAGGGGGTGAGAGAGTGCAGTAATGAATAAGTGAGAGAGTGCAGTAATGAAAGGGTCAGTGAGTGCAGTAATGAAGGGAGAGAATGCAGTAATGAAGGGGTGAGACAGTGCAGTTATGAAGGGGGTGATAGAGAGCAGTAATGGAGGGGGTGAGAGTGCAGTGATGAAGGGGGTGATAGACTGCAGTAAAGAAGTGGGTGAGAGAGCGAAGAAGTGAAGGTTGTGAGAGATTGCGGTAATAAAGGGGGTGAGAAAGTGCAGGAATAATGGGGGTGAGAGAGTACAGTAATGAAGGGTGTAAGAGAGTGCAGTAATGAAGGGGTTGAGAGAGTGCAGTAATGAAGGGTGTGATAGAGTGCAGTAATGAAGGGTGTGATAGAGTGCAGTGTTGAAGGGGGTGAGAGACTGCAGTATAGAAGTGGATGAGAGAGCGAAGTAGTGAAGGTTGTAAGAGAGTGTGGTAATGAACGGGAGAGATAGTGCGGTAATGAAGGGGGAGAGATAGTGCGGTAATGAACGATATGAGACAGTAATGAAGGGGGTGAGAGAGTGCAAAATTGGAGGGGGTGAGAGTGAGAGTGTGCAGTAATAGAGGTAGTGAGAGTGTGCAGTAATGAAGGGTGAGATAGAGTGCAGTAATGAAGGGGGTAAGAGAGTGCAGTAATAAAGGGTGTGAGAGAGTGCAGTAATGAAGGGTATGAGAGAGTACGGCAATGAAGTGGGTGAGAGAATGCGCTAATGAAAGGGGTGAGAGAGTGCAGTAATAAAGGGTGTGAGAAAGTGCAATAATAAGGAGGGTGAGAGAGTGCAGTAATTAAGAGAGTGATAGAGTGCAATAATTGAGGAGGTGAGAGAGTGCAGTAATGAAGGGTTTAAGAGAGTGCAGTAATGAAGGGTTTGAGAGAGTGCAGTAATGAATGGGGTGAGAGAGTGCAGTAAAGAAGGGGGTGAGAGAGTGCAGTAATGAAGGCGGTGAGAGAGTGCAGTAATGAAGGGGGTGAGAGAATGCAGTAATGAAGCCGGTGAGAGAGTGCTGTAATGAAGGGTGTTAGAGAGTGCAGTAATGAAGGATGTATGAGAGTACGGTAATGAAGGGGGTGAGAGAGTGCAATAATGGAGAGGGTGATAGTGCAATAATGAAGGGGGTGAGAGAGTGCAGTAATAAATGGGGTGAGAGAGTGCAGTAATGCAGGGTTTGATAGAGTGCAGTAATGCAGTGGGTGAGAGAGGGCAGTAATGAAGGGTGTGAGAGAGTGCAGTAATGCAGTGGGTGAGAGAGGGCAGTAATGAAGGATGTGAGAGAGTGCAGTAATGCAGTGGGTGAGAGAGGGCAGTAATGAAGGATGTAAGAGAGTGCAGTAATGCAGTGGGTGAGAGAGGGCAGTAATGAAGGATGTGAGAGAGTGCAGTAATGCAGTGGGTGAGAGAGGGCAGTAATGAAGGATGTGAGAGAGTGCAGTAATGCAGTGGGTGAGAGAGGGCAGTAATGAAGGGTGTGAGAGAGTGCAGTAATGCAGTGGGTGAGAGAGGGCAGTAATGAAGGATGTGAGAGAGTGCAGTAATGCAGTGGGTGAGAAAGGGCAGTAATGAAGGATGTGAGAGAGTGCATTAATGCAGTGGGTGAGAGAGGGCAGTAATGAAGGGTGTGAGAGAGTGCAGTAATGCAGTGGGTGAGAGAGGGCAGTAATGAAGGATGTGAGAGAGTGCAGTAATGCAGTGGGTGAGAGAGGGCAGTAATGAAGGATGTGAGAGAGTGCAGTAATGCAGTGGGTGAGAGAGGGCAGTAATGAAGGATGTGAGAGAGTGCAGTAATGCAGTGGGTGAGAGAGGGCAGTAATGACGGGGGTGAGAGAGTGCAGTAATTAAGGGTGTGATAGAGTGCAATGATTATGGAGGTGAGGAGTGCATTAATAAAGGGGGTGAGAGAGTGCAGTAATGAAGTGGGTGAGAAAGTGCAGTAATGAAGGGGGTGAGAGAGTGCAGTGATGAAGGGTTTTAGAGAGTGAAGTAATGAAGGGTTTGAGAGAATACAGTAATTAAGGGGGTGAGAGAGTGCAGTAATGGAGGGGATGAAAGAGTGCAGTAATGACGGGGGTGAGAGAGTGCAGTAATTAAGGGTGTGATAGAGTGCAATAATTGAATAGGTGAGAGAGTGTAGTAATGAAGGGTTTGAGAGTGCAGTAATGAAGGGTGTGAGAGAGTGCGGTAATGAAGGGGGTGACAGAGTGCGGTAATGAAGGGTGTGAGACAGTGAAGTAATAAAGGGGTTGAGAGAGTGCATTAATGGAGGGGGTGAGAGAGTGCATTACTGAAGGGTTTGAGAGAGTGCAGTAATGAAGGGGGTGAGAGAGTGCAATAATGGAGGGGGTGAGAGTGTGCAGTATTGGAGGGGGTGAGAGAGTGAAGTAATGAAGGGTGTGAGAGAGTGCAGTAATGAAGGGGTTGAGAGAGTGCGCTATTGAAGGGGGTGAGAGAGTGCAATAATGGAGGGGGTGAGAGAGTGCAGTAATGAAGGGGGTGAGAGAGTGCAGTAATGAAGGGGGTGAGAGAGTGCAATAATGGAGGGGGTGAGAGAGTGCATTAATGAAGGGTTTGAGAGAGTGCAGTAATGAAGGGGGTGAGATAGTGCAATAATGGAGGGGGTGAGAGTGTGCAGTATTGGAGGGGGTGAGAGAGTGAAGTAATGAAGGGTGTGAGAGAGTGCAGTAATGAAGGGGTTGAGAGAGTGCGCTATTGAACGGGGTAAGAGAGTGCAATAATGGAGGGGGTGAGAGAGTGGAGTAATAAAGGGGGTGAGAGAGTGCAGTAATGAAGGGGGTGAGAGAGTGCAGTAATGAAGGGGGTGAGAAAGTGCAGTAATGATGGGGGTGAGAAAGTGCAATAATTGAGGGGGTGAGAAAGTGCAGTAATGAAGGGGGTGAGAGAGTGCAGTAATGAAGGGTTTGAGAGAGTGCAGCATTGAAGGGGGTGAGAGAGTGCTGTAATGAAGGGTGAGATAGATTGCAATAATTGAGGCGGTGAGAGAGTGCAGTAATGACTGGTGTGAGAGAGTGCGCTATTGAAGGGGGTGAGAGAGTGCAATAATGGAGGGGGTGAGAGAGTGCAGTAATAAAGGGGGTGAGAGAGAGCAGTAATGAAGGGGGTGAGAGAGTGCAGTAATAAAGGGGGTGAGAGAGAGCAGTAATGAAGGGGGTGAGAGAGTGCAGTAATAATGAGTGTAATAGAGTGTAATAATTGAGGAGGTGAGAGAGTGCAGTAATGAAGTGT
This sequence comes from Mixophyes australis, assembly GCA_036250195.1. Lineage (NCBI taxonomy): Eukaryota > Metazoa > Chordata > Amphibia > Anura > Limnodynastidae > Mixophyes > Mixophyes australis. The sequence goes on from JAVHZZ010000004.1 coordinate 18,804,073, forward strand.
TTGAGAGAGTGCAGTAATGAAGGGGGGAGAGAGTGCAGTAATGAAGGGGGTGAGAGAGTGCAGTAATGAAGGGTGTGATAGAGTGCATTAATGAAGGGGGTGAGAGAGTGCAGTATTGAAGGGGGTGAGAGAATGCAGTAATGAAGCAGGTGAGAGAGTGCTGTAATGAAGGGTTTGAGAGAGTGCTGTAATGAAGGGTGTGAGAGAGTGCAATAATTGAGGGTGTGAGAGCATGCAGTGATGGAGGAAGTGAGAGACTGCAGCAATGAAGGGGGTGAGAGAATGCAGTAATTAAGGGGGTGAGAGAGTGCAGTATTGGAGGGGATGAAAGAGTGCAGTAATGAAGAGGGTGAGAGAGTGCAATAATTGAGGGGGTGAGAGAGTGCAGTAATGAAGGGTGTGAGAGTGTGCGGCAATGCAGGGGGTGAGAGAGTGCAGTAATGAAGGGTGTGAGAGAGTACGGTAATGAAGGGGGTGAGAGAGTGCGCTAATGAAGGGGGTGAGAGAGTGCAATAATGGAGGGGGTGAGAGATTGCAGTAATAGAGGGGGTGAGAGAGTGCAGTAATGGAGGGGGTGAGAGAATGCAGTAATAGAGGGGGTGAGAGAGTGCAGTAATGAAGGGTGTGAAAGAGTGCGGTAATGAAGGGGTTGAGAGAGTGAAATAATGAAGGGGGTGAGAGAGTGCAGTACTGAAGGGTGTGAGAGAGTGAAGTAATGAATGGGGTGAGAGAGTGCGGCAATGAAGGATGTGAGAGAGTGCAGTAATGAAGTTGGTGAGAGAGTGCAATAATGGAGGGGTGAGAGTGTGCAGTAATCAAGGGGGTGAGAGAGTGCGGTAATGAAGGGTGTGAGAGAGTGCAGTAATGAAGGGTGTGAGAAAGTGCAGTAATAAAGGGGGTCAGAGAGTGCAATAATGGAGGGGGTGAGAGAGTGCACTAATGAAGTTGGTGAGAGTGCAGTAATGAAGGGAGTGCAGTAATGAAGTGGGTGAGAGAGTGCAGTAATGAAGGGGGTGAGAGAGTGCAGTAATGGGTGGATAAAAGAGTGCAGTAATGAAGGGTGTGAGAGAGTGCAATAGTGTGGGAGACAGTGCAGTAATAAAGGGGGTGAGAGAGTGCAGTAATGACGGGTGTGAGAGAGTGCTGTAATGAAGGGGATGAGAGAGTGCAGTAATGAAGGGTTTGAGAGAGTGCAGTAATGAAGGGAGTGAGAGAGTGCAGTAATGCAGGGGGTGAGAGAGTGCATAATGAATAAGTGAAAGAGTGCAGTAATGAAGGGGTGAGAGTGCAGTGTTGAAGGGGGTGAGAGACTGCAGTTAAGAAGTGGGTGAGAGAGCGAAGTAGTGAAGGTTGTGAGAGATTGCGGTAATGATAGGGGTGAGAGAGTGCACGAATAATGGGGGTGGGAGAGTACAGAAATGAAGGGTGTAAGAGAGTGCGGTAATGAAGGGGGTGAGAGAGTGCGGTAATAAGGAGGGTGAGAGAGTACGGTAATGAAGGGGGTGAGAGACTGCAGTAATGGATGTGGTGAGAGTGTGCAGTAATAAAGGAGTAAGAGAGGGCAGTAATTAAGTAGGTGAGAGAGTGCAGTAATGAAGGGTGTGATAAAGTGCAATAATGGAGGGGGTGAGAGTGTTCAGTAATGGAGGGGGTGAGAGAGTGCAGTAATGAAGTGGGTGAAAGAGTGCAGTAATAAAGGGTTTGAGAGAGGGCAGTAATGAAAGGTGTGAGAGAGTGCGGTAATGGAGCAGATAAGAGAGTGCAGTAATGAAGGGGGTAAGATAATGCTGTAATAAAGGGGGTGAGAGAGTGCAGTAATGAAGGGTTTGAGAGAGTGCAGTAAGGAATGGTGTAAGAGAGTGCAATAATGAAGGGGGTGAGAGAGTGTGGTAATAGAGGCGGTGAGAGAGTGCAGTAATAAAGGGTTTGAGAGAGGGCAGTAATGAAGTGGGTGAGAGAGTGCAGTAATGACGGGGATGAGAGAGTGCGGTAATGAAGGGTGTTAGAGAGTGCAGTAATGAAGGGGGTGAGAGAGTGCAGGAATGAAGGGGGTGAGAGAGTGCAGTAATGAAGGGGGTGAGAGAGCACAGTAATGAAGGGGGTCAGAGAGTGCGGTAATAGAGCAGGTGAGAAAGTGCAGTAATGAAGGGGGTCAGAAAGTCCAATAATGGAGGGTGCGAAACAGTGCAGTAATGAAGGGGGTAAGACAGTGCAGTAATGAAGGGGGTGAGAGAGTGCAGTAATGAAGGGGGTGAAAGAGTGCAATAATGGAGGGAGTGAGAGTGTTCAGTTATGGAGGGGTGAGAGAGTGCAGTAATGAAGGGGGTGAGAGAGTGCAGTAATGAATAAGTGAGAGAGTGCAGTAATGAAGGGGTCAGAGAGTGCAGTAATGAAGTTGTGAGAGAATGCAGTAATGAAGGGGTGAGACAGTGCAGTAATGAAGGGGGTGAGACAGTGCAGTAATGAAGGGGGTGATAGAGTGCAGTAATAGAGGGGGTGAGAGAGCGAAGTAGTGAATGTTGTGAGAGATTGCGGTACTGAAGGGGGTGAGAGAGTGCAGTAATAAAGGGTTTGAGAGACTACAACAATGAAGGGGGTGAGAGAGTGCAGGAATAATAGGGGTGAGAGAGTGCAGCAATGAAGGGTGTAAGAGAGTGCAGTAACAAAAAGGGTGAGAGAGTGCAGTAATGAAGGGTGTGATAGTGTGCAGTTATGGAGGGGTGAGAGAGTGCAGTATTGAAGAGTGTAAGAGAGTGCAGTAGTGAAGGGTTTGAGAGAGTGCAGTAATGAAGGGGGTGAGAGTGTGCAGTTATGGAGGGGTGATAGAGTGCAGTAATGAAGGGGGTGAGAGAATGCAGTAATGAAGGGGGTGAGATAGTGCAGTAATGAAGGGTTTGAGAGAGTGCAGTAAGGAATGGTGTAAGAGAGTGCAATAATGAAGGGGGTGAGAGAGTGTGGTAATAGAGGGGGTGAGAGAGTGCAGTAATGAAGTGGGTGAAAGAGTGCAGTAATAAAGGGTTTGAGAGAGGGCAGTAATGAAAGGTGTGAGAGAGTGCGGTAATGGAGCGGATGAGAGAGTGCAGTAATGGAGGGTGTGATAAAGTGCAATAATTTAGGGGGTGAGAGAATGTAGTAAAGAAGGGCGTGAGAGAGTGCAGTAATAACGGGGATGAGAGAGTGCGGTAATGAAGGGGGTGAGAGAGTGCAGTAATGAAGGGGGTGAAAGAGTGCAATAATGGAGGGAGGGAGGGAGTGCAGTAATGAAGGGGGTGAGACAGTGCAGTAATGAAGGGGGTGAAAAAGTGCAGTAATGAAGGGAGGGAGGGAGTGCAGTAATCAAGGGTGTGAGAGAGTGCGGGAATGAAGTGGGTGAGAGAGTGCAGTAATGGAGGGGGTGAGAGAGTGCAGTAATGAAGGGGATGAGAGAGTACGGTTAATGAAGGGTGTGAGAAAGTGCAATATTGAAGGGGGTGAAAGAGCGCAGTAATAAAGGGGTTATGAGAGTGCAGTGATGAAGGGTGTGAGAGAGTGCAGGAATGAAGGGGGTGAAAGAGTGCAATAATGGAGGGAGTGAGAGTGTGCAGTAATGGAGGGGGTGAGAGAGTGCAGTAATGATGTGGGTGAGAGAGTGCAGTAATGAAGGGGGTGAGAGAGTGCAGTAATGAAGGGGGTGAGAGAGTGCGGTAATGAAGGGGGTGACAGAGTGCAGTAATGAAGAGGATGAGAGAGTGTGGTATTGAAGGGGAGAGAGAGTGCGGTAATGAACGTTATGAGACAGTAATGAAGGGGGTGAGAGAGTGCAGTAACGAAAGCGGTGAGAGAGTGCAGTATTGAAGGGTGTGAGAGAGTGCAGTAATGAAGGGGCTGAGAGAGTGCAATAAAGAAGGGTTTGAGAGAGTGCAGTAATGAAGGATGTGAGAGAGTGCAGTTATGAAGGTGGTGAGAGAGTGCAGTAATGAAGGGGGTGAGAGAGTGCGGCAATGAAGGGTGTGAGAGAGTGCAGTAATGAAGTTGGTGAGAGAGTGCAATAATGGAGGGGGTGAGAGTGTGCAGTAATCAAGGGGGTGAGAGAGTGCGGTAATGAAGGGTGTGAGAGAGTGCAGTAATGAAGGGTGGGAGAAAGTGCAGTAATAAAGGGGGTCAGAGAGTGCAATAATGGAGGGGGTGAGAGAGTGCACTAATGAAGTTGGTGAGAGTGCAGTAATGAAGGGAGTGCAGTAATGAAGTGGGTGAGAGAGTGCAGTAATGAAGGGGGTGAGAGAGTGCAGTAATGGGGGGATAAAAGAGTGCAGTAATGAAGGGTGTGAGAGAGTGCAATAGTGTGGGAGACAGTGCAGTAATAAAGGGGGTGAGAGAGTGCAGTAATGACGGGTGTGAGAGAGTGCTGTAATGAAGGGGATGAGAGAGTGCAGTAATGAAGGGTTTGAGAGAGTGCAGTAATGAAGGGAGTGAGAGAGTGCAGTAATGCAGGGGGTGAGAGAGTGCATAATGAATAAGTGAGAGAGTGCAGTAATGAAGGGGTTGAGAGAGTGCGCTATTGAAGGGGGTGAGAGAGTGCAATAATGGAGGGGGTGAGAGAGTGCATTAATGAAGGGTTTGAGAGAGTGCAGTAATGAAGTGGGTGAGAGAGTGCAATAATGGAGGGGGTGAGAGTGTGCAGTATTGGAGGGGGTGAGAGAGTGAAGTAATGAAGGGTGTGAGAGAGTGCAGTAATGAAGGGGTTGAGAGAGTGCGCTATTGAAGGGGGTGAGAGAGTGCGCTATTGAAGGGGGTAAGAGAGTGCAATAATGGAGGGGGTGAGAGAGTGCAGTAATAAAGGGGGTGAGAAAGTGCAGTAATGATGGGGGTGAGAAAGTGCAATAATTGAGGGGGTGAGAAAGTGCAGTAATGAAGGGGGTGAGAGAGTGCAGTAATGAAGGGTTTGAGAGAGTGCAGCATTGAAGGGGGTGAGAGAGTGCTGTAATGAAGGGTGAGATAGATTGCAATAATTGAGGCGGTGAGAGAGTGCAGTAATGACTGGTGTGAGAGAGTGCGGTAATGCAGGGGGTGAGAGAGTGCAGTAATGAAGGGTGTGAGAGAGTACATTAATGAAGAGGGTGAGAGAAAGCGCTAATGAAGGGGGTGAGAGAGTGCAGTAATGAAGAGGGTGAGAGAGTGCAGTAATGAAGGGGGTGAGAGAGTGCGCTATTGAAGGGGGTGAGAGAGTGCAATAATGGAGGGGGTGAGAGAGTGCAGTAATAAAGGGGGTGAGAGAGAGCAGTAATGAAGGGGGTGAGAGAGTGCAGTAATAAAGGGGGTGAGAGAGAGCAGTAATGAAGGGGGTGAGAGAGTGCAGTAATAATGGGTGTAATAGAGTGTAATAATTGAGGAGGTGAGAGAGTGCAGTAATGAAGTGTTTGAGAGAGTGCAGTAATGAAGGGGGGAGAGAGTGCAGTAATGAAGGGGGTGAGAGAGTGCAGTAATGAAGGGTGTGATAGAGTGCATTAATGAAGGGGGTGAGAGAGTGCAGTATTGAAGGGGGTGAGAGAATGCAGTAATGAAGCAGGTGAGAGAGTGCTGTAATGAAGGGTTTGAGAGAGTGCTGTAATGAAGGGTGTGAGAGAGTGCAATAATTGAGGGTGTGAGAGCATGCAGTGATGGAGGAAGTGAGAGACTGCAGCAATGAAGGGGGTGAGAGAATGCAGTAATTAAGGGGGTGAGAGAGTGCAGTATTGGAGGGGTTGAAAGAGTGCAGTAATGAAGAGGGTGAGAGAGTGCAATAATTGAGGGGGTGAGAGAGTGCAGTAATGAAGGGTGTGAGAGTGTGCGGTAATGCAGGGGGTGAGAGAGTGCAGTAATGAAGGGTGTGAGAGAGTACGGTAATGAAGGGGGTGAGAGAGTGCGCTAATGAAGGGGGTGAGAGAGTGCAATAATGGAGGGGGTGAGAGATTGCAGTAATGAAGGGTTTGAGAGAGTGCAGTAATGAAGGGAGTGAGAGAGTGCAGTAATGCAGGGGGTGAGAGAGTGCATAATGAATAAGTGAGAGAGTGCAGTAATGAAGGGGTTGAGAGAGTGCGCTATTGAAGGGGGTGAGAGAGTGCAATAATGGAGGGGGTGAGAGAGTGCATTAATGAAGGGTTTGAGAGAGTGCAGTAATGAAGGGGGTGAGAGAGTGCAATAATGGAGGGGGTGAGAGTGTGCAGTATTGGAGGGGGTGAGAGAGTGAAGTAATGAAGGGTGTGAGAGAGTGCAGTAATGAAGGGGTTGAGAGAGTGCGCTATTGAAGGGGGTGAGAGAGTGCGCTATTGAAGGGGGTAAGAGAGTGCAATAATGGAGGGGGTGAGAGAGTGCAGTAATAAAGGGGGTGAGAAAGTGCAGTAATGATGGGGGTGAGAAAGTGCAATAATTGAGGGGGTGAGAAAGTGCAGTAATGAAGGGGGTGAGAGAGTGCAGTAATGAAGGGTTTGAGAGAGTGCAGCATTGAAGGGGGTGAGAGAGTGCTGTAATGAAGGGTGAGATAGATTGCAATAATTGAGGCGGTGAGAGAGTGCAGTAATGACTGGTGTGAGAGAGTGCGGTAATGCAGGGGGTGAGAGAGTGCAGTAATGAAGGGTGTGAGAGAGTACATTAATGAAGAGGGTGAGAGAAAGCGCTAATGAAGGGGGTGAGAGAGTGCAGTAATGAAGAGGGTGAGAGAGTGCAGTAATGAAGGGGGTGAGAGAGTGCGCTATTGAAGGGGGTGAGAGAGTGCAATAATGGAGGGGGTGAGAGAGTGCAGTAATAAAGGGGGTGAGAGAGAGCAGTAATGAAGGGGGTGAGAGAGTGCAGTAATAAAGGGGGTGAGAGAGAGCAGTAATGAAGGGGGTGAGAGAGTGCAGTAATAATGGGTGTAATAGAGTGTAATAATTGAGGAGGTGAGAGAGTGCAGTAATGAAGTGTTTGAGAGAGTGCAGTAATGGAGGGGGGAGAGAGTGCAGTAATGAAGGGGGTGAGAGAGTGCAGTAATGAAGGGTGTGATAGAGTGCATTAATGAAGGGGGTGAGAGAGTGCAGTATTGAAGGGGGTGAGAGAATGCAGTAATGAAGCAGGTGAGAGAGTGCTGTAATGAAGGGTTTGAGATAGTGCTGTAATGAAGGGTGTGAGAGAGTGCAATAATTGAGGGTGTGAGAGCATGCAGTGATGGAGGAAGTGAGAGACTGCAGCAATGAAGGGGGTGAGAGAATGCAGTAATTAAGGGGGTGAGAGAGTGCAGTATTGGAGGGGTTGAAAGAGTGCAGTAATGAAGAGGGTGAGAGAGTGCAATAATTGAGGGGGTGAGAGAGTGCAGTAATGAAGGGTGTGAGAGTGTGCGGTAATGCAGGGGGTGAGAGAGTGCAGTAATGAAGGGTGTGAGAGAGTACGGTAATGAAGGGGGTGAGAGAGTGCGCTAATGAAGGCGGTGAGAGAGTGCAATAATGGAGGGGGTGAGAGATTGCAGTAATAGAGGGGGTGAGAGAGTGCAGTAATGGAGGGGGTGAGAGAATGCAGTAATAGAGGTGGTGAGAAAGTGCAGTAATGAAGGGTGTGAAAGAGTGCGGTAATGAAGGGGTTGAGAGAGTGAAATAATGAAGGGGGTGAGAGAGTGCAGTGCTGAAGGGTGTGAGAGAGTGAAGTAATAAATGGGGTGAGAGAGTGCGGCAATGAAGGGTGTGAGAGAGTGCAGTAATGAAGTTGGTGAGAGAGTGCAATAATGGAGGGGGTGAGAGTGTGCAGTAATCAAGGGGGTGAGAGAGTGCGGTAATGAAGGGTGTGAGAGAGTGCAGTAATGAAGGGTGTGAGAAAGTGCAGTAATAAAGGGGGTCAGAGAGTGCAATAATGGAGGGGGTGAGAGAGTGCACTAATGAAGTTGGTGAGAGTGCAGTAATGAAGGGAGTGCAGTAATGAAGTGGGTGAGAGAGTGCAGTAATGAAGGGGGTGAGAGAGTGCAGTAATGGGGGGATAAAAGAGTGCAGTAATGAAGGGTGTGAGAGAGTGCAATAGTGTGGGAGACAGTGCAGTAATAAAGGGGGTGAGAGAGTGCAGTAATGACGGGTGTGAGAGAGTGCTGTAATGAAGGGGATGAGAGAGTGCAGTAATGAAGGGTTTGAGAGAGTGCAGTAATGAAGGGAGTGAGAGAGTGCAGTAATGCAGGGGGTGAGAGAGTGCATAATGAATAAGTGAAAGAGTGCAGTAATGAAGGGGTGAGAGTGCAGTGTTGAAGGGGGTGAGAGACTGCAGTTAAGAAGTGGGTGAGAGAGCGAAGTAGTGAAGGTTGTGAGAGATTGCGGTAATGATAGGGGTGAGAGAGTGCACGAATAATGGGGGTGGGAGAGTACAGAAATGAAGGGTGTAAGAGAGTGCGGTAATGAAGGGGGTGAGAGAGTGCGGTAATAAGGAGGGTGAGAGAGTACGGTAATGAAGGGGGTGAGAGACTGCAGTAATGGATGTGGTGAGAGTGTGCAGTAATAAAGGAGTAAGAGAGTGCAGTAATTAAGTAGGTGAGAGAGTGCAGTAATGAAGGGTGTGATAAAGTGCAATAATGGAGGGGGTGAGAGTGTTCAGTAATGGAGGGGGTGAGAGAGTGCAGTAATGAAGTGGGTGAAAGAGTGCAGTAATAAAGGGTTTGAGAGAGGGCAGTAATGAAAGGTGTGAGAGAGTGTGGTAATGGAGCAGATAAGAGAGTGCAGTAATGAAGGGGGTAAGATAATGCAGTAATAAAGGGGGTGAGAGAGTGCAGTAATGAAGGGTTTGAGAGAGTGCAGTAAGGAAGGGTGTAAGAGAGTGCAATAATGAAGGGGGTGAGAGAGTGTGGTAATAGAGGGGGTGAGAGAGCGAAGTAGTGAATGTTGTGAGAGATTGCGGTACTGAAGGGGGTGAGAGAGTGCAGTAATGAAGGGTTTGAGAGACTACAACAATGAAGGGGGTGAGAGAGTGCAGGAATAATAGGGGTGAGAGAGTGCAGCAATGAAGGGTGTAAGAGAGTGCAGTAACAAAAAGGGTGAGAGAGTGCAGTAATGAAGGGTGTGATAGTGTGCAGTTATGGAGGGGTGAGAGAGTGCAGTATTGAAGAGTGTAAGAGAGTGCAGTAGTGAAGGGTTTGAGAGAGTGCAGTAATGAAGGGGGTGAGAGTGTGCAGTTATGGAGGGGTGATAGAGTGCAGTAATGAAGGGGGTGAGAGAATGCAGTAATGAAGGGGGTGAGAGAGTGCAGTAATGAAGGGTTTGAGAGAGTGCAGTAAGGAATGGTGTAAGAGAGTGCAATAATGAAAGGTGTGAGAGAGTGCGGTAATGGAGCGGATGAGAGAGTGCAGTAATGGAGGGTGTGATAAAGTGCAATAATTTAGGGGGTGAGAGAATGTAGTAAAGAAGGGGGTGAGAGAGTGCAGTAATAACGGGGATGAGAGAGTGCGGTAATGAAGGGGGTGAGAGAGTGCAGTAATGAAGGGGGTGAAAGAGTGCAATAATGGAGGGAGGGAGGGAGTGCAGTAATGAAGGGGGTGAGACAGTGCAGTAATGAAGGGGGTGAGAGAGTGCGGTAATAGCGGGGGTGAGAGAGTGCAGTAATGAAGTGTGTGAAAAAGTGCAGTAATGAGGGGTTAGAGAGAGTGCAGTAATCAAGGGTGTGAGAGAGTGCGGGAATGAAGTGGGTGAGAGAGTGCAGTAATGGAGGGGGTGAGAGAGTGCAGTAATGAAGGGGATGAGAGAGTGCGGTTAATGAAGGGTGTGAGAGAGTGCAATATTGAAGGGGGTGAAAGAGCGCAGTAATGAAGGGGTTATGAGAGTGCAGTGATGAAGGGTGTGAGAGAGTGCAGGAATGAAGGGGGTGAAAGAGTGCAATAATGGAGGGAGTGAGAGTGTGCAGTAATGGAGGGGGTGAGAGAGTGCAGTAATGATGTGGGTGAGAGAGTGCAGTAATGAAGGGGGTGAGAGAGTGCAGTAATGAAGGGGGTGAGAGAGTGCGGTAATGAAGGGGTTGACAGAGTGCAGTAATGAAGAGGGTGAGAGAGTGTGGTATTGAAGGGGAGAGAGAGTGCGGTAATGAACGTTATGAGACAGTAATGAAGGGGGTGAGAGAGTGCAGTAACGAAAGCGGTGAGAGAGTGCAGTAATGAAGGGTGTGAGAGAGTGCAGTAATGAAGGGGCTGAGAGAGTGCAATAAAGAAGGGTTTGAGAGAGTGCAGTAATGAAGGATGTGAGAGAGTGCAGTTATGAAGGTGGTGAGAGAGTGCAGTAATGAAGGGGGTGACAGAGTGCAGTAATGAAGGGGGTGAGAGAGTGCAGTAACGGAGGGGGTAAGAGAGTGCTATAATGAAGGGTTTGAAAGAGTGCAGTAATGAAGGTTGTGAGACAGTGCAGTAATGAAGTGGGTGAGAGAGTGCAGTAATGAAGGAGGTGAGAGAGTGCAGTAATGAAGGGGGTGAGAGAGTGCAGTAATGAAGGGTTTGAGAGAGTGCAGTAATGAAGGATGTGAGAGAGTGCAATAATGAAGGGTTTAAGAGAGTGCAATAATGAAGGGTTTAAGAGAGTGCAGTAATGAAGGATGTGAGAGAGTGCAATAATGGAGGGGGTAAGAGTGCGGTAATAGAGGGGGTGAGAGAGTGCAGTATTGAAGGAAGTGAGAGAGTGCAATAATTGAGGGGGTGAGAGAGTGCATTAATGAAGGAGGTGAGAGAGAGAAGTAATGAAGGGTTTGAGAGAGTGCAGTAATGAAGAATGTGAGAGAGTGCGGTAATGAAGGGGGTGAGAGAGTGCAGTAATGGAGGGGGTGAGAGAGTGCAGTAATTTGGGTTTGTGAGAGTGCCATAATGAAGGATGTGAGAGAGTGCGGTAATGAAGGGGGTAAGAGATTGCAGTAATGGAGGGGGTGAGTGAGTGCAGTAATGAAGGATTTGAGACAGTGCAAAAATAGAGGGGGTGAGAGTGTGCAGTAATGAAGGACGTGAGAGAGTGCAGTAATGAAGGGGGTGAGAGAGTGCAGTAATGAAGGGGGTAAGAGAGTGCTATAATGAAGGGTTTGAAAGAGTGCAGTAATGAAGGATGTGAGAGAGTGCAGTAATGAAGTGGGTGAGAGAGTGCAGTAATGAAGGAGGTGAGAGAGTGCAGTAATGAAGGGGGTGACAGAGTGCAGTAATGAAGGGTTTGAGAGAGTGCAGTAATGAAGGATGTGAGAGAGTGCAATAATGAAGGGTTTAAGAGAGTGCAGTAATGAAGGATGTGAGAGAGTGCAATAATTGAGGGGGTGAGAGAGTGCATTAATGAAGGAGGTGAGAGAGAGAAGTAATGAAGGGTTTGAGAGAGTGCAGTAATGAAGAATGTGAGAGAGTGTGGTAATGAAGGGGGTGAGAGAGTGCAGTAATGGAGGGGGTGAGAGAGTGCAGTAATTTAGGGTTTGTGAGAGTGCAGTAATGAAGGATGTGAGAGAGTGCGGTAATGAATGGGGTGAGAGAATGCAGTAATGAGGAGGGTGAAAGAGTGCAGTATTGAAGGGGGTAAGAGAGAGTGCAGTAATGAAGGGGGTGTGAGAGTTCAGTAATGAAGGGGGTGAGAGAGTGCAGTAATGAAGGGTGTGATAAAGTACAATAATTGAGGGGGTGAGAGAGTGCAGTAATGAAGGGTTTGAGACAGTGCAAAAATAGAGGGGGTGAGAGTGTGCAGTAATGAAGGACGTGAGAGAGTGCAGTAATGAAGGGGGTGAGAGAGTGCAGTAATGGAGGGGGTGAGAAAGTGCAGTAATAAAGGGGGTGAAAGAGTGCAATAATGAAGGGGGTGAGAGAGTGCAATAATGGAGGGGGTGAGAGTGTGCAGTAATGAAGGGGGTGAGAGAGTGCGGTAATGAAGGGTGTGAGAGAATGCAGTAATGAAGGGGGTGAGAGAGTGCAATATTTGAGGGGCTGAGAGAGTGCAGTAATGAAGGGTTTGAGAGAGTGCAATCATGGAGGGGGTGAGAGAATGTGGTAATGAAGGGGGTAAGAGAGTGCGGTAATGAAGTGGGTGAGAGAGTGCAGTAATGAAGTGGGTGAGAGAGTGCAGTAATGAAGGGGGTGAGAGAGTGCAGTAAAGAAGGGGGTAAGAGAGTGCGGTAATGAAGTGGGTGAGAGAGTGCAGTAATGAAGGGGGTGTGAGAGTGCAGTAATGAAGGGGGTAAGAGAGTGCAGTAATGAAGGGAGTGATAAAGTACAATAATTGAGGGGGTGAGAGAGTGCAGTAATGATGGGTGTGAGAGAGAGCAGCAATAATGGGTGTGAGAGAGTGCAGCAATGATGGGTGTGAGAGAGTGCGGTAATGAAGGAGGTGAGAGAGTGCAGTAATGAAGGGAGTGAGAGACTGCAGTAATAGAGGGGGTGAGAGAGTGCAGTAATGAAGGGGGTGAGAGAGTGCAGTAATGAAGGAGGTGAGACAGTGCGGTAATGAAGGGGGTGAGAGAGTGCAGTAATGAAGGGGGTGAGAGATTGCAGTAATGGAGGGGGTGAGAGAGTGCAGTAATGAAAATAATTATAATATAATATTTATAAATGTTAATAATAATAATTTTTGGAAGTGTTTATTTTAATGACAATACTGAAATAATAAATGTGTGGTTTTCTTACTATAAGGTACTTTTGTGGAACTACACATTCCAGCGGGCCCTGGCTTGTAGTACCACAAGCTCCAGCATGCTCTGGCAGTGACATACATTTATATATTAACAAGTGACGATACGTGATGGTCATCCTCATCAGCACAGATCTTTATACCCGGCCTCCAGGAGCTACAACACAGTCACCTCCTAAGAGACATTACCTACGCCGTACCACCAGGGGGCGTGGTACGTGTGTACACCCTCACTGTACATAAACTTGGGCTCACCCCAATCCGCTGCTACAGAGGTAGGGGCCACAAGTTACATTCTGCTTTATTGTACTGCACATAAAGGACATTGTAATAACAAGTAATCACAGTGTAAAACAATAAGTATGAATAATAAAACACTGATTTGTAGCCTGTAGAACGTTCCCTGAACTAAAGACATGTACACACATCAGGTATAGAGATAAATGGGAGAAATAGTGGAACACAGGTAAGGACAGATTTATAGGGACGTTCTAATTGCTTGAAAATAATGATGAGTATAATCAGAGGAGACCCCATTCTTATAACAAGGGTCCGTCTGTTGTCTGAGATACCAGGGAGCTGAGATCACAGCTTTAGTATGGTCTGTCCCTCTCCATCACTAGGGGGCACCAGTCCGGGGGGCTGACTGTGCCCTTTGTACCTTTATTAAACCAACCTTGTATTTTAGTAGAAGCTGATAGAGACTTTTTAAAAAAGACTGACTGCTATAATGACAGCCAAAGGTGGGTCCACAAAGTATTATTTTATGGACGTGCAAACTTTTGCAACAATTATATTTTAGTTTTTATTTTCACTTATTTTCTTAAAAATTGTCTATTTGTTTTTTATTTCAATTGTATTGGTTGCAAGGTCACATTAAAGATGGAGAAGGTCTGACATGACTTATCATTGTATCACAAACATCTGTAATTTCAATTAGGGGTATATATATATATATATATATATATATATATATATATACACACACACACACACACACACACACACACACACTAAACACTTACTAATAATCAACAAGAAAACTAAAACAAATCAACGTTGCCCTTTCCAAGTGCTTTACCTGAAATGTCAGTTATATTTCTTATGGATCAATAAACCTGGGGTTACTTCGTACAAGTCCTGTAAGTACGTCCCTATTTTCCTGTATGTATATACAGCACGCTGGGCATAGAGGGGTTAATGTGGTTACTTGCTGGCTGTAAGAGATGAGGAAATGATCTGTGGTCTGTACAGGAAGAACCAGAAGACTATGTCACCCGGCCTTATTGTCACACACACGGTACATCAGGGACAAAGGATTAATCTCCTACTCAGATAAAAGTGGGGATTAGGGTGTATGTAGCACAGGAGCCAGAGTGGTATTTTATGGGTGAGTGAGAAAGTCAGTCCAGTAATAAGTGAGATGGGACATTAAGGGGTCATACGTTAGGATGGAACTATATGACCCCCCCCCCCCCCCACATCATTAACCAGTTATATACCTTCTCCTATAACATGTAATATATTATATATACTGACAGAGTTACTGTCTTACCTGAAAGTCCAGAGAGACGTTAGATAGCGGATCAGGATCATGACAGTCTTACTTCCGGGATGAGGGAGGACCCAATGTGAGTTGTAGCAGTATCACCTCTCCCTCCCCCTCTGTGTATGTAGCCAGGAACTCCCACCCTGTTATTATTATCACACACTACAATACGGATTACACTGGAGATTGTGTCCTACAAACACAGGACTGGGACTTTTCTTCATTTACTTAAATAGTTCACTTTGTATGTCCCCCTTATCCTCCAATACCTTTACTTAACTTAAACTAGCTTATCTAAAATAAAAACACGAAGACATATATAGTTCTGTAAATTAAAAGGTCACATTTTTATTAAAACTTAAATAACCATTTTGGTGGCGGAGAAAGGGCACTGCGGTACAGCTCCCAAGCTGAGACCAGTAAGCAACTTAACTAAGGCGAAACCGCCGTGTATCCATTTAACAGGGGATCTCCATCCCTAAGTGTGTAGTATGCGCTACTTGGCGACAGTGTGCCTGTACCACCTTGTGACTGGATCACATATAAATAACTTCTGGTATGAATTTATTTAAAGGAAATAGCGCAGGGTGCTGATTTATATAAATTGCCAATGCACTTATTTTTAATATTGTGTATGTTTTGATATAGTGAAATCTTTAATTTCTGAGACCAAGGGAAGAAATTTGTCTCTTGTTTAACCTTACTATAGGATATGCCTATTTCTGATGTATATATCTGATACAAAGGGCCTTTGTTTACAAAATATGCTGTGTATTGTGATGTGGGGAAAGGATTTGTTAGAAGTTTAAACCTGTCTTTGGGAATGTGTATTCTGCAACTGTTGGAACAACAAGGTCTAATGCTAATCAGGCTTTTTGATGTGTGAGGTTTCACTTAGTGACAAGAAGGCTTAATTTAAAACATGCTGCTACATTTCCTGCGTCTAATACAAATATGCAGGACATCACAGCGTTTCTACAATTTCACAGATAAATTTAAATATCGTTAGCTTTGCAATGCATGTAATTTTATATTTTGGTAAGCAGGGTACATCCTGATTCTAAAAATAGCCTGTGTCCAAATCTGTATAAATGCCTTGACTTGTACACTGAAATGTATTCTTCTGATTTCAACTGACCTGATCACTGGGACCTTTAACCAGTGAGAGCAAATAAACATCTTGTTTCAAGACCTGCTTGAAAAAATCTTCAATATTGCTGTAATCCTGCAGATTAGACCCTAAATCTAATTAGTTCTCCGGCTGTCTGAGGTTTGGACCCAAGCTTTTCCAGTACCACCGCTCTGCCTGCAACACATGCAGCCCTGGTTAGTGTGATAGGCCAGGGGGGGGTATCCATCCACAGCAACCCTGATCTATAGTGAGAGGTCAGGGGTACCAGCCCGGGTACACCAGCAACGAGGTACACTAGCAGCGTCAGTTACCCAGAAGGAACGTGGTTCTGAGTGCCATAGAAGGAGCTCAGTGGTAGAAGCAGGCTCCTCCCACTGCAGCAGGAGGGGCGTATTCGCAATAACGAAAGGGGACGGTGACAAAGTAAGCCCAGCCGGTTCCCAGCAACAACAGACAGGGTGGCATAGGCGGTCCATCTTGTCACAGCCTCCCCTGGTCCCCAGCGAAATGGACCCCTAAAGAGGTCCATGCCGACTAGAAAGATCGGAGCATACCAAGGGGAAAGGCAGAATTATGCCACAGGGGCATAATAGACAGAGAGATGAGTCTTGCAGGTCTCCTAGGTTTTAGCAGTAAATAGTAAGGCAGGGAAGCGCTTAATCAGGGCAGCCCGAGAGGTTTTAGGTAGACCCCAAATGCTAGACAGGTATAGAGAGGTAAGTTTCTATATCAGCCCATGCATGGGAGGCAGGAAGAGCAAAAGAGGTTACAACAGCCCTAAGGTGGGCTGCCCTGAGGTCAGGGAATCCTCTACCCCCGGTTTGTGGGTTTCTTGAGCAAAGCTAGACGGATCCTAGGGGGTCTACCCCACCAGAAAAACTTAACTAAGTGTCGCTGCATAGTATTTAATTCAGAGAGGGGGACCATGATGGGGAGTGCCTGAAAAAGATAGAGAAGCTTAGGAAGAACAGACATTTTAACGGCAGTGATCCTGCCCAGCCAGGAGATAATTAGGGAGCGCCAGGAGAAGATATCGGATTTGAGTTTGAGGAGGAGTGTCGGATAGTTCTCCTGGTATAGGGACTCGTATGTGGTGGTGATGTAGATCCCAAGATACTTCAGTCTTTTCTTTTGCCACCTAAAGTGGAATTGGGAGGTGATATCTTGACATTCACAGGGAGAGAGATTGAGAAGCAGATCCTCATTTTTCGTAATATTAATTTTGTAGCCGGAAAGGCGTCTGTAGTGTGACATGGTATCAAATAAATTGGGTAGAGAGGTCCTCAGCTGCTGGAGGGTCAATAGCACATTGTCGGCAAATAGAGAAATCTTGCTCTCCAGATCCCCTGTGACCACCCCTCGTATATTCGGGGAAGATCTAATAGTAGCCACCAGGGGTTGGATAATGAGCGCAAAAAACACGTGCCATTGCTTATCTGAATAGGGTCTGAAGGAGAGCCGTTGACCATACCCTTGGCAGAAGGAGAGAAATATAAGGCTTGTATGCCAGATAGGAAATCTCCAGACAGTCCAAAGTGCTTCAGTATATGGGTCATAAACTGCAGGGTATCCTATCAAAGGCTTTTCGGCATCCAAAGCCAAGATAATTGAAGTAGTCTTCCTGGTATTAAGAATATGAATAAGGTCAACGGCTCTCCTCGTGTTGTCCCTGGCCTGTCTCCCGGGAATAAAACTTACCTGGTCATAGTGGACTAGGGAAGGGAGTACGAAGTTTAGCCGATTGGTGAGGATCTTGGCATAGAGCTTTATATTGTTATTGAGGAGGGATATCGGGCGATAACTAGCACAGCAATAGGGATCTTTGCCTTTCTTATGAATAAGGGTAATCCTAGCTTCTACAGATTCTCGGGGCCAAGGAGTTCCTTAGAGAATAGGGTTAAAGAGGGTGCAGAGACGGGGGACCAGTAGGGCTGCAAACTACTTGTAATAAGCAGCCGAGAACCCATCAGGTCCAGGTGCCCTGCCAGCCTTTTGAGCTTTTAGAACTTGTTCTAGCTCATCTGAGGTAATGCATTCACTGAGTCGGGCCACATCCAAGCGGGTCAATTTAGGGAGATTGATGTTTGACAAAAAGACCTTTATGCAATCCTCTTGATTTTGGTGGGCAGCAGGGTCAAGAGATTGGGGGAGATTGTATAGCTTTAGGTAGTAATGTTGGAATTCAGAACGAATCATTTTTGGATCATAGACTAGCACCCCAGCAGAGTCCCTAATAGCCAGGAGATTGCGGGCCGAGATTCTAGTGCGGATCTGGGTGGCCAGGAGTTTGTCGGCCTTGTCCACCATTTCGTAATACCGCAGGTACAGCCATTTCAGGTTACTGGCCACATGGTGGGAAAGCAAGAGGTTAAGCTCGCCCTGTATGTCGACTATCCTTAGGAGGTTATTAGGATCTGGGTTAGACTTATGTTGCACTTCCATCTGTTGTAGGGAGGTAGTAAGCTGGAGTGTTTTAGCGATTCTCTTCTTTTTGGGGTTGGAAGCTAGGGCCATGAGGTGTCCCCTGATGACAGCCTTATGGGCGTTCCAAAAGGTCGTGGACGTAATGTCGGGCAAGTCATTGGTTTCAAAATATTCAGATAATAGGGAGTTGAGGTGGGCCACCGTGTGAGTATAATGAAGTAAGGATTTGTTAATTCTCCAGGAAAAGGATGAGGGGCACAGGAGATCGGAGCATGGTCTGACCATGTGATTGGGTGAATGTGAGAGTTAAGGAGTTTAAGGCTGAGGTCATGGCTGAGCAAGATCACGTCAATTCTGGAGTATGTGTTATGTGGGGGTGGATGAGAAGGAATAGTCTTGGGCAATAGGGTCAGAGATACGCCACGTGTCATACAGGTTATGAAGTTTTAAAAAATCTTGTAAGGTCTTAGAGTTCTTCCTATCTCTCCTGTCAGGGAAGACGGCTGGGTTAGTGGATCTATCTAGGGAAGGAGTAACAGCGTTGATATCATCTCCAACTATCAGTTCCCCCTTGCGAACCTGAAAGGGAAATGTTCCTAGACACTTAAAGAATTTATGCTGATTCGGGTGATAAATATTGACGAGGGTACAGGGAAGATTGTTCAATTTAACTACCAGAATTAGGAATCTGCCCTCCTTGTCGGTATATGTATCTATTAGGTCAAAAGTGAGGTGCCGAGCAAAGAGGATAGCCACCCTGCATCTCTTCTGGGTATAATCACATGCATGGTTGGTGAGAGGGAATCGTTTGGATTTAAGTTCTGGGTGGAGGTGTTTAACAAAGTGGGTTTCCTGGAGGAAAACAAGATCTTATTTAAGGGCCTGTAAGGATGTATATAGCTTGCCTCGTTTATGGGGAGGGTTGAGTCCTTTTAAGTTGTAGGAGAGAAAGTGGAGAGTCATGAGAAAGTTAGTGGTGGTAAGTCAAGTAAGAAAGACAGAAGCTGAGAAACACGGAATCTGCAGTCTGAGGGGGCAGGCGAGCTTGATGACCAGGGTAGGAAGGATGTTGTGGGGGTAGAAGTTGTGGTGAAGGAAAAAGGAGGAGAGGTCAGGTGTGGTAAGGTACACCCGCCTACAATGCTGGTGGGGAAAGAGAAGCGATACTCTAGGTACCTGGGAACCATCTGAGAGCAGTGAGCTTTATGGGGGACATGGCTGGCAGACATGCACCATGGGACGTTGTAACGGTCGCTGACAGGGGGGGAGGAGACGCAGAGCATCCCTCCAGTGGGCTAAAGGAGAGCAATAGGTTAAGAGCTATTGCGAAAGAGCATGGGTGGGGGGGGTAAAGGTAGGTTTACTGTAACGCGGTTGTTACAAACATTGAAAACACAATCACATCAGTAAATCATCTATACAGTAGAAATGTGAAAACCATTAAAGTGTTAGGTATGAGAATAGAAAATAAAACATAACCACAGGTAAATAAGGAAAAAAAATAATAATTAGTCAAACAGGCCTGCTTTCATGTGGCAGAGGGGAAACAGGAAGAAAGTAACCAGGGCAGGTGGGAACTGGTATAATTGAGGGACGGTAATTCCGAAGTTCAACCTGAAATATAGAGGAAAACAGAGAGACATCCAAACCATACCATGAAAACATTATATCAGGACAACAGGTTGTCGGAAAGTCACAAGAATAAGGCACAAGAATAAGGCGGAGGAGGTCCGTTGAGTATCTTGATCTAAGCCCCAATAGGGGTAGCTAGTGAACAACACCAGTCTGCAGAAGCATACCCAAATCATTTTTGACAGCTCAGCAAGGGCCTCTTTGGATTAAGACAAGCGTCTAAGAAATGTGACGTTAAGAGGGAGGACTTTGAGGGGCTGAGGGCCTCGTGGCTGTGGACCAGCTGTTGGAGAAGGGCTTGGGCTTCTGGTAATGATCTTGCAGGAACCTAGCGATCTTGATGACAAAGGAAGAGACAGAAGGGGAAGCCCCACCTATAGCATATATCACGGTCTCGCAAAATCTGTGTCACGGGTGTAAGTTCCTGGCACCTGGCCAGAGTGGCTGGAGAAAGGTCCTGAAAGATTTGCAGGGTGTGACCTTCATATTTGAGCGTGGTCAGCTTTCTGGCGCCTTGTAGGATCATCTCCTTAGCTGTAAAGAAGTGAAGGCGCAGAATAACATCCCTGGTTTTGGTCTATTGACCTATGTTTTAGGTTCCTGTGAGCTCTGTCCAAGAGCAGGTGTTCCTCCGGGACTTCAGGGGACAACTGGGAGAAAAGCTTTTTTAGGTATTGGTCCAGATGAAGGGATACCTTTGATACGCAGATTGTTGCGTCTGGCACGATTGTCCATGCCTTTTTGGCGTTCTTGAACAGAAGCCAGATCATTGCATATGCGCGTGATGTCTTCCTCCATCCCTCGTTTGAGAGGTCACGTCTGTCTCCAGTCTCCTCTCCACTTGATCAGTACGATCTCCTATTGAAGTCATGTCTGCACGCAATGAGTGAACAGCGGTTTGTACCCCAGAATGAACGGAAGATTTAAGTTCTTTCATTACTTTTAATAAGGGTCATAAACTCTCGTCTAGTGATAGCAGCCGTGTCATCTTCTTCGGAGTCCGAATCAGCAGAGGATTGTGGAGAGTCAGAACGAGAGGCAGGAGGAGACTGTTTTGAAAAATACTGAGGAAGGCCTTTGGAGTGCTGTTTTCTGCCTTTAGGCAGAAAACAGTAGATCTGGGGGAAGGGAGGGACAGCAAATACAGACGTAGTATAATAGCCCAAAACAGAAAGCTGGCCCACGGTAATGGAAGGTCTTATAAGTGCATAGATCAGAACATTGGTATAGAAGAGGCTCCTCCCCTGTCAGTATGTGGCGAACAATTAAATCATGTAGAATCTGCTAGAGAGGAGGGCACGCCTCTCCCAGGAGTGCAGATTGGGGAAGAGTCTGCTTATGTAGAAGTATGAGGGAGGATGCAGACCCAGGTATTCTGGACAGTTCAGGGGGAATGTATTCTTTTTGACACCCGGTTTGCAGTACAGTTAGGGGGAAACCATACGATAGTCTCTGCAACCAATACCCAAAGCAGGGTGATCAGAGTGACTAAAACAAGTGGGGTGCAGGTATTTGTATAATAGTAGTAGAATAATTGTAATACCTGTGGTGGTAGTCTGAGGCTGTAGTACCTGCAATCCCCCACTGGAAAGTCTCAGTCAGCGTGTCCAGGTCTGCACGATGAGATTGTGTCAAGCTGTGTCACAGAGCAGGTGCAGGCTGATGAACAGCTGTAAGAAAAGCGATCAGGATAGTTTCGGTGATGCAGGGCTGCAGGTGCTACAGTCCGAAGAGATCATATGACCTCCCCCTGAACATCTACCAAGTTAGTGGTGGAGAAAGATGCCGCTGAGCTTCTTACTGGGTGGGTGTATTTGGGGCAGATTCTTGTTGGAAATCCAGTGAACCAGCATCAGGAGCGGGGGGTGGGGCACCACAAATGCAGGGCAGTACAGAAGCAGGCTGCAGGCCAGGCTCCAGAAGGGGAGGGTGCCTGTGTGTACCGGCCGGGATCTCCTTTATATGCAGCGGGTGAGGGGGTTCCTGTGGCTGTGGGTCCCAGGTCGGGTGAAAGGAACAGGCTACAGGGCTTGTCGTCAATGGCGCCCATTAGGCCGCAAAGGACCAGATCAGTCTGGAGCAGAGTTGTGAGGCCCGGAGGGTAGTGTCGGTGCCACTTGAGTTCTGGTGCCAGAAACTTGCAGGTCAAACTCCTATGGCAGTGGGGGAGCCCCAAAATTTTCTGAGAAAGCTCTTTAAACTCCCGGAGCTATACAACGTCTGCCTATTATGGCTGCCAGGCTACGCCCCCTCCCACATTCAAGTTTTATTCCCCAAACCACCTGAGCATTAAATAAATAGTCCTTCCCACCTTAAAATTAATAGGCACTATCATATACTCCCTATTAAATTAAATAGCCCCCACCATCAAATAAATTTCCCACCATCACCCCACCAATAAACAATATTTCCCAACCATTGTTAAATAACTAGCTCAAAACTCACCATTATCTTGATCACTCACCCACATTACATTAAGAGACCCCCCCTCTCCAACATTACATTAAGAGCGCTTACTCCTGGCACTTAAATTTCAAAGACAGAATCCTCTGTCTGTCTCTCTCGCTTCCCGGACTCGTGGGACGGCATGCATATTGTGTGGTACACTCACAAGGTGTTACATTATATCGGGAGTCTCCTGGACATTCTGGGAGAAATGTAAGTATGGTAGACATTACTTAATCTTCTTCCCAGGATAAGTGACTAGTGAGATTTCCCTGCACATTGACTATAACAGTGAGAATCAGCTCTTGTTCTATATTGTATACAGGCAGTATTTTCATTATTAAATTATCTGGATCAAATAAAGGGAATATCATATTTACAGTATAGATTTAGAAGGGGTGGGAGAAGTGGCTGGAGAGAATAAGCGGGAGAGGGGGCGAGTGAGGACAGGGGTGGGAGAAGTGGCTGGAGAGAATAAACGGGAGAGGGGACGAGTGAAGACAGGGGTGGCGGGAGTGGCTGGAGAGAATAAGCGGGAGAGGGGACGAGTGAGGACACGGGTGGGGGGAGTGGCTGGAGAGAACAGTGAGGGGGTGGAGAAGTGATTGGAGAGAACAGTGAGGGGAAGAAATTAAGAGAAGTGGGAGAATGGGGCTGGATAAAACAGTGGGGGAGGGGGTATTCACTGGAGCAACAGGAAGGAGTATGTGGCTGGAAAGAACTGGGGGGAGTTGGTTGGAGAGAACAGGAGGGGAGACGGGCTGGAGAGAACATGGGGGAAAGAGAGAACAGGGGGGAGACAGGCTGGAAAGAACAGGGGAAGTTAAAAAGATAAAATAAATCAGTATTCAAAAGGTAATGATATATTTATTAGCAATTACAGTCTACTAAATGTGGGAAAAATTTGGAAAATATTAATTTAATTTTGGGGCTGGTAGGGATGTTATTAAATGGAAATGATATTAAGTTAATGTTAATGTCAGAGATAGGGGGGATAGATCTACACGATAATTGGGAATGCTACTAACTTAATGTTAGGGCTGATTTGGAGGAAGGAGGCTCAAAAGTAAACACAATTCATGTAATATCCGACTGGCCTAATTATTAAACATGGGTACTAGTAATGTAATGTCAGGGCTGTATGGGGGGAAATAAGCATATTTATTAAATGAAAACTTAAATTCTGGAGATGATTGGGTGGAAATACTGATATAATGTCCGGCTGGTTTAGGGGGAGTGAGGATTAGATTGTTCACTTATTACTCAGTTTCCCAGGAGGTGAATAGTAACCAGAATCTGGTCAAGCAGCACCTTAGTTTGACGGCAGCAGCACCAAGAGGTCAATGCTACAAGAACAGGTAGGAGAGGGCAGCACAGGGTTGGAGAATGCTTTGAGCTTGTAGAGGGCTGGGCACGACCCCACCATAGGATAGCTGCCCCTCCCCGGCAGCCAGAGACAGACCTAGACTTCACTTTTAGGGGGAGCAATTTGGCATAGTCACGCCCCCTTCGTTCTGATTGGCTGGCTCCCCCACCCGGCATCTGGGATCCAATTTAATGGTAGGCTTGTGCTGCTAAGGGGGGCGATTGCCCTGATTGCCCCCCCCCCCCACTGTCGGCAGCAACTACTGCCACTAAGTTGCAAGTGGGGGGGACCAGTATTCTTTCTTGTCCAGGGCACTACAATATCTAGTTATGGCTCTGGTCTTATCCGGCTTTCATATGATCATCACTTGTTTGCTGCCCGCCTTACTAACCCGGCTGCATGATCTGATCACCGCTTGTCTACCATCACTACACTCATCTGGTTTGCTATTTTGACCATGGCTCCCTTTGTATTGTTGGTATTTAACTTGTAAAGTATCCTGGAACTTGTGGGTGATTTTCTTCCTGTTTAGACTGTTACCACTGACTCCTGATCCTGTTTACTGATGAAGCTGATTCTGTTTACGTTCTACTGACTGTTTACTGTCTGCACTGCTGCTCCTTAATAAAGATTCAGCATAAGAAACTCTGTGTGTCTGGAATTGTCAATGCTGCTCTGGATTCAGGAGTCTGATGATAGGCCTGTTATTATTAGCTCTGCTTAATATTGAACCAGGTTTGAAATGAAATTCATTAGTTGTTCCCTATTTGCACTGCAGATTGCTCTGTACTTTTGCTGGAGATTGCCATTCAATTGTCTTGTACAAGGATAATCATTGCTGTTTCAGTTTTAGTAAATGGTTATATGCATATCCAGCTCTTTAGATCTTTGATGTAGACATGGACATGTTGCTCTCATTTGGATAACTGGATTGCTACTTTCATCTGCATGCTAAACCTTAGTATGAGCTTCTCCTAGAATCCTTTGGTAACTGTACTTGAACATTGCTGTGCTGCTTCTTCCTCTCTCAGAACACTCCAGCTATTAGAAGATTAAATCACAGATTATATAACAGAACTTTTGCGTTTCTTGATAATCTTCAAACTGTAGCGCCTGCGGGGAACAGGACAGACGCAACAAAAAAGAACTTACCTTTTAAACGATGGTCACCTCCAGTCCGCTTCCGATATCCCAGCTGCGATCCGATCCCAGCAGATCCGCAGCCGCAACCCTTGTCACCTCCAACCACGTCCCTCTAAGAAGCAGACAGAGATTACAGCCGTGCCTACCAGGTAAGGGCTGTCCGAGAATACGGCAATGAACAAGGACACTCTCAGTCCAAGCTCCCTTGCCGCCTTCACACTTTGCTCTTGCCAAGGCACGGGGGACTACAGGCACTTGAGACAAGGACTAGTCCCGCCTCAAGAACCTCGCACACCACCCGGTGAGGGCCTAACCGAAAGGGGGAATCGAGCGTGATACTCACCGGGACACTCCCACTTCCGATCCGGTTCTCCTGCACCTCCCCGACACCTGCGGATGACAAGGAACACACAGCCTCCCTCTGCACTCTCAGTGAGACTAATATGGGCACCCACAAAACTTAACTGACTACAACAGCAACCCGACCCTAACAACGCTTTAATGGTCGGCAACGCAACTAAGTCAAACAACTATGACTAAGTAGGTGTGGTGCACTAATGGAACTGCTCACTAACCACTACGGGGAACACCAGCCGGTGTTCACGGACTAAACCGGAGGGCGGTTCCTAACCCCCTCACCCAGGCCATACCAAGAAGCTGCCTTCTTGCTATGGGGTCACCCACGGATCCTAAGGACCGGCTGCACCAGGCCCGACTGAGGCTCACTGGAACAGCACACTAACCTGCGTACAGACTGCCGCCCGGAACAGCCGATCGAAACTGAACCGCCCGACTGCCTGCACCCACATATCGAACACGTATCCCACTCCGGAACCGCCAGGGAACCTGCACGGAACTGAGGACTGGGACACTCAACCTGAACCACAGGACGCCCCCTGGAACTGCGTTGAGCTGTGCTGCACTGCCACTGACTCACTCAGTCACCCCCTCTGGAAACCAGTGTGACCCCAGGGACCTAAGGGACGGGAAAACTATGTATGTTCTTCCCTGACTATGTGTAAGCTGGTAACTACACTTGTCCCCACAGCACGGGTTAGTACAGGAAAACACAGGGAACAAGAGCCTACCTTTAATGGGGGCCTGACGTCTTGCTCCTGGACACAATTATGTAGCTCACCCAAAGTTACAGTAATACAGACAATACTCGCCGCACAGACAGAATACAGTAATACAGTACTTTGTATGCTACTCACCAGAGCACACCGCTGCTAGCCAACCAGCCGGTTGTTACAGCACCCACAGGAGCCTCCGCTCTACTGTACCTTCTAACTCCGTGTGCTCACCTCACACAGGACCACGCCTATACTCACAAGGCTCTCACACCTCTATCACACCACCAGGGCCTTCCGCCCTACACACCATATGCCTCGTGCACAGCTGCCTACAGAGCCTTGTGCTCTGACTATGGGCCTCAGCCCCCTCTCTAACTCAGGGCTCTGAGCCCACTAACTAGGGCCTTGTGCCCTGCTACCTAGGGGTACTACCTACCCCTACCTACTCAGGCCTTGTGGCCTCCCTAACTCTCTACTAGGGCCTTGTGCCCTTCTAAGTCTATGGGCTTTCAGCCCCCTAACCAGGCCCAGTGGCCTTTCCTATGGCCTCTTGGAAACTACCTACATAAGGGCCTTGTGCCCTTGCACCTGGGGCCCTCACGCCCCCTACCTAGCTAACTAACAGGGCCTTGTGCCCTTTATCAATAAGGCCTACTGGCCCACTACTTTATAGGGGCCTAGTGCCCAGCTCCCTTGGCCTTGTGCCCGACCTCACGGGCCTAGTCCTCACGGGCCTTGTGCCCCACCGTGGCCACGGGCCTAGTGCCCGACCTAACGTTGAGGCTACTTACCTGCTCCGCGCAGGATACTCAACTTGGCACGCCGTCTTCTGCCTTCTTTTCCGGGTCTTCCAGACCCTCCAGCTGGCGGCGCCTCTTCTCCTGTTCGGCGCAGGTCTTCTCACTGTGGAGGCGGGGGCGCTCACAGCCCTTACAAGGGCTCCCCGCCGACGTTCTCTGCTCCGGCGGCTTGCTTGCAGTCTTCTTTCTCTGCCGCCGCTCCAGATGTCTGCTTCCTTCCTCCGCTGACGGACTTCTCTTCTGACAAAATGGCGCCACCCGGCGACTTATATAGTCGCCGGCGCGACGTCATCAGCCGGTGCGAGCGCCAATTGGCTCGCGCCGATTGGCTCGCGCCGATTGGCTGGCGCCGGCGCCAATCTTTTAAATGGCCGGGCGCAAGCCACGATTGGCTCGCGTACCCGGCCGCTGATTGGCCAGCGGGGAAAGATGAGCCCTGATTGGCTCATCCTTCCTCCGCAGCCAGAACCTGGAAAGAAGAGGTTATACTTACCGCCGCTGGAGCGCTGGACGAGTAAGTTCTTCTCCTCTTCTTTCTTCCTGCTGGGCACCAGCGGGGACCTCTTCAGCCCCTCCAGGGGCGCGGCAGCACCGGGCATCTTCGGCCGCTTCTCGGGCACATCTTTACAAAACCTCACATCAGGTGTGCAGTTCCTGTTTATGTTATATGTATTACTGAGAACATTGCTGTATCTACAGAAACTAGCTATTAGGTAACAGGGCTTACCAGCGATCAGGATCTGAGCTTTGAGCTTTCAGAATGTTCCTCATATGCTTTTATAGTGTCAAGAGCAGGAGAAGGGGTTGCCCGAGACCCAGAGGAGCCAGGCAAGAATAGAGTTGTGGAGGCGACCTTTTGGGTGCAACTGGGGGAGAAGTCACCTCTTGGTCTCAGGTCCGCTTTCAGGGAATCAACTGAGACCTGTCAGGCGCCGTACCTGCACTTCCGCTGGGTGTCGGGGACGGACGCCTGTCTCCACTGTTGAACTGCATAATGTTGCTTAGCAACAGGATGCTTCTTTCCTTTGAAGCCTGGCACCTGGCGGCTGCATGCGAAGTAGCTACCATGTCCTGAAGCTATGCATTGGGACGCTATTAGTTTGTATTGTTAGCGGTCAGCTGTCCCCTGACTGCCAAAATAACTGCTGGTCAATTAGACCCCTACTTACTCTATTAATAGGAGACCCTGGCTCCACTTGGGTGACAAAGTATCAGATATCCTTTTGCACCAGCGTTTCAGGTTCTGTTCCTGCGTTCTTACGGATCTCATGGCTTATGACTTGGCTATTCCTGACCCAGATTTTGGATAATCCCTTGGGCTCTATTATCTACGTCTAGCATCTGACTCCTGGCTTCCTGACTACGCTTTTGGTTCAACCTTTGGTACCTCGCATCCCGGAAGGCATGACCTCAGACTGTACGACCTCGCCCACTACTTCGTTGGTAACTGGTTTGGAGAACCGTGACCTGCTCGTCTCTTACACCAAAAAACCATACCTCCTTGCAGGGGTCCCTAGAGAAGACCAGAGGCACGTTAAATTCTGCGCCTCCCAGTTCAGTAGCGTAAATACCAGCATGTAGCCATCAGCTTAACCAGTCTGTGACAAGACCACACAGAAGAAGCAAAGTAAATCCCCATAAGAAGTTGTATAAAAGCTGGTTAGTAGGTAAAAAAAAGGAAGTGGATCCCCTTAAAGCTGGTACAGGTAATGGTGGCGGTGCCAATGGACAACAGCTGAGAATGGCAAGGCTACCAACTAAGTAGAGACCAGATGTTGTTAAGTCGCCTGCTGGTAGCAGACTGGCATCATGATTGCAAAAGATGACTGGATTGTAAGTGTACAGGAGATGTAGATGTTGATTGGAGGTCTATGTATGTAGCACGCTCCTCTCAGGTGTCCTTTATTTTACAGGGCTAAGATGGTGCACAGGTCTATGCCATGGGGATGTAATGACAAGGAACTTTGAATGTCTTTAATGTCGGGGAAGCATTCACTCCCTTCTTAGGGAGCAGCCAGGGTCCAGACATACAGCCCCAGGAATGGATATCTGTTGGACTTTAATGAGGATCAGCGTAAGTGGGGCCTTGGGTATTATTTCCAACACGAATGCTGGACCTTTGGTGGTACTCATCCACTCAGGAAGAGTAAGACTGATAATACATTGCTGGTAATTCCTTCCCTGTACATATTAGGAAGGAGCATACTCTTGTAAGGGAATGATGTATGTGTTAAAATATATGTATTCAGATATATGACTCCTTATAAGTATGCACAGATATATTTAAGTAGAAAATTAGTTATGTGCAAGTGAGAACTTTGTGACAGGAACAACCCCGGAAGGTGATAACATCCATTTCTGTGTTCAAGATGCGAAATCAGATATATGGCAGATGTTTCAACTCAGAAGTGATAAACAACTCTGTGAAGATACCGGGTTTAACGTAACCTTCTGGGCCTCACAGCTGGCCTACCCGGTACCTATCCAAGGTTCAACACCACCCAGGCAAATATTTAAAAAAATGGTAGCACAAAACAGCAACAACAGATGTAAATAATAATAACTTGCAACAAATATCACCACAGTCTGGCACAGACAACATACAGGGTATAATGAAAACACCTCACCAGTATCCTTGTTACTTTCAGGGACTGCTGCCTCTCTCCTTTAAGACTACCAGCAAACGTAGTGGCCCTAAGTCACTGTCACTCCGCTTTCGGCAGACACACAGCTCCTCAAGACCTGGAGAGGTAGATCAGGGCACGGCAGTACTCCAGGGACCGATTGTCCTTTTCCTGTCAGGGGCAGAGCTTAATACAGCTCAACGCCAGCCTGACCTCAGCTATCACTCTTAAGTGAATGCCAATTTGCTCTAGAGCTCTCTTTTAAACCCAGAAATGTCCTCATCAGCAATTTCAGGACCAGCCTGATTGGTCCTTTCCTGTCTTTACCTCTTCACAGGTAAACATACAGACCAGGAGATCGCAGATGAATCACTCCTGATTTAATTAGGGAAAGGTATTGTTCTGTGGCTATACAGGAAAGTTTGTTTAAACAGAGTTCAGGATCCAGACACCTTTACATTTAAATACACAATGCAGTCCTCTGCCATTAAACCTAGGGCTCTGTCTGTGGGCCTATTTCTTATGCTGGTACACACAGACCCACAGCTAAATGAAGACAGGAAACCCCCTGGTGTGATGTCCATTCATACAGGACTGGTGGACAATAACCTTTTTGCCTAGACTGAAACAATGGCCTAGTCTGCAAGATAACAATACAGGCTGACAGTTACTTCAAAACAGAATATACACAAGCTTAAATATGACTAACAAATATAGGGGAACCAGAGGGCTAGAAAAAGTATATGTTTGATAGTCCGCAGTCACCGCATTACCTCACATTCTTTCCCCCCTTTTTTGCCCTGTGGTATGCCAGAAGAAAACTTCCTCCCCAAGTCCAAAGTCTCTGGCCTAAGCCACTGAATTGAGCCGCTGGGGTGTCACCTGGGTCCAGGGAGATTGTAGGCCGCAGTCTATAGTCTCTGAGTTCCCCACCGATGTCCCAGGGAATTGGGCCAAACAAATCCCATGGTGGAAGGGCCTGCTTGAGTGGACAAGCATCAAGAGAAACAGTACATGTCAATATGTCCGGTGGCACTACACAAGCCTCAGCCAGTACAGTCACTGAGCAGCACTGGGGCAAACTCCAAAAGCACCATTTCTTTAACCACTGGTCTGTGTTCACAGAACTCACAACCCCCAGCAAATCCATATGGGGAAACAGGGTTACTGCACAGCATTCTACACTGGCCCTTCCCACCCAATAAGTCCCAGTTGGCTGCGGAGTAAACAGACCTAAGGGTTCTATAGTCATCCTTACCCACTCAAAAGCGAAGTCTCTACTGTTTAAAGTTAAAACATTGAGCGGTTGCAGCAGACTGCCATCCAAAAAATCTGGGTCTGAGTTCTCCTTCCCAAAACATCCAAAATAATCTGGAACAAGAGTTGGGGTATATAGGGGCTTCTCACTGCCCGTCCTCACCTCCATCGCCTCTGGCGCATGTGGAGGGAGCATTTCCTCCACAGAGGGAGGGTTAACTGGACTGGGGAAATCAGTGCCAAATCCTGGGTGTAACCCTGTTGGAATCTCGGTTGCGGTACCCAGGTTTACAGCAGGCTGCAGGGAGGTTGCAGTATCACTCCAACTTTCTTCCTGCTAATGTAACACATTCTCTGGCCCAGCGGCGACAATATGCTGAGCCTCCTCTGTTCTTATCCCTGCCAGCCTAACTTCACTTGGGACCTTCCCCGGCTGAACATGCTGGACAGCCACAGGTGTCAGGGCAAGTACAGGATCCAATACTTCTCCTGTGGACGTACTGACCCCCTCCTGGAAATCTTCCACGGTCTCTGACAAGGTGGCTTCTTCCCAAAATTACAGAAGCATTTGCAAGTGGCAACTCCTGATGTCCACATGATCAGGGCAAGTGTTTTCTGCTGGTTCCATACTGTCCACTCTGTGTCCTTCTCCCTTGGATGGGAGAGTTCGCAATCTGCGTAACCTGGCAGTCACCTGTTCAATGCTTGCTTCACTCAGTGTAACATTCACGGCAGCTGGTGGTTGGAATTCACTCACCAAGTCCTCATCCTCCAAGCCTGCAAATGCGCCAATCATAACACAGCTCAGGCTGCTCACTGAGCGTTTCGCTGTGACCTTCCCCCAGTGAGGAGAGAAGGGATAGCAGATGTCGCTTCCTATCATCCACCTGGTCAGGGTCAGCCTTATCTCCCTGTTGCCCTGGAACCTCTGAACTAAGCGTTCGAATCTCTTGGCCCAATTGTAAGATCTCATTGGCTGTCCACTCCTGCGCCTTCTTCCACTCAGGCAGTTTCACCATGTGCAGGGATCTGGCCTCTCCCTGACATTTCATAAACACATCAAACAGAAGTAACAATTTTTTCTGCTTGTGAACTCCTTTCCAGCGGTTGACCTCATTCCAGACCATGTAGAGGCACTTCCAGGGCGAACAGACCCATTCATCTCTGGGGGACAGCAGCAGCTCTGAGACCTGGGGTTATAATGGTCTGCCCCATCTATGCTGGTCCTCGCTCTGTTACCGCTATGGCCCTTTCTTCCCCTCTTCAGGGCCATCGTTATGGTGGGGCTGGGACCAACTCTACTTGCAGCTGGGCTATGACCCACTGTGGCGTACTCTGTGGGGCTGGAACCCACTCTACTTGCTGTGGGGCTTTTACCCACTGCGGTGTACTCTGTGGGGCTGTAACCCACTCTACTTGCTGTGGGGCTGGGACCCACTGCAGCATAATCTGTGGGGCTGAAACCCACTACTCACTCCCAAATCTCAAAGCCTTGGCCCAAAATCTCACATTGTTGGCTGGATGCATGGACCCACTGCCAGGCTACTCTGTGTCACGATTTGCCTGGCAGCTCCTAACCTGGACTATCAGACTTTAATATTTTGTGTTGATTTTGTGTCTTAGCAGCAGTACCTCCATTCACCAGAGGTGCTGCTATTGTGACTTATTGTGTGCATTAGGGGTTAACCTTCATGTTCACCAATTATCCCATGCACCTGGGTGTGGTTTTCCCTTTATATACCTGTCACTCCCAGCACACATTGCTGGTTATTGTTGTCCCCTCCTGTGATGTCATATCCTTGTTGCAACCTGTATATTCTTCCTCCTGCCTTGCTCCTCTGGTTCATGCCTGCTTGGAACCTGTTCATACCTCCTGCTTCCCTGCATTAGCTGTTTACCTGCTGGTTTCTGAACATTCGTATTATTTCCTGCATCAGCTTGCACCTGGTATTTTTACTACTGCTCTCGATTACCTGCTATTTATACTTTTCTGCAAATAAACAGAGTGTTTTCACCATATTCGTGACTCCTAGCTGTACTCCTGTTTGTAACCGTGACACTCTGTAGTTGGACCGTAGATCCAACCGTAGGCGTCACACTTCCTCAGTGGGGCTCCTACCCTCTCTGTTATGTGCGTATTGTCGCTAACCAATAACGATTGTCGAACCTCGAGCTGTGTTTCCAAAGCACAAAGATTTATTCACAAATAGTAGAATAAATATGCTCAAGCGAAGTAATAATAAATACAGCCGTTACTTATCGCAGGCGCTCTGGTTCCAGTGCAGTCATTCAATCCTGAAGTCTGGGGACAAGATGTCTGAACACTGGATCACAAGCTGCTGCTTATATACACAATCAAATACAGTAATACAATAAAGATGGTATAGCTTGCATCTATTGGTCCAGGTCTCAGGAATGTCCAAGGGGTTGTCAATCATTGGCTAGTTCATCCTAAGGAATCCAAAGGAGGGGGTCACCTCTCCAGGGGGTATGCTCGGCTCTTCCCACCAAGATTCCTTAGTCTTAAGTAGTTCATAATTCCCTATCATTCATAACTTGTGTATGCACTCTGCGATTCCCTCGCAGAGTGAACCAAACAATAGGATATGTAACGAGGTTCATTATGATACCACTCATGATGTAATTCCTTCAACCTGTTCCGTTTATTTCACTAATATGCATGTAACTCTGATATAACATATAAATACTACTATATTTCGACATAACTGACTATGTGTTGCAACTACCATTAATGTGTACTATTTTATAAGTATGCGTGTTTGTGCGAATGTATGGTAAAAGACCAATTACTGTTGCTGCCACGTGTAGTGGATGCGTACGCCCTTTCACGTCGTAGCGTGCCCTTGTACGCCGTAGCGTACCGTGCGCATCTTTTCAGACAAAGACAACCAAGTTTGCTAGACTTTAATTGAAATGACTTTATCCAATTTGCTGACTTCGACAGTTCCACCCTTTGATAGTGTACTAAACTATCACCCAATCACCGTTTCAAGTTCAGGATTATACAATACTTCTTCACAGACCATGATCTCGGTATCTGGTACCACCCTTTCAGTCTCTTTCTCAGTGTTACTCCTATGAGACCGCTTTCCACACTTCAACACCGTAGGAACACATTTGACAACTAAACCAATTGCTAAGATGACACCCAGTATAAGGAGAAGGAGCTTACCTACACTAGCAACCATTTTCTGTACCCACTCCCCCAGACCGGAGAACCATTTCACAGGGTTCAACCATGAGAACCAACCCGCCACCTTTTCCCCGATCTCATATAACGAAGAATTGTGACTCTTTCGAAATTCCCATTTTAGCTGCAAAATTTCGTCCATCTTCCGGTCTATAACCTCTTTAGGGTCATCCGTATTATTAGTAATATACGTGCAACATTTGACACCGAGCTGGGTGGCCAGTGTCACACAGTACCCACCAGTAATAGAGGTGAGATAATTTAGTACCAGTTTATGTTGCACCAACTCCTTCTTGTACGCTTGTAGCTCCCTTCCAGTATACCTCAAAGTGTCATCATACATCTCGGTGATATTATCTATTAATTTAGCTAGGTCTTGGATATATTTAAAGTTTAATGTTCCCCGAGCGGTCCTGGTGAGTTCTAGAGCAACCATAACTTGGAAACCAGCAGTTTCACTAATCAATTTTGTAGCTATGGGTTCCTCACCAGGAATCATATTTCTCTTGCCACGGTGTTCATACTGTGTGTGTGTGTGTGTGTGTGTGTGTGTATGTATGGTGGTGATGTACTCTTGTGAATACCAACCATTTCTTCATGAGTAATAGTCATGATTTCAGGAACCAGTTTAGCTAAGAAACACAAGCCCTTGGAACTCGGAGTCACCCAGGAATAAGCTTTCCTCCCACAAACAAAATACACATCATCAAGGAGAACATAAGGAACAGTATGCCCATGAATTATATCACACAGAGTTTTGATAAAACTACCCATGCCTAGTGTCTCCATTTGTTCTAGACACGTGTCGGCATTAATGACATTTTTACATTTATCTGTAGAGACTTTTCCAATGGATACCTTCTTATGTTTGGTTATACGCCCTAATTTGTGACTTCCATCAACATTCCTGCCTAGTAGTGACCTTGTGAGTCTCTTCATTATTACACTTCAAGTCGTCTTGTGGACTCACGATCAAATGAGGTTGTCGTCCGAACAGTATCTCAAAGGGGGACAGATTAAGAGGAGGTCTAGGAGTGGTTCGAATGCTATGGAGGACCAATGGCAAAGCCTCAGGCCATGCCAACCCAGTTTCAGCCATTATCTTACCCAGCTTGTTCTTTATAGTACCGTTTACTCTCTCCACCTTACCACTGGCTTGTGGTCGGTAAGGGGTGTGAAGTCTGCTACTGATTCCCATGAGTTTACACATATTTTGGAAGATATCACCAGTAAAATGGGTACCCCTATCACTTTCAATGATTCTAGGGATACCGAACCTACACACAAAGTCTTGTACAATTTTCTTTGCAGTGAACACAGCAGTATTAGTGGCTGCCGGATATGCTTCTACCCAACCAGAAAAAACATCAATACACACTAACACATACTTTAGATTCCTGCACGGTGGTAATTGGATATAGTCAATTTGTATTACCTGGAAAGGTCCGTCTGTAGGAGGGATGTGGGATGGCTCAGTTGGAATAGTTTTCCCAACATTTTTCCTCAAACAAGTAAGACATGACATTGCTTTCTTACCAGCCTGAGAGGAAAATCCGGGAGCACACCAGTATGCTCTCACCAGTTTGCACATACCTTCTTTACCCAGGTGAGTCAGGCCGTGTGCTGCTTCAGCCAGGCTTGGATAGTATGTTCGGGGAGCTACAGGCTTACCTTGTCCATCCCTCCAGAGTCCCGAGGACTCTTGACCACATCCCTTCGCCTTCCAGACCGCCCCAGAGCCGGAAGGTCAGGCGGCTGTAATAACGTCCAATCAGACGCTGACAGGTACGTAGTATCTACAGCACATGAGTACTACTGACGCCTGCGCTCGTATACAACAGGACACGGATCTTGTGATCCGTAACTTGATGAATTTGGTGCATGCAAACCTAGATAGGTGCATATAATTCTGAGTGTGGGTTGCTCTCAGGATGCGAACCTTGATGAATCAGGCCCAAGGTGTTCTCCACCCCCCAAAGGTGCTACCAGCAGCAGCGCTCACAGCCTATTTCAGGGGTCTGAACACTGTAGGTCCTCATGTAAAAGCTGCTACCAGCACTAGGCTCTCACACCACTGGTGACACTATAGCAGGGAAACCTGAATGATGGAACTCCCCTGCCCTAATATTAACATGTCCTAGCCCAGCAAAGGACGGCTTGTAGAACGACAAGCACCAGCATCCAGAGCACACTGGGACCTGTAGTTCACCTGGAAAAACACACTGGATTAAAGACACGATTGGAAAAGATCTTTATTGCAAATAAAAACACCCACTAACCCCCTCGTTCTCCACTTTATATCTCACCTAGATCAGGGGGTCCTTGTAATCCAAAGGGTTAAATTAAATAAACCATATGAATGTGATAAGGACTGCTCCTTAAAGGAGCCACGTGGTAACTGACAGGCTCAGAGCCAATCATTTTAACCAAACAAAGAAGCTTTGCTCGGATTGGTCAGTGAGTAAAGCTGAGCTGATTGGTTAGATGGTATGTACTTTATTCATACAATTTATGAAGTACATTGCGCATTGTGCAGTATGTCCCAGCACTGTGCTGTTTATCTATCACTAATATATTCGTGAGACCTTGGGATCTGCAGCTCTTGCTACAATTTTAGGCGCAAGTTTTACAATTAGGGGATGGTTTCCACTTTCCTGGACTTTTTTATTAAATGGATAAAATAGACCAGAACGATTTATTTTACATATACAGCCCCCACCTACCTGTCACTTTTATCTATATGCACCGTCTTAGTAGACTGTATATAGCACTTACCTCACCTACTATCTTCTGTAGGGTGGCTGTTCTGTGTCCTCTGTCTACTACAAGCCCCCAGTTTATAGTCATCTTGCTGTGTGCAGAAGTTTGTTCCCAACAGATGATACAGAGAATAGGAGATATTGCTGTGTCCAGGCATCAAGGAGAAGAGAGCGTGCAGTGTCTGTGCCTGGCTCACACACGTGGACATTCGGCCAGGTGTAAGGACATCACATTGTGTATGTGCAGTGCGCACCAATCCCCTCTTCCCCGGAGTGATGAGATCATCATTGGAGGTGGGCAATAAGAGCAGCGTTGTTCCTTCACAATAAGAAACAATCATGAAGAGTGGGCTACTGATTTATTTTCTACACAAATTTCATCCTCTGTTTTATAACATTGTGTAATGTTCCATGAATTAATTTCTGTAGCTTTGTCCGAACAGTATCGCAAAACACAATTGAGTACCAACGACACTGTCATGAAAAATCATCAACTAAGTCTGTGGCTGTAAGTTCGGCTACCTGAGCTGAGTGTAAGCTTACTGACTTAGCTTCCGTTACCTCATCTTGTATAGTGACTGCAGAGGTGCTTCAGTATTCGGTCTCTGTCCTGGTGTCCTTCCGTAGGGATGTCGTGGACAGCTGACATCAATTACACGCAAAACCTCTGTGATACCACCAGTTGAACTTGTTCTCGGACTGGTCTATCCCCATCTACATTCCTAGCTACACGGTACAACAACCCTTTACACCAGCTCACACTCCCCACCTTCATCCGTAGAAGGCTGCTGCCAGCTTGGCGCCTCATGCATTCCAGCAAGGAATCAGAGAGCTGAGCTGACCTTACCTCTTTCCTGTGGCCCTCACTATCATCTAAGTCGAGACCCTCTGCAGGGGGGGTCTGTGTTGGGGTTACTAGGGTCAGTCAAAGTGGGATCAATGTGGTCAAGTATACTTGCTGCCAGAGCTTGTAAAGGTCAATACCCCGACGCGGGGAGGGGAAGGGAGACGGAAGAAAAATCTAACAGCAAAGGGACAGAAAACAAAACAAAAACAAAAAACAAAACAAAAATGATTTTTGACAAGTAGGCCAATCTGCGTACTTGTATTTAATGCTGATAAAATAGTGGAGTACACTCACTTCATCATATAAAGGCAGTGCAGGTGTAAACAAACAGAGTAATTGTAAAAAAGGTACAGTCTAATAGCCAAACCGTCTTATGTTGGCAGTGGATAACTCCTAGTGTTCAAGCCAGCCGGCTGAATAACTGGATGACGAAATGTCTTGGTTGGAGCAAGATGTTCAGTATGGGAATTCTGATAAGAACGGTAATGTAGAAATTGTGAAAAATTCCCAGAGAGGATAGATAGGTCTAGGTGACAAATAGTCACGTAGATATATATATCTGGCATACAAGCAACTTCCCTTGGTGAGTAATTCAAGGAAATGTTACCTCTTTCCACGCCCGGGTCTGTCTCCATCGCTGCCTCCGCTGCCCACGGTCCCTCCATCCATGCCCTGGACTGTCTCCATTGCCACCTCTGATGTCCACGGATGCTGCCCCTCCTTCGATGTCTCCTGGCTCTCCTCTAACTTTCACCCATGCTCTCCTGGTATCGTCTACGGTCTACACTATTGTTTCTCTGGATCACACCTCTGACATTTTCCCTGACTGTTCCCTGGAATCTCGAACTCTTCCCCTGGCTTGGCTTGCCACTCTGAACAGCTCCTAGCCACATTTAGGCACCCATTGCTTACTGCCATTTATTGCCTGTTACCTATTGCCAATTGCATCTATAACCTGTTTTATTGTTTTATTGAGACATGCCAATTGCTTCTATAGCCTGTTTTATTGCCTCTATTTTTATTTTCCTGTTACCATCTGTTATTCATTCTCTCCCTTCTCACTGTTTTTGTCTCTATTATCCACTGTTACTCCATTATTTTGTCTCACTGTTTTTGTCTCTATTATCCACTGTTACGCCATTTTATTGTCTCCATTACTCACTGTTTTCACTCTATCACTCACTGTTTTCCTCCTGCCTTGTTTTCCATTTGCCACACCTTTTCTCCCTTCCACCTCTAGCCTCATTAACTGACTTCCTCTCTCCCCCTCATTCTCTTCGTGTCCTTTGTCTCCCCAGTCACCTGCAACCTGTTCCTCTGCCCTCCTGGCATCCTCCCTTAGCCCTCTCTCTGTCTCCCTCGCTCCTCTCTGCATCCCCCCCTTTCCGCGCCTCTCTCTCCCCCCCACTATGCCGCCCTGTCCAAACGCCATTCCCATTCTCTCCCGCTGCCCCACCTCACCATCTTGCCCCCGCTCTCCCCAGCGCTCTGCCAACCTTGCCAACCTCATCCCTATCTCTCCTCTTTCCTCCTTCCCCTTCTCCTGTGCCCTCTGGAATGCTCGATCTGTCCGCAACAAACTCACCGCTATCCACGACCTCTTCTTGTCTAACTCTTTTAACCTTCTTGCCATTACGGAAACTTGGCTCTCTGACTCTGACACCGCCTCCCCTGCCGCCCTCTCCTATGGTGGCCTCTCCTTCACCCACTCCACCAGACCTGGCGCCCGCCCAGGCGGTGGTGTGGGCTTCCTCCTCTCCTCCGCCTGTACTTTCCGTGTCATCCCCCCTGAACCCTCCCTTACCTTCTCCTCTTTTGAATCCCACTCTATCCGTCTCTTCTACCCCATTCACCTCAGAGTCACTGTCATCTACCGCCCCCCCTGGTCCCACCTCCCTCTTCATCGACAACTTCGCCGCCTGGCTTCCTCACCACCTCTCCTCTGACCTCCCCTCCATCATCCTCGGTGACTTTAACTTCCCTATCGACAACCCCTCTGACCCTGCGTCCATTAAGCTGCTCACCCTCTCCTCCTCTCTTGGCCTCACACAATGGACCTCTTCCTCTACCCACTGCCTTGGTCACTCCCTTGACCTAGTCTTCTCCTACCTCTGTAATCTCTCTGACTTCTCCATCTCTCCCTTTCCTCTATCCGACCACCACCTTCTCTCTTTCTCTCTCTCCTCCCCTCCCGCTCCCCACCCCACGCCCATTCCTGCTCAGTCCAGGCGCAACCTTGACGCCCTCGATCCTGCTACCCTGTCTGCTACTCTCGATACTCTCCTTTCCCCCCTTTCCTCCCAGGCCTGCCCCAACCTGGCGGTCTCCCTCTACAACCACGCCCTCACCTCCGCTCTTGATGCCATCGCCCCGGCCCACTCTGTCAACCCCCGTCGCTCCAAACCCCAACCCTGGCACTCCAAATTCACCCGCTTCCTCCAAAAATGCTCCCGCACGGCTGAACGACACTAAAGAAAATCCCGCTCCCTGGCTGATTTTCTCCATTTTAAGTTCATCCTCTCTTCCTATAGCTCCGCCCTCTCTCTAGCCAAACAATCTTTCTTTAAATCCCTCATCTCCTCCCAGTCCTCCAACCCCCGCCGCCTCTTCGCCACCTTCAACACTCTCCTGTCCCCCCCCCGCCCCTCCTCTCCCCTCCTCCCTCACCGCCACCGACTTTGCCTCCTTCTTCTCCTCGAAAATTGAGGCCATCCGACTCGAAATCACCTCCTCCCATCTTCCGGCCCCCCCACGCTTCCTCCCTCCCCCTCCAGCCACCGCCCCCTCTTCTCCTTCCGCCCCACTACGGGCGAAGTACACTCTCTTATTTCATCCTCCCCTCCGTCCTCCTGTCCCCTGGACCCCATCCCCTCCCACCTCCTTCGCTCCCTTTCCCCCGCCACCTGCTCCCACCTCGCCCACCTCTTTAATCTCTCCCTCTCCGCCGGCATCTTCCCCTCCTCCTTCAAACACGCCCTTGTATCCCCTATTCTTAAGAAACCTAACCTTGACCCCACCTCTTTCTCTAACTATCGCCCCATCTCTCTTCTCCCCTTTGCCTCCAAACTACTT
This sequence comes from Mixophyes australis, assembly GCA_036250195.1. Lineage (NCBI taxonomy): Eukaryota > Metazoa > Chordata > Amphibia > Anura > Limnodynastidae > Mixophyes > Mixophyes australis. Next base: position 18,843,994 of record JAVHZZ010000004.1, read on the forward strand.
GAGAGGCTCGTCTGCAGCCGCCTCTCCACCTACCTCTCTGACCACTCCCTCCTTGACCCTCTACAATCTGAATTCCGCCCCCTCCACTCCACTGAAACTGCCCTGGCCACAGTCACTAATGATCTCCTCTCTGCGAAAGCCAGGGGCCACTTCTCCCTTCTCACTCTCTTGGATCTCTCAGCGGCCTTTGACACCGTTGACCACCCGCTCCTGCTCCTCACCCTTCAATCCTTTGGCCTCTCCGGCCCGGTCCTGTCATGGTTTACCTCCTACCTTGCTGACCGTTCCTTCTCTGTCTCCACCTCTGGATCTCTCTCCCCCCCTCTTCCCTTCCAGTAGGGGTCCCCCAAAGCTCTGTTCTCGGACCCCTACTCTTCTCTCTTTACACCTCTTCCCTGGGGAAACTCATCAGCTCTTTTGGTCTCCAGTACCACCTTTATGCCGATGACACCCAACTCTACCTTTCCTCTCCCGATCTCTCTTCCTCCCTCCTCTCCAGGGTGTCTGCCTGCCTTTCTGCCATCTCCTCCTGGATGTCCTCTAGATTCCTCAAACTTAATCTCGCTAAAACCGAACTTATTGTTTTTCCTCCCGCTCCCCTTCCGACCTTTCTATCTCTGTCCTCTATTTCCCCTGTTCCTCAACTTCGCTGCCTCGGTGTCATCCTTGACTCCTCTCTCTCCTTTGCTCCTCACATTCTCTCCCTCGCCAAATCCTGCCACTTCCAGCTGCGGAATATCGCACGCATTCGGCCCTTCCTCTCCCAAGATGACACTAAGGCTCTTGTCCACGCTCTTACCATCGCCCTTACCGGCCTCCCCCGCACTCATCTCGCTCCCCTTCACTCTGTACTCAATGCAGCCGCTTGGCTCATTTTCCTTTCTCGACGCTCCTCTTCTGTCTCCCCCCTATACCAATCCCTTCACTGGCTCCCCTTCCCCTACAGAATAGTGTTCAAGCTCCTCACACTTACTTTCAAGGCCCTCTCCAACTCCACTGCTCCCTACATCTCCAACCTCATTTCCATCCACGCTCCATCCCGCCCTCTGCGTTCGGCTAATGACCGTCGCCTCACCTCCCCCCTGGTTACCTCCTCCCATGCTCGCATCCAAGACTTCTCCCGCACTGCCCCCCTCCACTGGAACCAGCTCCCCCGCTCCATCAGAACATCCCCCAACTTGTCCAGCTTCAAACGGGCCTTAAAAACCCACCTCTTCCTCAAAGCCTTCCAGTCCCCCACCTAACCGACCTCCTTCCAGCCTCCCACCTACCGCCCTCCCTATCCTGCCCTCCTCGTCATTCTCCCCCCCCCTCTCCCTCTCTGCATTCTCCCCCTTTCCTCCTCTTACCCTTGTGTCTCTGTCCATCCTACCCTCCCCTTAGATTGTACGCTCCTTCGAGCAGGGCCTCCTGTTCTCCACCACCTTAACTCTGCTCTCCAGCTCCTTGTCTCCTCCGTGAGGTCCTCCTGCCCTTCTGCCCCTCTAGCTTCACCGCTGGGGGCTCTCCCCTTTCATCTAGCTGTACTTTGAGCTTCTGAGTTACTGTGCTTTTTGTTAACTGTACCGTGCTGTCTCACCCTGTATCGTGTTTCTGTATGTCCCTGTACAGCGCTACGGATACCTAGTGGCGCCTTATAAATAAAAATTAATAATAATAATAATAATAATATAGAGGTAGTTTTGCAGGTGCCCACTGTGGACAGCAGGTGTTTAATCGGAGAGGGATGAATTATGGGGGGCGGAGAAGAACTGTGTATTGAGAGCATGACGGAGTTGAAGGAAGCAATAAAAAGCTGAATTGGGAATCCCAAACTCCTGTGACAACTGTGCAAATGAATTGAAGCATCCTTCTTGATATAGTTGGCCAAGAGCAGTCACTCCCAACCTCCGCCATATGTTATAGTATCGTAGCTTAGAAAGCTCAGGGAGATTGGAGTTATCTCATAGCGGGGTAGAGGGTCATATCTGCTACCCTCCAATAAACAGTGTGCAAATCTCCAGATCTCAGTAGCTTGTCTAACAATTGGAGCCACTTTTCTGGTGTGTCTCCCCACCAACAGAACTTGGAAGCTGGTCAAACATAACGGAAGCCTCACCTGCTCGCTCAAGAATCCCAGCAAAGCCTCAAAGTGTGTGCTCTCCACCAAAGCAATCATATGGCCCAACTGAGCCACATAGTAATATAGTCTGAGATTGGGGAGAGCCAACCCCCATAAGCCCTTGGATTTACAGAGTGTCTGCAAGTTGATCCTGGGTTTCCTATACCTCCAGTTTTCGGGAGGTATACCGGTGACTGTTGAAAAATAAGGGGAATTGTGCCATGTAAACGAATAATAGTAGACTTGCCCCAGTTAATCAATAAATCTGTGAACAGACCAAACACCCTGACCGTGCTTAATAGGTGTACCAAAGGGGAATCAGACAGAAACAGTAGCATGTCGTCCGCATATAGGGCTATCTTGTGCCTAGCTGTGCCAACAGGGAGACCAATGATGTGGGAATGAACCTGAATCAAACATGCCAAGGGCGCTATAGCCAAGGCAAATAGTGCAGGGGACAAAGGGCAGCCCCGTCACACAGCTTGCACTTAACATGGATAAATTGGGATCTCAAATTCTGAACAGCCAGAGCAAAGTCCGGGAACACAGAAATATTGTGGTTGTCGAGCTTGAGTGGTCCATGTGTTGGGTTGGAGAGCAGCGTCCCGGTCTTTAAAATGTAACATTTTAGTGATGAAGGTGCGAGGGGGTGCACCAGGCTGTAGCGCCTGAAGTGGAAGTCTATGTGCCCTCTCCACTGCAAAGTGAGAGGAAAAGGCCTCTTTACCAAACAGATTAAGGAGCCAGGTTTCCAGAAATAGTTCTGGATTAGCGCCCTCAACACGCTCCGGAAAGCCCACAAACCTGAGTTTGTTGCGCCTGAGGTGACACTCCAGGTCTGACATTTTAGGTTTGTATTGGTTAATTTGTACAGCCAAGTTGTTCCATGTTTGAGGAGGACAGTAAAGTCCTCCAGCATAGATATACGACTTTGCTGTCTCTCCCACCTGTTCACGCATTTTCTGTAGGTTATGAATCAGGGAGAGATCTACCTGAACATCACCTATTTTATCAGTAACCCTCTTCTCTGAGGTGGTAATGGTAAGCAAAACTTGGTGAAGAGACGGGGGTTCCCCCTGCGTGAGAGGCTAAGGGTCGGGTGTGGGTTTGGAGCGGTGAGGGAGAGGAGGGCTGCCCTTAGCAATGTTATTCGGAGGTAAGCGGTCATTTTTCTCAAGTTTGGCTACAGCCTCCTGACTGTTCTTCCCCATGGTGATGAAATATAAGGCAAAGAGCTCAGCGACACACTCTACCACAGCCCAACTGCTATGTTGCGGATATTACTAGCGGATGAAAGACACAATAGGACCCAATAGTGGTAGTTATATTCCCTGGAATAAGGAGGTGCCGTTAACCGTGGCCCAGCTGCCACATTGCAAGCTGCAGGAGAGCACTCTCATTCCCAGCACAGAACTATTGTTTTACTGGTCATACTTGATCATACTTATTGGAGTAGTTCACACAATGTGTATTCCAAATAGTACAGGTATAATGACCTGCAATCCTACATGAGAGGCACAGTCTGTTAATAATAACGGTATGGATGGTACTCACCGTGTCCTCAGCACGGAGCGCAGCCAAAGGTAGTGTCCGCATATTCAGGGGGGACAAGTAGTCCCAAGAAGTAGGGCATGTTGCGCTGTATTTGTAGTTGGGGCCAGCAGAGGCTTCAGGCAACATGCAGTGTAGCAGGGCAGGGCAAGATGGCAGCAGTGGCATGAAGGATTCTCGCCAGACAGAGGGTGCACCCGGATGGCAGCCCCGCAGGTGTCAGAGGACCACCAGAGAACCCACAGAGGGGGGAGCAGAACACATCCGATATCAGCAACACCCAAAACCGTCAGGAAGGGAACAGGCTAGAGAGCCGCAGATCACCAAGTAGGACGGCAAGATGACGTTCAAGACCTGTCGGGGTAGCAGGGCCGCACACTCTGATGGTGTAGCGGGGAGAGTAGAGCATGGCCAGGCTGGTGTGAAGGGAGAAAAAAGATTCTCCTCTGGTGATCTTGTGGTGCTAACAGGCAGGACTGAAAGGACGAGGCAGTGGATGACAGCGGACCCCCTGGTTGGTAGGCTAAGTGGAGGGCAGACAGATGGTAGAGCTGTTTCCCAGAGTCCAGATCTGCGATGACCGAAACCGTAGCAGAGGGGTTTCTATAGAGAGCCAAAATACCAGTTAGAAATCTACCACAAAAGCCCATGGATTCGAGAACCCCCCTCATGAATGTCCAAGAGATACGGTCAAACGCCTTTTCCGCGTCCAAGGCCATCATGAGGGAGGGCAGTTTTCCATTATGTATAGAGTGGATCAAATTGATGGATCTTCTAGTGTTGTCGGGGGCCTGTCTCCCTGGGATGAAGCCCGTTTGGTCCGGATGAACCAGTTTGGGGAGCAGGGGGTTAAGCCTGGTAGCTAAGATTTTAGCGTAGAGCTTGAGATCTACGTTGAGGAGGGAGATGGGTCTATAGCCCGCACAGTGGAGAAGGTCTTTCCCAGGTTTGGGAATTACTGCAATATTGGCAAGCGTGGTAGCAGAGTCAAAGGAAGCCCCCTTCAGAATTTTGTTGTAAAAGGATGTTAGATAAGGAACAAGGTCCGCGGCAAACTTTTTATAATACTGTGCTGAAAAGCTATCAGGACCGGGGGCAGAAGCGGGTTTAAGGGATTTTATAGCTAATTTTACTTCATCTGCAGTGATGTCCCCATTTAAGCAAGTGAGCTGGGATTGAGAGAGGTGTGGAAGAGGGGTATTAGCTAGGTACGACTCCAGCGAATCCGATAGGAGATCCCCCCGGGGAGGGGAGCCAGGAAGGTTATAGAGGGAAGCGTAGAAGTCTCTAAATTTCTTAACAATTTCTAGAGGGTCATATGTTACTGAATTAGTGGAATTCTTATGGAGTTTGTCAATAGCTCCTCGGACACGCCTTTGACGGAGCTTCCGAGCTAACAATGAATCCGCCTTGTAAGTAATCAGATATAGCTGATTTAATGTCCATAAAGGAGGAAGTATTTAAAAGCAGGGAGTCGTCTAGGCGCCATCTAAAGGGGCGGGGATGATGGTGGAGAAGGTCGAGAAGAATGTATACCCCCGCATGGTCAGACCATGAGAATGGGACAATGCCCGCTTGAGTTGTTAGGGGTATCAGAGATTGGGAGATATGGATCATGTCAATGCGGGAGTATATCTGATGGGGAGCTGAGAAATGTGTATAGTCTCTCGCAGTGGAATTTTTAAGGCGCCAGGTGTCATGCAGGGAGTGTTGTAATAGCAAGGCAGACAACGTGGAGGAGCCCTTGGAAGTGGGTGTGGGGAGTCCGCGAGGGGGGATGGAGGACCTATCGAGAGAGGGTCCAGGACAACATTAAAGTCACCTCCTAATACAATGTGACCCTGGGCCAATCGCTTAATGTGTCGAAATAGAATTGGGAAGAACTGAGCTTGATCTTGGTTAGGGGCATAGGTAACGACTAATGTGGTCGTTTAGGAGCGGAGCGTGCCCATTACTAGTAGGAAGCGACCCTCTGGGTCGGAATATGTGGAGGAAAGCTGAAATGGAACTTTATTGTGGATGAGAATCGCAACCCCCCATTTTTTACAGTTAGCTGAGGCAAAAAAGGTCTGGGAGAATTGCTTACCCTGGAGTTGTGTGTGTGAACCTGTAAGGTGAGTCTCCTGGAGGAAGACTATGTCCGCTTTTTCCCTTCTGCAGGCTCCAAGGACTATTGTGCGTTTGCGGGGGGAGTTGAGACCGTTGACGTTAATGGAGAGAAGTTTCAGGGTCATGGAGGCCAAAGTGATGTATTCGTCGCTAAATGACTCATCTGGGAGCTGTAAAAGTAAGAGGGGTAGGACCAAGGAGCTTTAAATGGAGGGGAAGGTGAAGGGGTAAGAGGGGAAAGGGAGGAAAGAGAAGAGACAGCCACTAGAAGAGGAAAGAGAGAGAGAGAAGAGGAAAAAGAGAAGAGTAGCCCAATTGGGCAGAAACCCTTTAACGGTGGGATCCAGGAGGGATCCAGACATATTGTTAGTAAACATCGTATAGCTAAACAAAAGTCGTATAGGGAGCGTGGGGGGTGGTGTAGATACATCTAATCAGGTTTGCCACCTGAGTCGATGGCTCTGTCTAATAAACTGGATACGGCCATTGGAAGGAGATTCACATCCACAGGTTATCCAGATGCATAGATAAGTTGTGCAGCAGGGGAGGGGGCGGGGACAGGGAGGGGGGGAGGGAAAAAGGGGGGGAAAGGGAAATAAGAAAATAGAGGGGGGGAGGGTGATGTGAGCAAGGACATTTTATACATTAATACAGTACAATGGAACAAAATGAGATAACTATTGTTTCAGGTAAGTAGAGAGTACCCTAAAATATAAGATCGTAATAACAACAGCAATTGTAACATCTGAACGAGAACAGAAGATTCCAAAACCTAAGACTATGAGATGTTTGGAGTAAAGACATCCAGCTAAAGTTATAGGCGGGAGTTATATTTAAGACGGTGTCCGAATTGAGGTGCAAAGGGAAAATACAATATAAAATGTAAAAACGACTATATTGGGCAGATTGCAGATAGGAGAGTAAGATCTGCGAGGTGTAACCTTCTGCTATAGGCACCTCCGGACCAATGAGTATGGAAAACAATAAAAAAAGATATACTAGAACATCTAGACATTTTAGGTTGGAGAGTCATCTCGAGCTCGACGACGAGGAACCTTAGACCACTCAGGAGTTGGAGGTCGGTCTTGCCTTAGGGTAGCGCTGGACAGTGATCTGGAGTCGGGAAGAATGTTCAGCTTGGCTAGTATTTCCTGGCCTTGGTCTAGGGTTTTAACGTGATGAGTGGCGTTTGCCGCAAAGATTTGGAGTTGAAAGGGAAACCCCCAGCGGTAGCGAATATTGTGCTGGCGTAGGATCTTAGTGACGGGCTGAAGAGCTCTTCTTTTTTGGATAGTAGAAGGAGCAAGGTCTTGGTAGAGTTGTATATCCATGTCTCAAAAGGGAATTGAAGTGGAGTTCTTTGTGTGAGTTAGAATACGCTCTTTGATGTGGTAGTAGTGGAAGCGCACAATTATATCACGTGGGGGTTGGTCAGAGGCTGGTCTGGCTCTGAGGGCGCAGTGCGCGCGGTCCATCATGCAGTCAGAATCTGATAGACCTGGAAGTAAATGTGAAAAGCGGTCTTTGAGAAACGGCTGAATTTCAGATGGTGAAATGTCTTCGATCACGTTACGGACTCGAATATTGTTACGCCTAGAGCGGTTTTCAGAGTCCTCTTGTTTTTCTTTTAAGGACTCGACTTCATCATTTAGACGGGATAATTCTCTGTCAAATGTCGCTTGAGAGCGACAGAGGTCGTCCGTTTTTGTTTCTAGAGTATCAGTACGAGTCCCCAAGGAGGAGAGTTCCAGTTTGAGTTCACTGACTGCCTTTGAGAGTTCCTGCTTGAAGGCTTCTTTAACCCCCTCCAATAAACTTGTCATGACTGCCTGGATCTGAGGATCTAGATCAGATGGTGAGGACAGAAGTGAGGTTTCTGAGGTGTCAGTATGGGCTTGCGAAGCTTTATTTTTGGTCCCGAAGAAGTTAGACGTGGCAGAGTTGCCTGAGGGTTTTCTGTTCTTCTGCGACATGCTGGTTATGTTGAGGGTATAGTAAGGTATATAGGGCAGGAGGATGATGAGGTTGAGGGAGGAGGAGGGTGCTGCACAGTAGAGTTTAGAAAATCATACAGAGTGCATCAGGCCCAGGTAGGGCATTGAAGATTACTGCATACTGCAAGGTAGATATGCAGGCGGGTGGTGAAGGTAGCACAACATAGGTAGGTTATCAAGCTAGTATCGATATGCTCCAACTTGTTATGTTGAATAATCACGTCACAGTGGAGAGCTGGAGGCAAACACCAGGCAGAGCTATATCCGCAGGAGCAAAAATGAACTTAAGGGTCATTGACGTCTAGCTGTTATGAACATCAGTAAAGCGCATTTCAACATTCAACTAAGTTTTGGATATATCAGAAATAATAGTTATTCAGTTCAGCCACTAGATGGTGATAGTGCTCAGAAATATATTTGCAAAGAATCCAGACTAACTTTTTTTTTTTTGTATAGCTAGCTATGGATCCGTCACGGAGAATTGCAACAGCTTGAATTGAATGCTAATAAATATGTGGCTTTCACTGTGCAGAAAGTTAGAAGTGAGTCAGTGTATAAATATATGGTATTTAGGCAATGGTAGGCTGGATAACGACTTCCAGAAGCTCACCTGACGATTGGAGACAGACGTGACTGGAGATCACACAAGCTGTATCAAGCTGCAGCAGTGCCCAGACCACGCTCCCCGGGTCGGCTGGCTCCAAAGCGTGTCTTTTATGCAAGGCTCACTCTTTGCTTCAGTGAAACATCAGCAGAGGTGCTGGTCAAATGATGTTGCCGGAACTCTGTGAGGTGGACTCTGCTTCACAGCATGTGACACACGCGGCAGGTAGGTAACCGAGGGCGGGTGGGGTTAGGCAAAGGTCTGTCCCAGACTAGCGGCTCTCTAGGTGCCAGCGCTGTTCTTCTCCCTCCCAGCCTGGATATAATCAAATAAGTAGGTATTACCTTGTCGCCCGCACTTAGTTAAAGTTGTTTAAACTTCTCTCTCTATTCTTGGTTGCCGGAGCTATCAGTATCCACGTCCGGCCATGTTGGCTGCTAAGCCACTCCCCTATTGCTATTATTTTTATTTATAAAGCACCACAAGGTTTCCGCAGTGCCGTACATAGGAGGGTAGATCATAAAACAAAATCATAGAATTACACAAATGCATACAGATGAGAACAATGGGTACAGATAATTGCATCCATGTATTAAGTTATCTTCTTAACAGAACAAATCACATGGCATACAAAAACAATTCAGCAGAAGACAAAACGGGGACAGAGAGTGGACAGACATGAGACACAGACAACAGACATGAGACATAGGGTAAAGGACCCTGCCCGTGACAGCTTACATTCTAAATGGAGAAGATAATAAGAGCCAAAAGGAGTAAATGGGAACAAAATGGCATAGTGGGGTAAACTATTGTGCAGAGGTCTGCATTATACTGAGGCCATGATGTAGAGAGGCCTAGAGGGGGCCATGATGGTGCAGAGGCCAATGTGGTACAGAGTCCTGTAGATTCCAGATGGCGCAGAGAGCTATTTGGGCAACATCAAGGATGGTGCAGAGGCCTAGAAGGTGGATGGGCCATGACGGTGTCTGGGCCTAGCTAGTGTAGAACCTCAGATGGTGACAAGGGAGGTATGACAGTGGGAATGTAATGGGTAATCAGCAATGCAATGTGAAAAAACAACAGTATGGCAAAGTAATGTTGTGGTAGAGCAGTACAATGACGAAGGCAATGTAGTACAATAATGGTAGAGATAAGAGCAGTGGATACAAAGGCAATGGGAAAATAGTGGGAGGGGGGAATTAGTGGCAGGAGAGCAGTGAAGAGGCAGGACCAGGCATGAAGTGGTGAGAGCGTTTGTGGACATGAGAAGTAGCAAGTAAATGGGTAGGGGTCAGAGCGAGAGCGGGAGATGAGCTGTTGGATGGTGCAGCACGGTGGCTAAGTGGTTAGCACTTCTGCCTCACAGCACTGGGATCATGAGTTCAATTCCCGACCATGGTCTTATCTGTTTGGAGTTTGTATGTTCTCCCTGTGGGTTTCCTCCGGGTGCTCCGGTTTCCTCTCACACTCCAAAACATACTAGAAGGTTAATTGGCTGCTATTAAATTGACCCTAGTCTCTCTCTCTCTGTCTGTGTGTGTATGTTAGAGAATTTAGACTGTAAGCTCCAATGGGGCAGGGACTGATGTGAATGAGTTCTCTGTACAGCGCTGCGGAATCAGTGGCGCTATATAAATGGTGAAGATGATGATGGTGAAAGTGAAGCAGGAAGATAAAAAGAGCAAACCAAGTTATAATTACCAAGTTACAATGTCCAGAACAGTGAAATAAGAAGTGGAGTAGCAGGTGAAGCTCGTTACTGACAGGTATCACAATTTGTTCCTTGTTTGTTAATCTGTGTTGTTTTACTGTACACTACCTTAAACTTTGTGAGAAAACCCACTTAGGGTTGGATTAACTAAAACTTATAAAATGAAAATTGGAGGTGTTGCCTATAGCAACCAATCAGATTCTAGCTATTATTTATCTAGTACATTCTAGAAAATAATAGCTAGAATCTGATTGGTTGCTAGGGGCAACACCTCCAATTTTAATTTTAGAAATTTTAGTAAATCTTCCCCTTAGTGTAGGAAAGTCTGACACGTCCCCACCCCAGCACATCTCCCCTTAGAATGTATATCACATTCAAACCTCCATATCTATCACATAAACCTCTCAGAATAGTATTACAAGTTCAGCATCCAAAATGGCATCCGCCACCTTCTTTTACTACCATGGTATTTCAAATCTCACAAGCATTTCACATACCACACTATTCTCATATATACAACATAATCCTCCAGATATAGACCACAGTTCTCATAACACTAACTCTACATGTATATTACAACCATAGTGCCTCTCAATACACAAACCACTAGGCATAATGTAAATCCATTATACAGCACAACATATACACAGATAGTAGCCTTAATCCTTTGCTGCCATTTAGTAAATACAATTCTATATAAATGCATATAACTTCATTCATATCACATACAAACACAAGACACACTCACCATTTATCATACATTACAAACTATACTCCCATTATAGCCACATGTAACCCTGTAGTCTCACCTATACGCAGACATAAACTGCCCTCCATGGTGCCTCACACTCCTTTAAACTATATTACAAAAGTTATTAGCCAATTAGGCTAATCGCAAAAGTGACAAGAACCTGCTCAGCCTGAAGGCCCAGCAGGAGGTCAATACCTGTTGCCACGTCTTGTTAGAGACCGAAACCTGTCTGAACAATGTAGATTCAGGATACAAGTATTAGGATATTGCGTTAGCTCCACGGTTAAAGAATATATTACATCCTAATGGTAATAATTGAATGTGATTTAAAAGTCTTTCCGGAGCCATCTAGGATCAGGGGAAGGTATTACCCCCTGCTAACAGTTGTGCCAGAATCTGTATAAAGAGGAGCTGTTTGACCATGTATCATACCATCTGTAACTTCTGCAAAAATCGCTAGTACCACAAACTGGTGTAAGTAACTGTCCTTATAAGGACACTTGAGCTAATAAAATATCACTGCTTAAAGTTCCTGCTTTGACAACTACTTACCTGTTCTGTAATTCCTGTGACCTTCAGATTAGACCCAATCGAATCCCTTATCTGTCTGTTCTGAGGTTGGGAGCCAACATTCCAGTACCGACGCTCCGACTGCCACCTTGCAGCTCTGGCCAGTGTGATAGGCCCGGGGGGACCATCCACAGTAACCCTGATCTAAGGGAAGAGGTCAGGGATACCAGCCCAGGTGCCCAGGGAAGGGGTGCACCAGAAGCGAAGGTTACTCAGAAAGACAAGGTTCTGCCCGCCGCAAAGGAGTCCACTGGTGGCGCGGACAGTGGCAAGGCAAGCCCAACCAGTCCCCAGCAACACAACAGACAAGGTGGCATAGGAGGTCTATCCTGTCACAAGGATTATGGTGATTTAAATGGTTAAGTGGAGTTTGTGTTTTATAAGTTATTATGGTCACTGTAATTGGCAATAATGGCCTCTATGTGAGATACACATTTGTTGTAGTGTGCTGTACTATTGAGAATATATGGAAGTTGTGATATGTATGTGCATGTTGCAAGAGTAATGGTGTTATGTATTATTCATTTGTGATATAGTGAGGATTGTGTGTTGATTATGTGTGGATTGTATAGAGGAATAGCAGTGCATTTATATAGTGTAATATATGTATGATAATAGTTTAATGGGATCTGGGACATACACATGTATACATACATCTACCTACACAAACAAGGTATTTACACATTTATGAGCTATAGTAAGAAATTAGTAATTTAAGTTAATGAACCTACTCACAGATTGTCATAGATGTTGAACTATTATATGTACTGTGTGTAAGATTATGTTGTTGAATATATATTGTAACAATGATGTAAGTAAACATGCTTTTTCATACAAATATCTGTATTCTCATTAAGAGTTTTATAGTGCTGTAAGACAGTAAATAGTATATATAGAACTCTGAGAATTGGATGATAATACAGTATAATGGACTGGAGTATGGGTGGCTTATGAAATATAAAAGTGTGTGGTTATGTAACGAGGCTATCCAGGAACAGGATATGAAGATAGCGTGTGCACAGTGACGCAGGTAATACACATCTTCCTATTTCAATTCTTCTTTATAATACTTAAAGATACCAAAATTGAAGAACTAGGATATTGTATGTTACTTAAAATGTATGTTATGTTATACTTATAACAAAAGTAAAAAAACACCTCTAAAATGGTATTTTATGTACTCAGATGACACAAAGTTTTGTTGTACAACTTTTGATTGTTTAATTAAAAATAAATATATCATCACCAGCAATTCTGCAGCACTTGACATTAGTCCAAGGGGACAAAATATAAACTCCACACAGATTAAGCCTTGTTCAGGAATCACACTCATTACACCAGTGCTGTGAGGCAGAAGTGCTAACCACTGAGCCACCATGCTGCCCCATATATACATACACAGTCCTCCTTTTTAATTCACATTAATATAAATCACCTGAATGAAGTATCACAGAGAACTTTTATCATTTCCATTTGCTTTTGTCCTGTGTGTTCTCTGATGTCTAATAAGCTTTCATTTACATGGGAAACGGTTTCTCACCTGTGTGAATTCTCTCATGTTCAACAAGATTTGGTTTCTGTGTAAAACATTTGCCACAGTCAGAACATGTAAACGGTTTCTCACCTGTGTGAGTTCTCTGATGTTTCACGAGATTTGATTTCTGTGTAAAACATTTGCCACAGTCAGAACATGTAAACGGTTTCTCACCTGTGTGAGTTCTCTGATGTGTCACGAGAGCTGATTTCTGTGTAAAACATTTGCCACACTCAGAACATGTAAATGGTTTTTCACCTGTGTGATTTTTCTCATGTTCAACAAGATATGATTTATGTGTAAAACATTTGCCACACTCAGAACATGTAAACGGTTTCTCACCTGTGTGAATTCTCTTATGTTTTACAAGATTTGATTTCTGTGTAAACCATTTCCCACACTCAGAACATGTAAATGGTTTCTCACCTGTGTGAGTTTTCTCATGTTCAACAAGATATGATTTCTGTGTAAAACATTTGTCACACTCAGAACATGTAAATGGTTTCTCACCTGTGTGAATTCTCTTATGATTTACAAGATTTGATTTCTGTGTAAACCATTTCCCACATTCAAAACATGTAAATGGTTTCTCACCTGTGTGAGTTCTCTGATGTTTACGAAGAGCTGATTTAACCATAAAGCATTGCCCACACTCAGGACACAGAAATATATTGTCATCTGTATGAGTTGTACTATATGTAACAATATCTATGATATCAGGAGAATCTTCCTCATTATTAAACGGATCAGATGATTTATCTGCTCTGTGAAGTATTGGATGTACATTTAGGGTAGTGGGGTTTCCTCCTGGAGAATCATGTGGGATGTTATCTTCTATGTCAAAATCTGTAGAAAAAATGAACGTTTCCTCTGAGATATTCCTGTGTTTGCATCCATCTGCTGGAAATAAAATAAATGTATGGATCAAGACTTTTTATTTTACATTGATTAACACACTATAAGGTCCATTATTTTCATATTATGAGTAGAGATGAGCGGGCTCGGATTCCGCTAATCCGAGCCCACCCGAACAGTGCGGATCCGAACGGGATCCGAGCACTGTTCAGATATTTCCGGCGGGCAAAAAAATGAAAACGAGGCTCTGTCGTCCAAGTCTCGCGTCGAATCTCGCGAGGGGTGGGAGGGAGGGCCCAGAACAATTCCATCTTGTACCTCTTTTTTTGGCATTATGTGCTCAAGCTACCTCGGTGCAACCTTTTTGCCTAAAAACAATATTGTGGGGTGTTCAGAATAGACTGAAAATTAGTGGAAATGATTGTTATTGAATGTTATTGAGGTTAATAATAGCGTAGGAGTAAAAAAAAAAACCACAAAACTGGTTTTTAGCACTTTTTATGTTTTTTTCAAACTAAATCCGAATCCAAAACCTTAAATCCGAACCAAAACCTTTCGTCAGGTGTTTTGCGAAACAAATCCGACCACAAAACCTCAAGCAAATCCGAATCCAAAACACAAAACACGAGACACCAAAAGTGGCCGGTGCACATCCCTCATTATGAGTAAGATGACATGTCCAGCTGTTTAAATTCAGTTTGCAAACTACCAACATTCCATTGTAATTAGAAAACTGCATTACCAAGCACAGCGCATAAACCCAGCCACAGTGACAAGCAAATTACATCCAGCTTGGACAATTCCAGCCAAAATGTGGACATTGGCGAGTAACATTTCACATTGCCCAGCGAGCATCCTAGAACAGGAAGACTCATTAGCCAGTGACAATGTCCAACTAGACACTGATCTCACACAAACACTGGAGCCTCAAAAGTAGATGTAAAGTAACGGGCATGGTGTATGGTGTAACAATCATTAATCTAATCCATACCTGAAATGCACTTTTTAGCCATGTTATCAGGAAGTATCAGTGATGTAATTATAACATCTCCTTGGAAAAGTACTTCAGGGGTTAAATTCCACCTCCACAGGGAACACTCAGGAGTTAAGTGAATTAAGCTATCATTGTTATTTCTGTTTGCTCCCTATTGTCCACTAGTGAGCTCTACAGACAGCCAGGAGCCTGACCCAGCAGGGGGTCACCTGAGTGGAAGACACCTGGGGGCTGGATAGTGTAAGCAGTCCACCAATTGAGACCTTTCACAACTCCCCTGGACAGGCAGATCCCAAGGTGGTATTAGGAGGTGATAAAAGAGGCTACCCTGGGAGCTGGATGTGTCTGACTAACGTTTTGCCAGGAGGTGATGCGCTTCCTAACATGCACTGTGGAACATATCTCACTGGATTTAGTTGAACTGATTTCCTCATTTGTTGGACCTGCTATCATTACAGGGCCGTGCTGTATTTAATTATGTTCTGCAGAATAAATCATCCTTCTGTTTTTGCTCTAATACTGTGTCTCTGATTTGGGAACCACGTATCTTCACAGTAGAGAGTTAAATAAGAGTCCTGGATACAGGTTTACACTACTCTTAGGTCTCACATTCTTACACAGAGCAGAGGAGAGCATCAAGACAGAGTAGGAGAATGGAGCAGGCAACAGCACAAACTAAATTATAAGGGCAAATCACGCTAGAGTGAGATCGGCAGAATATAGAGCAAATGTACAGCGCATCCAAGCACGTAGATTGGAGGGGAGCTATTGTGCAATGACGGGTGTGTGTTAGAAGGAGGAATGTGAAGAGTAATTTGTGATTGGGTGTTTGTGATCTTAGAGGGAGGAGAATTATCTCATACACTGTATTAGTATTACAGTGATAACATACAGCTGATGATCAAATATTCATGGTAATGTCACATGGGGTAGTACAGGCAGATGGTTATGGATACTGACATAAGAGGTAGTGTATAGGAGGTTCATGAGTAATTTCATGGAGTCAAATTGACATCCCATGAGATACACCAGACAGTTGGAGGAGGAGACTGGTCAGATCTCTCTGCTGGTAGCACACAATGATATGATGTGAGGAGGAGACTGGTCAGATCTCTAGGCTGGTAGCACACAATGATATGATGTGAGGAGGAGACTGGTCTGATCTCTGGGCTGGTAGCACACAATAATATGATGTGAGGAGGAGACTGGTCAGATCTTTGGGCTGGTAGCACACAATGATATGATGTGAGGAGGAGACTGGTCAGATCTCTGGGCTGAGAGCATACAATTATATGATGTGAGGAGGAGACTGGTCAGATCTCTGGGCTGGTAGTACACAATGATATGATGTGAGGAGGAGACTGGTCAGATCTCTGGGCTGGTAGCACAATGATATGATGTGAGGAGGAGACTGGTCAGATCTTTGGGCTGGAAGCACACAATGATATGATGTGAGGAGGAGTGGTCAGATCTCTGGGCTGGTAGCACACAATGATATGATGTGAGGAGGAGACTGGTCAGATCTCTGGGCTGGTAGCACACAATGATATGTTGTGAGGAGACTGGTCAGATCTTTGGGCTGGTAGCACACAATGATATGATGTGAGGAGGAGAGTGGTCAGATCTCTGGGCTGGTAGCACAAAATGATATGATGTGAGGAGGAGACTGGTCAGATCTCTGGGCTGGTAGCACACAATGATATGATGTGAGGAGGAGACTGGTCAGATCTCTGGGCTGGTAGCACACAATGATATGATGTGAGGAGGAGACTGGTCAGATCTGTGGGCTGGTAGCACACAATGATATGATGTGAGGAGGAGACTGGTCAGATCTCAGGGCTGGTAGCACACAATGATATGATGTGAGGAGGAGACTGGTCAGATCTCTGGGCTGGTAGCACACAATGATATGATGTGAGGAGGAGACTGGTCAGATCTCTCTGCTGGTAGCACACAATGATATGATGTGAGGAGGAGACTGGTCAGATCTCTGGGCTGGTAGCACACAATGATATGATGTGAGGAGGAGACTGGTCAGATCTCTGGGCTGGTAGCACACAATGATATGATGTGAGGAGGAGACTGGTCAGATCTCTGGGCTGGTAGAGCACAATGATATGATGTGAGGAGGAGAGTGGTCAGATGTCAAGGCTGGTAGCAGACAATGATATGATGTGAGGAGGAGACTGGTCAGATCTCTGGGCTGGTAGCACACAATGATATGATGTGAGGAGGAGACTGGTCAGATCTCTGGGCTGGTAGCACACAATGATATGATGTGAGAAGGAGACTGGTCAGATCTCTCTGCTGGTAGCACACAATGATATGATGTGAGGAGGAGACTGGTCAGATCTTTGGGCTGGTAGCACACAATGATATGATGTGAGGAGGAGACTGGTCAGATCTCTGGGCTGAGAGCACACAATGATATGATGTGAGGAGGATACTAGTCAGATCTCTGGGCTGAGAGCACACAATGATATGATGTGAGGAGGAGACTAGTCAGATCTCTAACTACAAAATAAAGAGAGACTGCACCAGGTTATCCATAAACTCCCTTATTAACAACAATTCTTTATTAAATTATCTTTATACAAGGTGTCAATAAAGGGACGGTGCACCCGATCATTAATGAATCATGAGTTAGCATAAAAGAGAAAAAGGAAAGAATGATCACATGGGGCACTCATTAATGGATATGAACACATATATGTAAATCATTATTATCTGATCAGGATTTTCCCTGAATAAATCTTCATTAATATTTATAAACTTAGGTCTATTAGCGAAATATTAAAATTGTAAAATGAATGACAAATTGAGTAGAAATAAAAGTTAAAAAGACAAATACTTTGTCCTAGCCACGCTGCTGCTCTTTATTGGTAGATCAAAACTCTATATGTCTTGTCCCATGATATAATATATTGATTCTATACCATAACCTTGATAAAGGAACTAGTTGTGTCTTAATTTGCCACTTTATCGATTCGTCTCCTGATTAGGCGCAAAATAATAATCGTGGTTGAGAAGGCAATTGTTTAATATAAGTATTAATAAACACACACCGAGCTCATGGAACCCATGAAATTTCTCTATGTGCTTATGATTCCCATACTAGGTAATACAGCATTGGTCTCGTATATATACCAATAAACCCCTTGAAATGATTGTGAAGCTAGACTACTATAAGTCCTTCCTGGTTAATAATAAGAGATATATAGGCTTTCATAAGCTTTGTACCAGTTTTAGGTAAGGTCTGAGCAGCAAGCGCAGCGTCCGCCGACGCGCGTTTCGCTATTAGCTTTTACTTAGGCAAGCCGAATAGAATATAGGGCTGAATAGATTATTTAAAGGGGAGAGCCCTCCCCTTACGTGACGTATTTCCTTGGCAACGTTGTAACAACGAGTTCCTTAACCGGACATAACTATTACACCCCTGTCATCAACAGGAAGTGACTTGCACGCCCTCAGCGTCATAGTCACCATGGTAACCCGTTTTTTTCAATGATAATAACCTAACAAGACAGGCAATCAAGAGTGATATAAACTTTCCCATCAGCAAATTTGGGATGGCAGCTTTCGTATCAGCAGTTTAGAGATAATAACTTCTTGTTATTGAATACAGAGAGAGTTAATTAAAATTACTATGGCCTCACATGTCATAACGGTAATAAGGAAAGCAGCTTAAGGTAAGAGCATGGTACTATGTCAATACCTTTGCATTAACACTTGATAAGTCACCATACAGTTGTGCTCTCAAAATGTGAATAAAAATCAATGAAATGTTTCTAAATTAAAGAGAGATACTTTGGTACATCAAAGTCACAACAAGGGATTAATGGAAGGAAAGGATTCCAAGTTAAGATTAGTAGGAACCTTCTGCTCAGAGTGGAAAACTATCATGCAGATTCTACAAAAACATTGGCACGTTTTACAACTGGATAATGACCTTAAACAAATATTAGAGGATAGAATCTCCATTACATGGAGACGATCGAGAAATCTGAGAGACCATCTAGTCCATAGCTTCTTAACTCCAAAGAAGAAGTGCTCCAACGTTCCCAAGGGTTTTTTTTAGATGCGGTTCATGTAAGGCATGTTCCAATATGTGTCAGGTCAAGGAATATAGTGACAAATTTGGAAAGGCTTGGAAGATTTCCAAATACTTAAATTGTAATTCCGTAAATGTCATTTATTGCCTATCATGTCCGTGCAACCTGAAATACGTGGGAATGATGAGCAGACCTCTTAAAATGCGGGATTTGGAGCATATAGGTAACATCAAAAGGGCTGTGAATGATAGGACCAACCTAAGACAAATAACCATGGTGGCTAAACATTTTTTAAAATGCCATCAGAGCGATCCTAGGGTCCTTACAGCCTTCGCTATGGAACAGGTTAATCTAGGTTTAAGGGGTGGCGATATTCAGAATGAATTATTACGTATGGAAACAAAACACACATTTTCCTGATGGGAAGCATGATCCCACATGGCCTGAATGATCATAGCAATTACTCCGCTTTTCTGAAATAATGAGCTTTGAACATTCCTTATCTTAACTGTTAATATAAAATCATTATAGAGGATAATATAAGCAGACCAAGGCAATGTATGATACAAGTCTGCCACTTATATTTATAATATTGGTTAAGAATAAGTTATTAAACTTAATATGTTTTCACTTTAGTTAATGGTTTTTATGCTTCTTCACTCTATCGGTCGATATTGGACCGTCTTAGATTGTTATAATATATATTTTTCACTTTTATTATTATCCACTATTGGGATTCATATCTCTCAATTATCAAGCTAGATATATATATATATTGTTCTCCTAACCTTGGGGAGCAGGGTACGTATATATTTCTTCTCACATTCATTTAATTTGGTAGTTCACTCATTCTCAATTTGTATACAGAGGATTATTCCCAGTTTTGGGATTTAATGTCATTTGCACTTAATCATTGATTTTTATTCACATTTTGAGAGCACAACTGTATGGTGACTTATCAAGTGTTAATGCAAAGGTATTGACATAGTACCATGCTCTTACCTTTAGCTACTTTCCTTATTACCGTTATGACATGTGAGGCCATAGTAATTTTAATTAACTCTCTCTGTATTCAATAACAAGAAGTTATTATCTCTAAACTGCTGATACGAAAGCTGCCATCCCAAATTTGCTGATGGGAAAGCTTATATCACTCTTGATTGTCTGTCTGGTTAGGTTATTATCATTGAAAAAAACAGGTTACCATGGTGACTATGACGCTGAGGGCGTGCAAGTAACTTCCTGTTGATGACAGGGGTGTAATAGTTATGTCCGGTTAAGGAACTCGTTGTTACAACGTTGCCAAGGAAATACGTCACGTAAGGGGAGGGCTCTCCCCTTTAAATAATCTATTCAGCCCTATACTCGGCTTGCCTAAGTGAAAGCTAATAGCGAAACGCGCGTCGGCGGACGCTGCGCTTGCTGCTCAGACCTTACCTAAAACTGGTACAAAGCTTATGAAAGCCTATATATCTCTTATTATTAACCAGGAAGGACTTATAGTAGTCTAGCTTCACAATCATTTCAAGGGGTTTATTGGTATATATACGAGACCAATGCTGTATTACCTAGTATGGGAATCATAAGCACATAGAGAAATTTCATGGGTTCCATGAGCTCGGTGTGTGTTTATTAATACTTATATTAAACAATTGCCTTCTCAACCACGATTATTATTTTGCGCCTAATCAGGAGACGAATCGATAAAGTGGCAAATTAAGACACAACTAGTTCCTTTATCAAGGTTATGGTATAGAATCAATATATTATACATGTCATGGGACAAGACATATAGAGTTTTGATCTACCAATAAAGAGCAGCAGCGTGGCTAGGACAAAGTATTTGTCTTTTTAACTGTTATTTCTACTCAGTTTGTCATTAATTTTACAATTTTAATATTTCACTAATAGACCTAAGTTTATAAATATTAATAAAGATTTATTCAGGGAAAATCCTGATCAGATAAAAATGATTTACATATATGTGTTCATATCCATTAATGAGTGCCCCATGTGATCATTCTTTCCTTTTTCTCTTTTATGCTAGTCAGATCTCAAGGCTGGGAGCACACAATTATATGAAATGAGGAGGAGACTGCTCAGATCTCTGGGCTGGTAGCACACAATGATATGATGTGAGGGGGAGACTGGTCAGATCTCTGGGCTGGTAGCACACAATGATATGATGTGAGGAGGAGATTGGTCAGATCTCTGGGCTGGTAGCACACAATGATATGATGTGAGGAGGAGACTGGTCAGATCTCTGGGCTGGTAGCACACAATGATATGACGGGAGGAGGAGACTGGTCAGATCTTTGGGCTGGTAGCACACAATGATATGATGTGAGGAGGAGACTGGTCAGATCTCTGGGCTAGTAGCACACAATTATATGAAATGAGGAGGAGACTGGTCAGATCTCTGGGCTGGGAGCACACAATGATATGATGTGAGGAGGAGACTGGTCAGATCTCTGGGCTGGTAGCACACAATGATATGATGTGAGGAGGAGACTGGTCAGATCTTTGGGCTGGTAACACACAATGATATGATGTGGGGAGGAGACTGGTCAGATATCTAGGCTGGTAGCACACAATGATATGATGTGAGGAGGAGACTGGTCAGATCTCTGGGCTGGTAGCACACAATGATATGACGGGAGGAGGAGACTGGTCAGATCTCTGGGCTGATAGCACACAATGATATGATGTGAGGAGGAGACTGGTCAGATCTCAAGGCTGGGAGCACACAATTATATGAAATGAGGAGGAGACTGGTCAGATCTCTGGGCTGGTAGCACACAATGACATGATGTTGTCACAACTAGGGATATTTGTGGATCCCCAACCTCTACTTAGACGGTAAAGCAGAGGGTGGTGGAGACAGAACACGCTGGGATAAGTTCAGATGGAGAATCACAATGAAGAAATACATTGAGAAGAAGACTGGTCAGATCAGAGAAATACAGAGACGATAAAGTAGTGTTGCAACTTTAGTATATTCTTCAATGGTGCAACAGCAGTAATAGAAGACATGTACAACTCAGCTGTGCTGAGTACACGGTAGTTGAGGAATAAAACAATCACATCAGTACTTCAAGTGGTAACCATGAGCAACAGCATGAAAACAAGCAATACAGTTCAACGCTGAGATGATGATCCAGAACACTTGTAATCTTGTAACACAGACAGCAGATAAAGGAGAATCACCGACACAGCTTGGAAGTCCGATGAGGATAGTAAATAGACTTGGCTGATCCAGATGGAATGTGATTCACTTTAGCGGATGGTTATAGGTAATGTAACGGTTATTGTCAGCGGAACAACAGATGTATATATATAGTCCAAGATCTTGGTGAACTAGAGACATGCAATGAAATGTTGCTAGAAGTACAGCGCGACAATAGAAATCCAATACACAGAGAAACGTAAGTTCATCCCTTTGACAGAAAGCAGCTGATATTGCACAGAACTTTATTAAAGGAACTGGCTCCTAGCTCGACAATGATTCTTAGAAATAGTCCAGCAATTCACAAACAGCAGAATGATAATAATAGCCGTGCCAGACCTAGAACCACAGATGACCAGAACTTGATTGTAGTTCAACAGAATTATGAACAGCCGAGCAGGGCGGTAATGAATCCAATCAATATGAGCACAGTTTGTAACAAGCAACTCACGACAGTTCAATGTGCAGATGAAAGTTCAATGAATAGTTGCAGCTTAGAGATGAACCATGAAATGGTATTCAGCAGGGCCAAATGGAGATCAGCGATGACAGGCAATCTCGGCAACCGAATAACATTCAGGAGACACTCAGGGAATTAGGTATGCAGCCAGAACCCACGGTAGTGTGAGTAACACGAAGATCAGGCAATGAATCCATGATCACAAGAGGTTGATATAGTCTTCAGTAACCAATAAGCTTCAGAAGGAGGTTTCCAATTAGGATAACAGAAAACAGCCATGAAAAGGTAGAGACTCTGAAACAGGAGACAAGCACCAACATAGTTCCTTAAAGGGCAAGTCACACAACAGCACCTAGTTATGAGAGCGGTGTGTGACAGATGTGAGGAGGAGACTGATCAGATCTCTGGGCTGGTAGCACACAATGATATGATGTGAGGAGGAGACTGGTCAGATCTCTGGGCTGGTAGCACACAATGATATGATGTGAGGAGGAGACTGATCAGATCTGTGGGCTGGTAGCGCACAATGATATGATGTGAGGAGGAGACTGGTCAGATCTCTGGGCTGGTAGCACACAATGATATGATAGTAGGAGGAGACTGATCAGATCTCTGGGATGGTAGAACACAATGATATGATGTGAGGAGGAGACTGGTCAGATCTCTGGGCTGGTAGCTCACAATGATATGATGTGAGGAGGAGACTGATCAGATCTGTGGGCTGGTAGCGCACAATGATATGATGTGAGGAGGAGACTGGTCAGATCTCTGGGCTGGTAGCACACAATGATATGATAGTAGGAGGAGACTGATCAGATCTCTGGGCTGGTAGAACACAATGATATGATGTGAGGAGGAGACTGGTCAGATCTCTGGGCTGGTAGCACACAATGATATGATAGTAGGAGGAGACTGATCAGATCTCTGGGCTGGTAGCACACAGTGAGATGATGTGAGGAGGAGACTGGTCAGATCTCTGGGCTGGTAGCACACAATGATATGATGTGAGGAGGAGACTGGTCAGATCTGTGGGCTGGTAGCGCACAATGATATGATGTGAGGAGGAGACTGGTCAGATCTGTGGGCTGGTAGCACACAATGATATAATGTGAGGAGGAGACTGGTCAGATCTCTGGGCTGGTAGCACACAATGATATGATGTGAGGAGGAGACTGGTCAGATCTCTGGGCTGGTAGCACACAATTATATGATGTGAGGAGGAGACTGGTCAGATCTCTGGGCTGGTAGCACACAATGGTATTATGTGAGGAGGAGAACAAGAGTATAATAGGGGCCGATAGCTCCTGACTGTCCCATTGGGCAGATACTTTATACTCATTAGTTTTTACTGACAGATGAAGGTGTAGAATATATGACTGATATATTTGCTGAATAAACTGAGTATGTGACTGTGACAGGTCTATCAAAATGGCCTTTCAGGTCTATTTTTGTTGTATTCATACTTTTCTGTGTGTATTGTAAAATGTTTCTCTGATTAAAGGCTGGGCCGAGACATCTCCACATATACCAGGGCGGTGTCTCAGATGCTTCTGCACATGAGCGAGAATATATTCTTTCTTATCAGTAATGTACCAACAGCAAGTCTGAAAATATATTCATACCCTTATATGTAAGTTGATTCCAAGACCCTTTGTTCTGAGTATAAAACTGGAATGTAGCCAGAGAGACCCTTGTCTCATGACAGGACCTTGATGAAGAAAGGTGTCTATTGTTTTTCCAGCTTTCGTGTGAAAGAGGGGTCCTGGAAAATGACTGTTAGTTGAACATATTTGAAGCCAAGTATTTGATTTACTTTTTGTTTTATGTTATATTTCTCGTAAAAATAAACGTAAACGTCACAATAAATCTTGCATTCATGAGTCATTAACTCTTTGAAACCGAAAGAACCTCATTCAACCCAAAAAACTGATTATTTTCTGTAATAAGTGTTTATTACTCACCTGTGCTGGTATCTGTAGTGATTTCCTCCTCCTTACACTGCTGATCACCCCTCACATACGTCTCGTCCTCTCCATCTGTAATTTCTACTTTAATATCAGTCAGGACATCATCCTAAATAACCCACAAAATGGAAATATCATAAAATGATATAAAACAGAAGAATATCTGTGTTAGATCCATACATCTATTTTACAGAATGTATAATTAAAAGTAATTTTGGGATTTGGGGAGACCCTAAAATCTACCTGATACTCCTGTGGGATCCTGGGATTTTCCTGTGTACATTCCTGTGAATAACAATGACTGAGATATCTCTCTGGGGTATTTCTGTTACTGGGTCCATCTGTAGGGAACACACAGTGACAGTACATTGCTTATATGCGACTATCAGATGATGTGTATCTAGGTGGCCATCAAAACTGCTCTCTTCTTTTACAATAAATGAAAGTCTCCTCTTACCCAGTGATGTGTGGGGCCGGTGATTCTCCATCTTCACATCCTCGTACAGACCGTTGGGCCCTTCTAATTTCTCCCACTCATCCTGACACTTTATAGGAACCTGACATACACAATGACACAGTCATCATCCAGACATATCTCCTAATGTTACTGTATAATGTCCCATTCCCAGCATTCACCTCTCTAGTCACCGGCTGGATTATTGCTTTGGTCAGTTCCAGGATCTTCTGGTCATTGTTTTCCTCACGTTTCAGTGAGTGAGGTTCAGGCACCGTGATGGGGCTCTGGGTTCTGCACAATCCTCCTGACACACAGGGGCGGCTCCTGGGTGTCACACACTCACCAGGTCTTTTTATCACTGCTGTGTAATCCTGTGTATGGAAAGAGATATCCAGGTGAATAAAAATCCACATATTTGGAATTTTATTTAGGGTTTCATAGGCAAACCGAGGGGGCGTTTCCTAGTGCCTGGAAACCCCCCTTCAAGACTGGGGCACTGTATAATTGAGGTGGCTGGACCCTGCTCCTGCTTCACACAGCTCTGCTTGACAAGGGAGAGCTGCGTGCACCTAACAGTAGTGCACGCAGCACTGCCCATGTATATTATGGGGATAGGAAGAGTTGGAAAGCAGCCAAGCACTGTCTTATATTATAGCCACGCCCCCATGCATGCTGGTCACGCCCACTGGCGACATGGTGTGGAAATTCCCCTCTACAATCCTGCGTTTGCCCCTGAGGTTAAATGTGGAAAATAAACAATAATGATCTATTTTATGTTTACGACCCATATCCTATATTAACTATTTCCTATATACAGGAATTTGGAGTGTATATAGCATTTACCTCTCCTGCAGCGGTGGTAGTCAGCATATCGATGCCGAATACCCCGACAACACCCCGACATGATGATTTTGAAGGGCTCCTTACTGACGATCCCCGATGACGACTACTGTTGAAAGCGACTTGAACCAATCACAAAGAAGTAATAATCCGGCTCTCTTTCATGACGTCAATCACCATGGCGACGGGATTATCGCTGCTGTTAATGGGGTAATGTAAGTATGCGCCTATGTACAATGTAGTTTACAAAGCCTTCTGCATTGTACATAGGCGCATACTTACATTACACCATTAACAGCAGCGATAATCCCGTCAACATGGTGAATGACGTCATGAAGGGGAGACGGCTTATTAGTTTGTGATTGGTTCAAGTCTCTTTCAACAGTAGTCGCCACCGGTAATCATCGGTAAGAAGCCCTTCGGAATCATCATGTCGGGGTGTTGTCGGGGTATTCGGCATCGATATGCCGCACCCCACCCTCCTGCAGCTCCGGACATCTTCAGTGAGCCCACCTATCTGAGTCCTCTATCTACAGCCGGCCCCCATGGATCTATCATCTGCTTGGATAAATCAGTGCAAACAGTAAGAGGAGTTTAAAGTGGGGGCTCAGAATGGCCGACCTTTGAAAGATAGTAGGAGAGGTAAGTGATATATACACTGTAATGGTCAGTGCATATAGGGAACAGTTACAGCTAAGGCAGGGGTGATATTTGTATAATAAGCATTTCTTGTATCTCTAGAACATTTAATAAAAACTCCAGAAAATGGAAATCATCCCAGAATTGTAAAACTCAGTTACAAAGTATCAGTTAGTGATAGAAATAACCCAACATACTGCGGCCAATGTAATATATCCCAATATCTGTGAAGATTGTGGGACTGATACTTCTATCTGAGACTGTCTACCTGCTGCTCATTTACAGCTGTTCAGGTGACTGAGGCAGAGCAGAAAGTACCAAAGTGAGAATGGACACCATCCTGTGAGCCAGAGAGGAGAGGCTCATGGGAAGGATAAACTATTAAATAAAAATACCAAAGAATTAAACATTCTTTATTATTAACCTTTACTTATAAGGCCCCACAAGGTTTCCAGAGCGCCGCACATATTACAAACAGTAGAACTTACAGGGTCAACAGCACCTCTCCAGTCATGTCCCTGTTTTATTTATAGCAGTAAGAATGATGTCACTGTGACATTCCCAGAATCCCTCACCTCTCCAGTCATGTCCCCGTTTTATTTATAGCAGTAAGAATGATGTCACTGTGACATTCCCAGAATCCCTCACCTCTCGTCATGTCCTTGTTTTATTTATAGCAGTAAGAATGATGTCACTGACATTCCCAGAATCCCTCACCTCTCTGGTCATGTCCGTTTTATTTATAGCAGTAAGAATGATATCACTGTGACATTCCCAGAATCCCTCACCTCTCTGGTCATGTCCGTTTTATTTATAGCAGTAAGAATGATGTCACTGTGACATTCCCAGAATTCCTCACCTCTCCAGTCTATTTCGTTTTATTTATAGCAGTAAGAATGATGTCACTGTGACATTCCCAGAATCCCTCACCTCTCCAGTCATGTCCCTGTTTTATTTATAGCAGTAAGAATGAGGTCACTGTGACATTCCCAGAATCCCTCACCTCTCCAGTCATGTCCCTGTTTTATTTATAGCAGTAAGAATGATGTCACTGTGACATTCCCAGAATCCCTCACCTCTCCAGTCATGCCCCTGTTTTATTTATAGCAGTAAGAATGATATCACTGTGACATTCCCAGAATCCCTCACCTCTCCAGTCATGTCCCCGTTTTATTTATAGCAGTAAGAATGATGTCACTGTGACATTCCCAGAATCCCTCACCTCTCCAGTCAGCAGGTAGATGATCTCCAGGGTGAGATTTAATATCCTCTCACTCCTGTCCTTGTCCATCCTCAGGGAATCAGTGATTTACACAGAACAGGTTTCACCTTCAGTTGACTTCTAGTTATAGATTCTTTGGTTCCTCACAGCTCAATGGTCTAGGAATAAATATAATAATTATTATAAACATCATAGTAGGAGACATGTAAAATATTGAAATATGAAATACTGAGGGACTCATGGACAGCTGGATATAACAGCTTTTTCTTAAAATACTTATTTCTGTACTTATGTACACATGAAATGTGTAAGACTAAGTCCCTATGTAGAGTGAGACACATCTTACCCTTACACCCCTGGATGCTTAGAGAGGCTGAACGGGGGAGGGGGGGGGGCAGTAAGTGTAGGACAAGTGCAGTAATGTAGTGTCACATAATGTGTGTAACATGTAGAGGTGGAAACACCAGCAGATCAGCCAGTGTGGAGACACATCTGTTGTGGGTGCTGGACCCTGCTGCATGATATGTTCTGATGATGGACCTCGCTATAATTTAGGACTTCCAGTGGGCGGGTCATCTGAGACGGCTGCTTTTTAGAACAGCTCCGTGTTTGTACTGATAATCTGCACCATCCAACATGAGTCTCACAATGTTACATGACTGCTAGGAGGTGAGGAGGAGCAGGAGGAAGAGGTAGGTCTTCATACAGCAAGACGAAATCTGGGCACAATGTGCGCTTTAGTTTTGCAGAAAATTGTGTGCTCATCCACAATATAGTCCCTGGTTATGAGTGGATTTTGGGGAGTCTAACTGCCAAGACCACGTTTGCACGTAAAAAGCAGCTGTGGTCACAATTATGTGACGCTGTTAATGTGGTGGGCCCCATAAAACGTAGCATAGAAAACTGCCGCAAATGCATCTCAGACATCAAACGGTAAAGTGTGGCCCTTTTCAGGGTTAGAGGGCCGCAGATGTGTATCAGGATGCCCATCACTGGTATATACCCTATAACTTTATAGGAACTATAGTAAATTACATACAGTTGTGGCTGAATCACTTATAAATAACTTATTGTATAAATACATATATATTAGTGACGCAGTGCGCCAATTTATTTCATTGCAAATGTACTGATGTGTGATATTATGCTGTATCTGTGAAGTGGAAATGTATTGATTCCTGAGACAGTATGCCAGGGGAGGACTTTTTAAAAGAAAGTGCTAATTAGGCTTTTTCATTTGTTAATGACCAACTCTTGTTTAGCTTGAACACAGAGCAGGGAGTCGCTAAACTGCCATCCTGTGTCTGAAACAGATAGGAAACCTCTGAAGAATGTAGATTTAGGAAATCAGATTGGTGTATAAGTATGAAGTATTGCATTTAAAATCCAAATTTAGAGAACATATTGCATCCTGATGCTAATCTTTGAATGTAATATTTCAGACTCTTTAGTGCCTGTATAAAAAGAGCACTGTTTGACCATGTTTTGTATCATTCCATCTGTAACCTCAGGAGATCATTAACACCTCAAACTAGTGTGTAACTGTCCTTCTAAAGACTACTTGAGCTAATAAAACATCGCTGTTTCAAGACCGTGCTTTGCAGCCTATTTACCTGCTGGAATTCCTGTGACCTACAGATTAGACCAATCTAATCTGTTATCCGGCTATTCTGAGGTTTGGACCCAGCATCCAGTACCAACGCTCTGCCCGCTACCCTGCAGCTCTGGTCAGTGTCATAGGCTAGAAGGAACCATCCACAGCAAGGTCAGGTGTATCAGCCCAGGTGCCCAGCAAGGGGTACACCCGCCCTGATTACCCCATGCAGTTGGTGAAATGGGTGCCCAGACGATATGACATAGGCCGACTTAACCGAGAAGGCCAGTCAGACAGGACAGAATGCTCCTGGAGATGGTCTGCTTAGCAGCCAGCCTTTCAAGATCTGAGGAAAGATCCATACAAGTAGAAACCGGTCCTCCTATTGTTGAGCAGCCATACCACATAAGACGGAGAGCACGAACCATATGTTAAAGAAAACCCAGAGATAGAGTCCAAAGAGGCAGCCAGCTCCTGAAGGACCGGAAATAGAATGTCCAGATTCAATTTGAACCCCAAAAGCATTGTAGGCTGAGTGAAGGGACTGTGTGCAACAGACCTGACATCTCATAAAATGGAGCATATGGTATACCACCAAGGGGCCGCCTGATACCCTGCACACCAAAGTCCTTGGTCAAGGAACTCCACTACCACGTGGCAACCGCACTTCAGCTGAACACAAGGTTTTCGATGAAGGTGATAAGGAAATAGGGACCTAATGTCTCAGGCCTTCCACAGATGCTGCGTAAGGAACCTAGGTGGTGTGTATAGAGAGGTCTGTAACTCTTGCATATTCACAAACTACTGTGTGGAACAGAGCAAGTCCGAGAGGGATAGCAGACTCCAGAATTGTCAGGAACTGAGCCAGAGATCTCTGTGGAAAGCAAGGAACAGGAGAAAAGGTAATTGTGTGATAGACTAATGCTCACACCCCCCCTCCTCTTCCCCCCAGAAAAAGAAGATTTTTACTCACCGTAAAATCCATTTCTCTGACTCCATTGGGGGACACTGCGAGACATTGGGGTATAGTAGTGCTCTCAGGAGTTCTTGTCACTTTAACAGTTAAGTCTTTGGACTCCTCCCCTGCTATGCCCCTCCTCTCCAGAGAGATCCTCAGTTTTGACTAACAAAGAGTGAACTTAAGGAGGTAACATAACCTAGACAGGTCTTAATAATAAATAACCATAATCAAAATTTCCACACACAGAACCATATACAGAGCAAGGGAGGGTGCGCAGTGTCCCCCAATGGAGTCAGAGAAATGGATTTTACGGTGAGTAAAAATCTTATTTTCTCTTCCCTACCATTGGGGGACACTGCGAGACATTGGGGATATACTAAAGCTTCCTCAAGGGTGGAAATGCTCTGGACCAGCTGCACGCCTAATCCTGCGACCAAAGCTTGCATCAGCCGATGCAACGCCCTGAAACCTATAAAATTTAGTGAATGTGTGAACGGAAGACCAAGTCGCCGCTCTACACAACTTTTCTGCAGACGCGCCGTGCCTAGCCGTCCAGGAGGCACCCACTGCCCTAGTAGAATGTGCCCTTACAGTCTGAGGAACGGCTAGAGAAGCTGAAACATAAGCCTCACGAATCGTGGACGTAATCCACCGAGCAATTGACTGCTTAGAAGCAGGCCAGCCTCTTTTATTGGCGTCATATAAAACAAAAAGATCTCTGGTCTTTCTAACCTGCGCTGTACGATCTACATTAATCTGTAGAGCTCGCACCACATCCAAGTACTGCGTAGACCCTTCTGAAGAGTCCCTCTTTGCTTTAAAAGCCGGGACAACAATCTCCTGATTTAAGTGGAATCTAGAAACCACTTTAGGAACAAAAGACGGCTTGGTCCGAAGGACTGCCCTGTCTGCGTGAAAAATAAGAAAAGGAGGATCACAGCGAAGTGCCCCAAGACACTCTTCGTGCTGAAGTTATGGCCAACAAAAACACTGTCTTCCACGTAAGATACCGTAAGTCAACAGACTGTAAAGGCTCAAACGGATGTTTAGCAAGAGCCCGAAGGACCAAATTGAGGTCCCAGGGCTCGACAGGATGGCAAAAAGGAGGTTGTATACGCAACACACCCTTCACGAATGTCTTGATATCTGCATATTCAGCAATCTTTTTCTGAAAATAGCCAGAAAGGGCGGATATCTGCCCCCTGAGGGAACGAAGCCGTAAACCCTTCTGAACCCTGTCCTGAAGAAAATCCAGGATCCGGGAAATCTTAAATCTTGAGGCATGAAAACCCTTAGACTCACACCACACAATATACGTCTTCCACACTCTATAATAAATGGAAGACGATGCAGGCTTCCTGGCCCTAATCATGGTGTTTATGACCTCTTGTGAGAAACCCTTAGCCTTAAGTATTAGGGTTTCAATAGCCAGGCCGTCAAAGCCAACTGATCCAAACCTTGGTAAAGGAATGGACCTTGAACCAGAAGATCTGGCTGCATGGGAAGCCGAAATGGAGGACCTCCTGCTAATAACAGCAGATCTGAGAACCACGGTCTGCGTGGCCAGAATGGAGCTATGAATATTGCGGTAACTTTCTCCCTCTTCACCTTCTTTAGCACCCGCGCAATCACTGGAATGGGCGGGAAAATGTACACCATCCGGTACTGCCAAGGAGCTGACATGGCATCTACTATTTCTGCCGCTGGGTCTCGCGCCCTTGCGCGGCACCTGATGGTTCAGACTGGACGCCATCAGGTCTATCTCCGGACGGCCCCAACGCTCCATCAGTAGGGAGAATACCTGACTGTTTAGAGCCCATTCCCCGGGATGAAGGGTGTGTCTGCTGAGGAAGTCTGCTTCCGAATTCTTCACCCCCAGAATGTGAATGGCTGAAATCCTGGGGACCTGATGTTCTGCCCACGCTAGTATGCGTTTGGCCTCTCGCATAGCAGCCACGCTGCGAGTGCCCCCCTGATGGTTTATGTACGCTACCGTGATGGCGTTGTCGGACTGAATCTAAAGAGGTTTTTCTCTTAGAAATTCCTGTGCTCCTATCAGAGTATTGTACCCTGCTCTGAGTTCCAGAATGTTTATTGGCAAGCGTGATTCCTGAGGGGACCAGAGACCCTGAAGCCTCAGGGTTCCTGTTACTCCCCCCCATCCCAACAGACTGGCGTCTGTTGTGACTAGAGTCCAAGACCATACCTGTAAGGATTGGCCTCTCTCCAAGTTGGATCGGGACATCCACCAGGCCAGAGATAGCCTTGTGGCTGTGGACAGACAAACCATCTGTTTGTCCAAATTCCTCTGAGACCCTGACCACTTCCGCAGGATCTCTCCCTGAAGTGAACGGGAGTGAAATTAAGCAAAAGGAACTGCCTCGAATACCGAGACCATCGTTCCCAGGAGCTTCATGCAACTGAGAACCGAGACACTCCTTTTCCTCAGCAATGCTCTGGTCTTTGTCTGCAAAGCTAAGACCTTTTCTGCTGGAAGGTAAACTCTCAGAGACTGAGTATCGAAAAGCAGACCCAAGAATCGCATCTGCTGAGTTAGCACCAGCGAAGACTTGGGTAAATTCAACACCCAACCGTGACTCTGAAGAAACTGCATAACAGTCTGAATCTGTTGGGATAAAAGGACCGCAGACGGTGCCTTCAACAGAAGGTCGTCTAGGTAAGGGACAATTGTAATGCCCCTCTGGCGCAAAAGACCGGCCAAGACTGCCATGATCTTGGTAAAGACTCTGGGAGCGGTAGCCAGGCCGAAGGGGAGTGCCCTGAACTGAAAATGCGCCTTTCCTACCGCAAACCGAAGGAGACTCTGGTGTTCTTCCCAGATCGGTACATGTAGGTAGGCATCCTTGATGTCTAATGATGCCAAAAACTCCCCTTTTTCTATCCCTGCTATAACAGAGCGAAGGGATTCCATGCGGAATTTTTGAATCTTCAGCTGCTTGTTCAGAGACCGAAGATTCAGGATGGGCCGGAAGGATGCGTCTGGTTTTGGCACCAGGAAGAGGTTTGAGTAAAAACCCCGCCCCCTTTCTAGAAGATGGACCTGCACTATTACTTGAGCAGCCAGGAGCTTTTGTATGGCTTCCTGAAGTGCTACACGTCTGATGGGGCAAGAGGGGAGAGGATTGATGAAGAACCTGTGAGGAGGGGCGTGGGCTAGATCTATGACATAGCCCCGGGACACCACTCCTCGAACCCAGAGATCCGTCGTGGATTTCCACCGATCCCTGAATTGAAGAAGGC
The DNA here is from genome assembly GCA_036250195.1 of Mixophyes australis. Lineage (NCBI taxonomy): Eukaryota > Metazoa > Chordata > Amphibia > Anura > Limnodynastidae > Mixophyes > Mixophyes australis. The sequence goes on from JAVHZZ010000004.1 coordinate 18,877,444, forward strand.
GTGCCCCCACCTGATGCTCCCTCTGAAGAATTATGTCACGCGGAGGGCTTGTCTGCAAGACAATCAGAACCTCTCCTAGCTGTACCTCTACCTCCTCATGATCTGGACGCTGAGAAATACCCTCTATCAAAGGCACCTCCCCCTCGGGAAAACCTCCAAAAGGAACGAAATCTACCCTGACGGGGCCTGTTTGAAACCGTGGGTAGAGCAGTACTCTTACCTCCCGTGGTCTCCTGAATAACCCTTTCGAGCTCCGCCCCGAATAGAGTTAGTCCATCAAAGAGTAAATTCTCTAAAGCTCTCTTAGATTCTGCGTCCACAGACCACGTCCGTAACCATAGGTTACGACGAGCTGCTACAATAAGAGCGGAGGCCCTTGCATTTACCGAGACTGCATCAATGACAGCGTTCGCTACGTACTCCGAAGTTTCTAGTACATTCTCTGCTAGCTCTGTACGCGGAGTGTTATCTCTAAGGCCCTTTATCAAAGCCTCCATCCATAAGTGCACAGCCTTGTTGGCCCATGCTACCGCCATATTAGGCCTAAACAAACTTCCCACAGCTGTATAAGCTGAGCGAAGAGCCAGATCACACTTCTTATCAGTGTAATCCATAAGGGTTATCCGCTCTTGGACAAGGATAGCTGAAGATGAAGCTAACCGGGCTACCGGTGTGTCCACCCTAGGCAAAGTCTCCCATTTTACTGTTTCCTCAGGAGGCAGAGGATAAAGTGACTTAAACTTTCCCGGTATCATAAACTGCTTATTTGGCTTGTGCCAAGCTTCATAAATAATCTCCAACATTTCTGGAGAATGCGGGAAGATTGCTAACTGTGCCTTAGGTCTTTTAAATAAGGATATACCCTTAGGTGCTGCGGGTTCTGGGTCAGCTAACTAGAAGGCATGTCTCATTCCCAAAATAAGACTGTCCACGCTCGTGGACTCAACGTCAGAATCATAGATAGCCTCCCCTTCTGGGTCGATATCTACCTCACCTTCTTCGGCTGAGGAGCGATCAGAAAACTGATTTATTTCCAGACCTGCATCAGTAAAGACCCTCTTACCCCTCTGGGAAATAGATACTAGCCTATCTTCCCCGTGGGTAGACCCTGCCTGTGATGTGGAAGCATTCTCGTCAGTCTGGCTGCCTGCCAGTGTAAGTGGGTAGTGTTGTCACGTACCTCTATTGCCCGCAGCATCACGGCCGTCATTTTCTCCATAGCTGAAGAAAAAGACCTCATCCAGGGCGGTTCCACCATTGCAGAGGATCCCTCCTGGGCTGAGTTGTCTCGCCTCTGAGCGTCCGCAGTACAAGCTGCGCAGAGGGGGTTTCGGTCTGTGTGGCCAACAGAAAGTTTTGTGTCACATTTTGAACAGGTATAATACATTGCAACAGGCACAGAACTACCCTTGCCTTTAGCTGTCCCCTTCTCCGCCATTGTTTTGCTTCTTAAAATAATTATTAAAAGAAAAGCAGACAAATAAGGCGACACAATAGAAGAGTACTGTGTTAGGAAGTCTCTAAAAGAGCACCACTCCAAATAAAAACAATGTTCAATATAGTACTGTCTGTGAAAATTTCTGGAATAACTCACAAGACCTCATCAATTACATATAAACATTCCACCAGTGCTAATATCTCATACAGGCCTGTAAAGAATAGGGCAGAAAAGATATCCCCAGATGGAGAGGCAGAGCAGAGGAATCATCCAGCAGAAATGCACACTTCACAGTTGGTGACTCTCCGTTCACTGTGCGGGAAGACCAGGGCCAGGAAGTTGCAATCTTACTCCTCCTCTTCCTGCCGCTGCCCGCTCTGCCTCCTCCACACTCGCTGGTCCCATCTTCCAATGGCCGCCTAGGAGAGTATAGGCGCGCTTTTTAATGCTGCCCAGTGCCGAGCGCTTCTATCCTGCAGACCGCTCACCTCTTCGGAGAGTGAGCGCTGCATATGTCCCCCAATCTGCTCGTTTTGTCCGGGGAGAGCGGGGACCTGCTGGCACGCTGATCGCGGCAAGGGGGGGAGAGGCTGATGCAGCTTCCTCCCCTGTCGCTGTAATTCTGCGAGGCCTTTATAATAAAATTAATTTTATATGTCCTCAGGTGGATCTTCAGCTACCTGAGCTCAATAAACTAATGGCCAAAATGGACTAATGCCGGCAGAGGTGCTGGTGAAATGAGCGCTAGGCTTCACTTACCTGCGCTGGGATCCAGAGTGAGCAGAGCTGAGTCCTACTCACTCTGCTGGGTCTTGTCTAGGATCCCGCGCTGCACCTGAATAGAGAATAAAATAAAAACATGAATTCCTACTGCTAAACAGAGTATAGGCAGGAGCCTATACTCCAGTGACCGAACTCTAAGTCACTTAAAAAAACCTGAGAATCTCTCTGGAGAGGAGGGGCATAGCAGGGGAGGAGTCCAAAGATTTAACAGTTAAAGTGACAAGAACTCCTGAGCACACTACTATACCCCAATGTCTCGCAGTGTCCCCCAATGGCAGGGAAGAGAAAGTACTGCATGCCCTGTGGTACTGTGAAAGCCAGAGGTTTCCTGGTCTACCAAAAGGGTGGAGACTATTCTGGATGAGAATCCCCTGAACCATCAGAATAATGGTCCTGATCAAGGGAGGCTGCTGAGGTTTTCCCTGGCTGAAAGAGGGGCCCTGAGGGAGGAGGTCCTTGCGAAAGCAGACAACCCCCTCCTCCCCGGATCTAGCATGAATAACACTAAAGTCGGACCCGAAGGGCCCAATTTGAAGTCTGCAGATTTCTAAGAAGGGTCTCCGGAGATTCAGGGAACCTGCACAGTGGGAGGAATGAGTGTCCCATTTGGAACTCCCACTTTATGGTCATGATGACCACTAACGTCGGAACCATGGAGTTTAACAGAATTGGGGTCCTGGAGACCGCACCAAGATGTCCTGAGATGTATATCACATAAATCCAATGCCGACACAGCATCTGAAGATCTGAGTGGAGAGATCCCACTCTCAACGATCAGGTACCTGAAGTCAGATAGCGAACCCCCTTTGGCGAAAGACCACTGCTTCTTCCATCTCCCTGTTCTACAAGTCCCATTCCTAGACTGCTCCCAGATAAGGGGCGCATCAGATATCAACTGAAAAGAACTGAGACCACAGTAGCTCTTAACCCAATGGTCGAGAAGGGATACAGAATGAGGGCTCATAGAGTAAATATGGGACTGAACAGCCTAGTTGGCTAGGGAAGTCAAAAGAGGATGTAGTATAACTCCTTTCCCCTGTACCATGGGACCCCAGAAAAATTAAGCCTTGCTGATCTATTTGTGGGATCCTGTGTAATACTGCGGTACTGAACTTGCGGCCCAAGGCTCTTGACACCCTTTGGAATCAAGGACTCTGGGTGCCATCTATGAGAAAGGATCAGCTCCTCCAGGAATGGCCATGGTCGAAAGGGATCTGCCTCTGGATTACTAACATTGACTGACCAACTGCCCCAGAGGGTCCGGCGGAAATTCACTCTCGATTGCCGAGTGTGTTTCGAAATATACAACGGAAGGGGCACTCATCTCCCGTGGGCTAACATATAATGTATGTCAGCCTCTGCTCCCATATGAGTCCAACCTGAACAGGGAGAAGGTTTGGGGAATTTCTACAAACAAAAATGTCGGCACAGGAGGTCCTTAATCAGATGGTCCTGCGGCCCGCAACCGTCTAAAGACAGATAATGAAATGAGGCTGCGTTTTGTGTCTCCTTGTACCTGTATCCGTGAACCTCCAACAATGACATGCCATAGGGAGCAGTGCTTGGTAACTGAGCTGTCCGCTGGTCTACCCAAGTCTCAACGCCCTAATGACAATGCAATGAGTCAGGGCCGGGATGTTGGATAGGTGGGGCCCTAGTCATGTATGCCGTAGGCACCGGATACAAGAGGTACAATACTTCAACGCAGCAGAGGATAAGAGTCATAGTTTTATGAGTCTTCTATCTAGTTAGATAAGGTCCCAGGCTTGGCGACCTGCCACAGCCAAAACCACAATGCCATTGTGCGTGGAGGTTTTTTCCCAACACCCCTGTGGGGAGAGGCAGAATCCTCCGTACCTCTTCTGATTCAGCAGACCACTAGCTGAGACAGGTTTCAAGGGCGGGTCTGAGTGGACCCCTGACACTTACATTCATGGCGAACGTGTGGTTGAGACGAAGAATCAGGTTAACCGGCTTAAGGCCTCCACAAATCACGGAGCGATTGGGTGCTCCGGGCCCCCGATGCTATGTGACCAAACAGGCCCATTCCCATATGTACATTTCAGGACATTACTTGTCCACCTTGGAAGAGAGTACAGTAACAGAAAAAAGCCGCAGCACTAGCTTATATTTCCTCCGGCCTAGCAAGTAGCTATACACGTGTCATTACCGGCTGTGTCCGCTCAGTTGCTCACAATGGGATATATATATATATATATATATATATATATATATATATATATATATACCTGGGATGGTGTGCTACCCTGGTCCTACTCACCATGGGTAAGCCCCACAGTCTGCACGGCCAGCCCTGGGTCTTCAGTCCACAATAGAAACCATTATTTACAGTATAACCAGTAAATCCTTTAACCCGGGCCATCGTTCACGTGATCAGGTAACTACTGCACCAAACCAGTCCCTCGTGTTTTTAATACCTTAGGCAACACAGTGATAACAGGTGTCAAATGAGTTAATGTAGAGGATACCTGTTCTTCCTCTGCTTTCAGCCCAAACCCAGTATGTCAACTTGAATGGATATAATACGTGGCACCTGTTTCAGTTTATACTCCTTTGTCCAAGTTAACTCAAGACAGGATACTGTACACAGCTAAATGTATATAAACTGTGGAATAAAATTAGTCACTTAATAAACAGAGCATCTCATATACCTAGTGGACTGTACAATATATATAATATATAGAGATGGTAGAGGAGGGTGACAGCGTGAGAGATGGCAGAGGAGGGTGACAGCGTGAGAGATGGCAGAGGAGGGGGACAGCGTGAGAGATGGCAGAGGAGGGGGACAGCGTGAGAGATGGCAGAGGAGGGGGACAGCGTGAGAGATGGCAGAGGAGGGCGACAGCGTAAGAGATGGCAGAGGAGGGGGACAGCGTGACAGAGGGTAGAGGAGGGGACAGAGGGCAGAGGGGGCAACGTGAGAGGGGGCAACGTGAGAGGGGGCAGTGTGCCTGGTTGCAGAGGGGGCAGTGTGCCTGGTTGCAGAGGGGGCAGTGTGCCTGGATGCAGAGGGGGCAGTGTGCCTGGATGCAGAGGGGGCAGTGTGCCTGGATGCAGAGGGGGCAGTGTGCCTGGATCCAGAGGGGGCAGTGTGCCTGGATCCAGAGGGGCATTTTTGCATACAACTAAATAGCGCAAGGGGGACTGTGGAGTGGCGCGAGGGGGACTGTGGAGTGGCGCGAGGGGGACTGTGGAGTGGCGCGAGGGGGGACGGTGGAATGGCGCGAGGCGGGACGGGGGGACAGTGGAATGGCGCGAGGGGGGACGGTGGAATGGCACGAGAAGGGACGGTGGAATGGCGCGAGGCGGGACGGGGGGACAGTGGAATGGCGCGAGGGGGGACAGTGGAATGGCGCGAGGGGGGACAGTGGAATGGCGCGAGGGGGGACAGTGGAATGGGCAGACATGGAGTACTCTGTACTTGAGTAAAGAGCTGTGTTTGTATATGGATGTGGATCTCATGATAGGTGGTGGGTGAGTCTAGTATTAGGTCTGAGGAATAACCACTGGGGGCTTTGCAGCAGAACACAGTCAGACGGTAACAATTAGGATACTGGCTGTGCCTGCGGGGACTGATGGTGTGTTGGGGGAAATAAGCTAAAAGTCTATGTGATATGTATAACGAGTGGAAGGAGGGGGGGGGGGTTAATGGCTGCGATTAGGATTGAAGGGGCGGGATGAGTACACAGCAGGAATAAGGTTTTAGAATGAAGGGGGAAGGCTGGTCTGGCATCTGGGGTCAGTGTTGGTGGTGTAGGGGGTTGTGACTGTGGGTGATGGAATAGATGTAAGTTCAAGGGACATAGAGAAAATGGGTGAGGGGAAGCGATAGGGAACTGTTGGTGGGAGTACGGGGTGGGGGGCAGGATTCCAGCACTAGACAAGCTATGTGTTAGTGACACTTGGTGAGGGGGTGGTTGGGTAGGAGGTGATAGTAGGGGGATGTGGGGTAATGGGGTAGAAGGAGGGGATGGGGGCTAGTCTCCAGCACTAGACAAGCTATGTGTTAGTGACACTTGGTGAGGGGTGGTTGGGTAGATGGGGATAGTAGGGGGGATGTGAGGTAATGGGGGTAGAAGGAGGGGGATGGGGGCTAGTCTCAGCACTAGACAAGCTATGTGTTAGTGACACTTGGTGAGGGGTGGTTGGGTAGGAGGTGATAGTAGGAGGGATGTGAGGTAATGGGGATAGAAGGAGGGGGATGGGGGCTAGTCTCAGCACTAGACAAGCTATGTGTTAGTGGTACTTGGTGAGGTGGTGGTTGGGTAGATGGGGATAGTAGGGGGGATGTGGGGTAATGGGGGTAGAAGGAGGGGGATGGGGGCTAGTCTCCAGCACTAGACAAGCTATGTGTTAGTGGCACTTGGTGAGGGGTGGTTGGGTAGGAGGTGATAGTAGGGGGGATGTGAGGTAATGGGTTAGGAGGGGATGGGGGCTAGTCTCCAGCACTAGACAAGCTATGTGTTAGTGACACTTGGTGAGGGGTGGTTGGGTAGGACATGATAGTAGAGGGGGATGTGGGGTAATGGGGGTAGAAGGAGGGGATGGGGGCTAGTCTCCAGCACTAGACAAGCTATGTGTTAGTGACACTTGGTGAGGGGTGGTTGGGTAGGAGGTGATAGTAGGGGGGATGTGGGGTAATGGGGGTAGGAGGGGGATGGGGGCTAGTCTCCAGCACTAGACAAGCTATGTGTTAGTGACACTTGGTGAGGGGGTGGTTGGGTAGGAGCTGATAGTAGGGGGATGTGAGGTAATGGGGGTAGGAGGGGATGGGGGCTAGTCTCCAGCACTAGACAAGCTATGTGTTAGTGACATTTGGTGAGGGGTGGTTGGGTAGGAGGTGATAGTAGGGGGGATGTGGGGTAATGGGGGTAGGAGGGGGATGGGGGCTAGTCTCCAGCACTAGACAAGCTATGTGTTAGTGACACTTGGTGAGGGGTGGTTGGGTAGGAGGTGATAGTAGGGGGGATGTGAGGTAATGGGGGGTAGAAGGAGGGGATGGAGGCTAGTCTCCAGCACTAGACAAGCTATGTGTTAGTGACACTTGGTGAGGGGGTGGTTGGGTAGGAGCTGATAGTAGGGGGATGTGAGGTAATGGGGGTAGGAGGGGATGGGGGCTAGTCTCCAGCACTAGACAAGCTATGTGTTAGTGACACTTGGTGAGGGGGTGGTTGGGTAGGAGCTGATAGTAGGGGGATGTGAGGTAATGGGGGTAGGAGGGGGATGGGGGCTAGTCTCCAGCACTAGACAAGCTATGTGTTAGTGACACTTGGTGAGGGGTGGTTGGGTAGGAGGTGATAGTAGGGGGATGTGGGGTAATGGGGGTAGAAGGAGGGGGATGGAGGCTAGTCTCCAGCACTAGACAAGCTATGTGTTAGTGACACTTGGTGAGGGGGTGGTTGGGTAGGAGCTGATAGTAGGGGGATGTGAGGTAATGGGGGTAGGAGGGGATGGGGGCTAGTCTCCAGCACTAGACAAGCTATGTGTTAGTGACATTTGGTGAGGGGTGGTTGGGTAGGAGGTGATAGTAGGGGGGATGTGGGGTAATGGGGGTAGGAGGGGGATGGGGGCTAGTCTCCAGCACTAGACAAGCTATGTGTTAGTGACACTTGGTGAGGGGTGGTTGGGTAGGAGGTGATAGTAGGGGGGATGTGAGGTAATGGGGGGTAGAAGGAGGGGATGGAGGCTAGTCTCCAGCACTAGACAAGCTATGTGTTAGTGACACTTGGTGAGGGGGTGGTTGGGTAGGAGCTGATAGTAGGGGGATGTGAGGTAATGGGGGTAGGAGGGGATGGGGGCTAGTCTCCAGCACTAGACAAGCTATGTGTTAGTGACACTTGGTGAGGGGGTGGTTGGGTAGGAGCTGATAGTAGGGGGATGTGAGGTAATGGGGGTAGGAGGGGGATGGGGGCTAGTCTCCAGCACTAGACAAGCTATGTGTTAGTGACACTTGGTGAGGGGTGGTTGGGTAGGAGGTGATAGTAGGGGGATGTGGGGTAATGGGGGTAGAAGGAGGGGGATGGAGGCTAGTCTCCAGCACTAGACAAGCTATGTGTTAGTGACACTTGGTGAGGGGGTGGTTGGGTAGGAGCTGATAGTAGGGGGATGTGAGGTAATGGGGGTAGGAGGGGATGGGGGCTAGTCTCCAGCACTAGACAAGCTATGTGTTAGTGACATTTGGTGAGGGGTGGTTGGGTAGGAGGTGATAGTAGGGGGGATGTGGGGTAATGGGGGTAGGAGGGGGATGGGGGCTAGTCTCCAGCACTAGACAAGCTATGTGTTAGTGACACTTGGTGAGGGGTGGTTGGGTAGGAGGTGATAGTAGGGGGGATGTGAGGTAATGGGGGGTAGAAGGAGGGGATGGAGGCTAGTCTCCAGCACTAGACAAGCTATGTGTTAGTGACACTTGGTGAGGGGGTGGTTGGGTAGGAGCTGATAGTAGGGGGATGTGAGGTAATGGGGGTAGGAGGGGATGGGGGCTAGTCTCCAGCACTAGACAAGCTATGTGTTAGTGACACTTGGTGAGGGGGTGGTTGGGTAGGAGCTGATAGTAGGGGGATGTGGGGTAATGGGGGTAGAAGGAGGGGATGGGGGCTAGTCTCCAGCACTAGACAAGCTATGTGTTAGTGACACTTGGTGAGGGGTGGTTGGGTAGGAGGTGATAGTAGGGGGATGTGGGGTAATGGGGGTAGAAGGAGGGGGATGGAGGCTAGTCTCCAGCACTAGACAAGCTATGTGTTAGTGACACTTGGTGAGGGGGTGGTTGGGTAGGAGCTGATAGTAGGGGGATGTGAGGTAATGGGGGTAGGAGGGGATGGGGGCTAGTCTCCAGCACTAGACAAGCTATGTGTTAGTGACATTTGGTGAGGGGTGGTTGGGTAGGAGGTGATAGTAGGGGGGATGTGGGGTAATGGGGGTAGGAGGGGATGGGGGCTAGTCTCCAGCACTAGACAAGCTATGTGTTAGTGACATTTGGTGAGGGGTGGTTGGGTAGGAGGTGATAGTAGGGGGATGTGGGGTAATGGGGGTAGAAGGAGGGGATGGAGGCTAGTCTCCAGCACTAGACAAGCTATGTGTTAGTGACACTTGGTGAGGGGTAGTTGGGTAGGAGGTGATAGTAGGGGGATGTGAGGTAATGGGGGTAGAAGGAGGGGATGGGGGCTAGTCTCCAGCACTAGACAAGCTATGTGTTAGTGACACTTGGTGAGGGGTGGTTGGGTAGGAGCTGATAGTAGGGGGATGTGAGGTAATGGGGGTAGGAGGGGATGGGGGCTAGTCTCCAGCACTAGACAAGCTATGTTTTAGTGACACTTGGTGAGGGGGTGGTTGGGTAGGAGCTGATAGTAGGGGGATGTGAGGTAATGGGGGTAGGAGGGGGATGGGGGCTAGTCTCCAGCACTAGACAAGCTATGTGTTAGTGACACTTGGTGAGGGGTGGTTGGGTAGGAGGTGATAGTAGGGGGATGTGGGGTAATGGGGGTAGAAGGAGGGGGATGGAGGCTAGTCTCCAGCACTAGACAAGCTATGTGTTAGTGACACTTGGTGAGGGGGTGGTTGGGTAGGAGGTGATAGTAGGGGGGATGTGGGGTAATTGGGGTAGAAGGAGGAGGATGGGGGCTAGTCTCCAGCACTAGACAAGCTATGTGTTAGTGACACTTGGTGAGGGGTGGTTGGGTAGGAGGTGATAGTAGGGGGGGATGTGGGGTAATGGGGGTAGAAGGAGGGGATGGGGGCTAGTCTCCAGCACTAGACAAGCTATGTGTTAGTGACATTTGGTGAGGGGTGGTTGGGTAGGAGGTGATAGTAGGGGGATGTGGGGTAATGGGGGTAGAAGGAGGGGATGGGGGCTAGTCTCCAGCACTAGACAAGCTATGTGTTAGTGACACTTGGTGAGGGGTAGTTGGGTAGGAGGTGATAGTAGGGGGATGTGAGGTAATGGGGGTAGAAGGAGGGGATGGGGGCTAGTCTCCAGCACTAGACAAGCTATGTGTTAGTGACACTTGGTGAGGGGTGGTTGGGTAGGAGGTGATAGTAGGGGGATGTGAGGTAATAGTGGGGTAGAAGGAGGGGATGGGGGCTAGTCTCCAGCACTAGACAAGCTATGTGTTAGTGACACTTGGTGAGGGGTGGTTGGGTAGGAGGTGATAGTAGGGGGGATGTGAGGTAATGGGGGTAGAAGGAGGGGGATGGGGACTAGTCTCCAGCACTAGACAAGCTATGTGTTAGTGACACTTGGTGAGGGGTGGTTGGGTAGGAGGTGATAGTAGGGGGGATGTGAGGTAATGGGGGTAGAAGGAGGGGGATGGGGGCTAGTCTCCAGCACTAGACAAGCTGTGTTAGTGATACTTGGTGAGGGGTGGTTGGGTAGGAGGTGATAGTAGGGGTATGTGGGGTAATGGGGGTAGAAGGAGGGGATGGGGGCTAGTCTCCAGCACTAGACAAGCTATGTGTTAGTGACACTTGGTGAGGGGTGGTTGGGTAGGAGGTGATAGTAGGGGGATGTGGGGTAATGGGGGTAGAAGGAGGGGATGGGGGCTAGTCATGGTGTGTGAGCCCCTCTGTGGTGTATGGGGTGTAGCTGGTCTGGGTATTAAGTCTCTCACAGCTCTGCCATTATAATAACCAGCTCTGCTATTACTAACAGCCTTCTGCTGACTGCAGCAGGAGCACAATGAGGATTATGTAGCAGCTGATGTGAGAGCTCAGCCGCATGTATGAAGTCCTGATCGCCGGGAGGCTGCACATAAACATGGGGTAACTCTATGGGGGTAATTCCCGCTGTCTGATATATTATTATAGGGCGATATTACCTCCGTCTTGTACAGGGCCCGGATGTAGCTTCCAGGTAAGATGGCGTCTGAGGGCTAGTGTGACCACGCCCCCTGTTTAGCGTCACTGTTATTACACCAATAGCATGTCTGGGAGTTTACGGGAAAATATTAATGGTTAGGGGAGGTGGGGATAGCGGGAGGTGTGTGGGGTACAGATGAGAGGGAACTCTGTGGGTTTAGTTTAACAATTTTAAGCACCAACATTATAAAAAAGACTATTACAGTATTGTCCTCAGTGCAGGACAGCGGCGGCCATTTTACCGTAGTCTAATATTTACCGTATTGGTTTTACAGACCACGCCCCCTGTTTAGCGTCACTGTTATTAAACCAATAGCATGTCTGGGAGTCTACAGGATGGCCGCATGAAAATGTAACTAGGTGACTGGAGGTGGGAATTGAAGGAGGTGTTGGGGACACAGATGGGACGGCTGTAATTGTAGGTTAACAATTTTAATTACCAGCAAAATAAATAGAATTTATTACAGTATTGTCCTCTTTGCAGGACAGCGGCGGCCATTTTCCCGTAGTCTCCTATACATGTATTTGTTTTACAGATATATAGTAATTAGTGGCGCGTCTTAGGGGAGGGGGCGTGGCCAGACTCTCTCTCTCTTTCAGACGCCATCTTAGAACCTGGACCGCTGCCATCAGTCATCCATATATAACATCCGGGCCCTGTACAAGGTGGAGGTAATATCTCCCTATAATAATATATTAGTCTCTCGGTATTTGGAGGTTTCTTCTTTGTATGAAGTGGAGGTAAAGAAAGATCCTCCTCAGATCAGCACATTATATATATTAGGTGCACAGTGACCTTTATGTCACTATTTATGTTGATGTATTTGTGGTTACTTCTCTCTGTGATGTATGTTACATATTACACCCACCAGCAGGCACATAACACAGGAGGCCACCATATTGTATTTATTCCTCCGTCATGTGTGGGTGCTGGTGACACAAAGCGCCATAAACCTTTTTGTTTTGTACCATTTATTTATTCAGTTCCTGGTAAGACAATCCCTGCCCCCAATGTATATTGTGTATTATTGTGATGTCAGTCCCTGCTGCACGTATGACGCCACAATCACTATAACCAGTCACTTACTGCTGGAAGTTATAGTGTCTTACATGTAGGAGGACCAGGAACATACATTGACCGTGGGATTCAGTCATTACCCCCATAGTGGCTGATTTATGGTGTTAATATGGAGTGACGTGGTTGTTGGATGAGATTCCTCTTGTTGGCTCTTGGTGTACTGGGTCCATAGATAACTCCTAAGGTAGTGTGTCCTGCTGAGGAAGCGGATGGGAGATGTGGCAGAATGTGGGTGGTGATCAGTAGGCGTCTATAGCCCGTCTAAGGCTTTGTGGGAGACGGGATATTTGGAAGATTGTCCAGAGAGTTATAAAATCTGCAAAACTTTTCTGCAATCTGAGATGGATCATAAGTGACCGAGTCCTGATGTGTCTTTATTAACTGTTGGGATCTTTTTTGACGGTTGTTGTTGACTAGAATAGTGTTATATTTGTCTGCCTTATCGTAGAAGCTTTGTTGAAGTTTTCTATGGGCGATAACTGCTTTTATTTCAACAGTAGAGTATTACATTGATCCTTATGCACATTAATTTGAGCCAAGAGCGATTTTTCCATATTTTTTGTGGAGACCGGAGGCTGCATGAATTAGAGAACCTCTAATAGTGACTTATAATCTTCCCATACTATTATGGGAGCTTGATCATCTGATCTCCTAGGTTAGTTGCTCAAGAGCAGAGTCATAAAGACATCAATGAAAATTATGTAGCATAGGTTTATGAAATTGAGAAGTTGATATACTCTATGGTGATCCATCCAGGAGAATAGTGTAAACCCCGTCACCTTGTTTTTTCTTTTGTATACAAATGAAGTGTGGGTGGAGGAGGAATTTAATAAACAGTGCAGACAGGATGGAAGGGGACTGGTCTTATTGCTGAAAACACTTATAAAACCAGGCCTCATCAAGGCCCGCACTTGTCAAAAACCTCCCTATCGCACCAGGATAGTCCTAAAAACTCCAAGTGAAGAGATATAATAAAATATAGTACATAGATCAACTCCTGGAGATAGGTGCACCCACACAAATAGTTAAATTTAAAGAGAAGCACTAGAAAACACCTAATGTGTCTTTGGGGCACTCTAAGGACAATAAAGTAAATTAATATAAAACTTACTGAAATTTTATTAGTATATCTTAAAACAATGAAAATTAGTAGATATCAAGGAAGAGTGAAAATTTAAAAACAGGTATATGATTGACCGAAAAAAATATTACAAAACTGTTAAGATTGATAGAACAACTATCGAAACATGCTGTTTCTCCAACGTTACTGCATATATTAAATAATAATTGAGATGGGGGGTTTATGATGGGATTTCAACCCAAATATAACTGTTATTGGATTATAATGAAAGTCTGTTAACAAATAGCCATATCTAGGAAGGTATCCACTAGAATATGATTAGTGATTCAAGTCCTAATAGGAACAGTACTACCAAGACTGATATTAATGGTAATATATGTCCAGATGGCTTATATGCTCCTACTGCTAGGTGAATTTCTATATATCTTTGTCACGAACAGCACTCACCTGAGTCTGCGTGACGCTTACGTGACACAGGGTTAACCACACAACAACCACTTGGTCTGTCTAAAATGATTAAATACTTCCCTATCTATGCCACACACTAGCTTTGCGATACTAATTACCACCACCAAGGTTTTTTCGGATAAGAGCTGACACTCTTATTTAGGAAGCCTTCGGTTCTCCCTAGCATTAATCCAACACAATTTACTTTAATCAGAGTTCACTTAAACCACAAGGTTTGCACAGTTTCAATTAGGTAGCGTCTGGACCAAACTGTCGCGTGAATTCATAAGAACACAGAGACTAGAACTTATTAAGTGTAATTTAATATGGAAAATACATCCACAATGCTTAAGATAAAAAGATAATAAAATGACATACAAATAGAGTGCAATTGTTTCTTATAAAATAAAAAGGATAAAACACAGAATTGATACCTCACTTAGAATCAAGTTTGTGGTGCCGGGAGGAGCAGGAAAAAATGGAACCTCTTCAATTAAACTCCCTCAGAAGAAGAACCCAGGGTTACATTTTCAATACAGTTTTAAAGTCAAGCTACAGGGCCCCCCAGCCCCCTTCCCTGTGAGGTCAGAACCAACAGGATGGGAGAATGCAAATTAGGGTCTTATGACTTTGCTGTTTGAATACCTCTAAGTCAAGTTTTCTTTACACCGTCCTAACTTTTCAACAGTATGGTTTACGAACATGATTTTACCTTCACACAACAGGTCCTAAGTTTCCCTTCATCTGCATACCACACATGCCTCTGGTATGTATGATATTGGAGAAAATGATATGATCTTTTCCTGTGCCCTTATTCAGCTTGAATCTGTCATTAACATACAACCCAGTCTCTGCAGTCGGCCTGTCTGGGGCCTCCCAAACATGTGTGAGATTTCATTGTCTTGCAAGAGATCTCCTCAAAGGCATTCACATTTGCCATCCTGCCATAAATGGTATAAGGTGCTATCCTTATCTACCAGCCCCCCTGGGTGGTTTAACATCCACAAAACCCATTGATCTAACAGCTTCTAAGAGCACCAGGTCACACTATTTCTAGGAAGTAATACACAAACATATATTTGCAGATTTATGCCTAAACATTAGCTTGCACATGACACCTTCCCTTTTTAAGAGATGGCATGGGAATTGACTGACAGGTCATAGCCCAAGCCATCTCCCACAGATCCCACCAGGTTCAAATGGAATAGCTGATAGCTGGGCCTCAATAGGTTCTCTGGGGGGAGGGGTTAAGAAGGGCTTAACTATCTCAGACAGCTGGAACTTCTGGTCCTGCAATAGCTGTGGGCAAACCTCTGCATTCTTACCTACGCTCTCTGCACCTTTCACTGACTGTGTGTCTTTGTGGGTGCTGCTTGAGAGAACATCTCCCTCCCACAAGAACTCCTGTAAATGGGAACCCTTCAATCCTGGCACAGCGGAATACCTACGTCCACTCTGCCCTGCTTCCCCGTTACACAATTCCCCGTCTGTGGGATACACTATGTGATTCTGATCTGAGGGTCTAAGGAACAGGACACTCCGCTCCCCCTTAGACTCATCTATCTGGGGGTGTAGTGTAACAGGGAGTTTGGGTCCCTCATCTATTTCCTCTAAGCCATTAGATAGCTGGATAAGTGAGTGTGGGCTAGCAACTGACTCCCCTGTCTCTATAGGCAACTCAGAGGAATGGTCAGAACTCAGATGTAGATCTAAGTGGTGAACATTCAAACTACAGGTCCCAGCAGCAATGTAAGGATTGCTGTCCCTCGCTACTTCCCGTTGGTCAGGACTATGTGTCTCCCCCACATGCTCACCCGCTCTGTGTGCAGCTGATTCAGGCACAGAATATACATCTTCCCTCTGCCCTCCCTGCCAGTTACCTTGTACAACATCTTCTGAGCATATTACCTGGGTAGAAACATTGTCTTTCTCTAGCACAACAGAATTAATCACATGGTCATCTGTCCCTTTTCTAGAAAGCACATTATCTATACCAGTATTAATGCCCATATCTGCAATCACAGTATCCGCTGTCCCCATCCCAGGACAAGATGTCAGTGTAAAAACAGGTTTAGATTCTAACACAATACTGTTATTGGCATTATCCTCATTATTCGCATTAGGTACAATAATACATTCTCTTTCCTTGTCACCTCCTGGTGCCTGGGAAAAAACGTGGTTACTCTCAGCAGGTTCTGGTACTGTAACATGGGCGGCATTAAAATCATTACACACTTCAGGTATAATATGGCATTTCCGTTCCCTGTCACACCCTGCTGCCTGGGAACAAACGTTGGTATTCTCAGCTGATTCTAACACAGTGACATTAGCATCATTACCTACATCAGATATAATAAGACATTCCCTGTCCCTGTCACATCCTGGTTTACACATTTCCGGTGCAATTGAACAGACCTTTTCCTTGTCACCTCCTGCTACCTGGGAACAAACTTTGGTACTTTCAGTTGATTCTGACACAGTAACAGGGGTGGCATTGACATCGTCATTACAGACATACTGAGACAACATTCTTCCTAAATCTGTCCCCAGTAACACATCTATAGGCATATTATCTGAGACCCCGACATCCCTTATACCTCTTCCAGCACCCCAATCAAGGTAAACTTTGGCTACAGGTACCGTTAGGTGAATTCCACCCACCCCTTTCACAGAAATACATTTTCCTGGAATGAAGTCCTCTAACCCTACCAGTTCTGAATGAACTAATGTAACATCCGCACCAGTGTCTCTTAACCCCACAGTTACCTTGTCACCCACAGTGACTGTTTGTATGTTGTCCTTCCGGCCCCCTTCTGGTCCCGCAACACACAGGACAGCTGGTGAAGATTGCAGGGAAGGTACCCCCCCAGCGGAGGGTGAACTGGTCTTCTTCTCTGGACAAGCGGTACTAATGTGCCCCACCTGGTTGCACACAAAACACCTGCGGGTGTCTCCCACAGCAGGCTTTGCCCCAACCCTCCCAAAAGATGAAGAAACAGTGGGTGATGGCGTTGAGGGGGGTGGCGTTGATCCTCCTGGCCGGCCCCCTTTCCAGGCCGACTGCCCTGGCACAAAAGTTCCTCTTTTAGCTGCAGGTGCCCGGGTGACAGTGTACTTGTCAGCCAGTCTAGCTGCTTCCGCAGATGATGTAGGATCACGATCCACTACCCATTCCTTCACATCAGCTGGGCACAAAGTCAGAAACTGCTCCTGGATCATCAAATCTTGCAGAGCATCAAAGGTGGTGATCTGTAGCCCTCCAACCCACTGTTTGAATGAAGCACACAGCTGGGCCACAAGTCCTGAATATGTGTCAGAGGCACTGCGTTTTAAATCTCTGAATTTCTGCCTATGCGCCTCTGGGGTGATGTTAAAGCGTTGCAACAGGGCACTTTTGATTGCCTCATAATTTCCGTCCATCTCAGGTGGAAGATCTGCAAAGGCTTCTAATGCTTTACCTCGCAAACCAGGGGTTAAATATTGTGCCCACTGATCTTTGGCCAGTCCATACTGTCTGCATGTCTTTTCAAAACCTCGCAAAAAAGTATCCAAATCCCCATCTTTTTCCAATACAGGGAAATTCTCAGGACGGGGTCTGCTAATACCAGCATCTCTGGTCTCTGGCTGGCGTTTGAGCTTCGCAAGCTCCAGCTCATATCTCCTCTCTGCCTCTCGCTCGGCAGATTCTCTTTCTGCCTGTCGCTCTGCTTGGCGCTCTGCTGCCTCCATAGCAGCACGCCTCTCCTGACGGTCAGCAGCTTCCTTCTCCTGGAACTGCTGTATGAGTTGCATTTTAGTTGTAATGTCCGCTGGGCCCAAATATTTTAGGGCAGTTTGCAAATAAACATCCATAGCAGTGTCCACACATGAACCATTAGAATCATCCGAAATTAACAGTCCCTGGTTTTGAGGAATATCCACAGTCAGGTCCGCTTCTGAGTTCTGGCTATGCTCTTCCTCGGACACAACTGTGAGTTGCTGATCCCTCTGCACAAGAGCTTCAATCAATTGCTCCTTGCTTTTGCCACTGGTGGGAATTCCTCCATCCTCACAGTCTGAAATCAGCGCCTCCTTTGTCAAGCGTTTATATGCAGCAGCCATCTCCTCCGCTTAATGCCAAATAAAAAAAGATAAGAAAAAAAAGAGAAGGGGAGGGAAAGAAACAATTGCTGTATGTCTTATAATGTTTTAAGCATTGAGTTCAGTCTCTGGTGAATTAGTCTGTATTTCCTCTCTCAGGGATCACACAACCCTAATTCACTTAAGTTCTTAAAAAAAAATTAAAAATATATCCCACAAGCTTGCCACCAATTTGTCACGAACAGCACTCACCTGAGTCTGCGTGACGCTTACGTGACACAGGGTTAACCACACAACAACCACTTGGTCTGTCTAAAATGATTAAATACTTCCCTATCTATGCCACACACTAGCTTTGCGATACTAATTACCACCACCAAGGTTTTTTCGGATAAGAGCTGACACTCTTATTTAGGAAGCCTTCGGTTCTCCCTAGCATTAATCCAACACAATTTACTTTAATCAGAGTTCACTTAAACCACAAGGTTTGCACAGTTTCAATTAGGTAGCGTCTGGACCAAACTGTCGCGTGAATTCATAAGAACACAGAGACTAGAACTTATTAAGTGTAATTTAATATGGAAAATACATCCACAATGCTTAAGATAAAAAGATAATAAAATGACATACAAATAGAGTGCAATTGTTTCTTATAAAATAAAAAGGATAAAACACAGAATTGATACCTCACTTAGAATCAAGTTTGTGGTGCCGGGAGGAGCAGGAAAAAATGGAACCTCTTCAATTAAACTCCCTCAGAAGAAGAACCCAGGGTTACATTTTCAATACAGTTTTAAAGTCAAGCTACAGGGCCCCCCAGCCCCCTTCCCTGTGAGGTCAGAACCAACAGGATGGGAGAATGCAAATTAGGGTCTTATGACTTTGCTGTTTGAATACCTCTAAGTCAAGTTTTCTTTACACCGTCCTAACTTTTCAACAGTATGGTTTACGAACATGATTTTACCTTCACACAACAGGTCCTAAGTTTCCCTTCATCTGCATACCACACATGCCTCTGGTATGTATGATATTGGAGAAAATGATATGATCTTTTCCTGTGCCCTTATTCAGCTTGAATCTGTCATTAACATACAACCCAGTCTCTGCAGTCGGCCTGTCTGGGGCCTCCCAAACATGTGTGAGATTTCATTGTCTTGCAAGAGATCTCCTCAAAGGCATTCACATTTGCCATCCTGCCATAAATGGTATAAGGTGCTATCCTTATCTACCAGCCCCCCTGGGTGGTTTAACATCCACAAAACCCATTGATCTAACAGCTTCTAAGAGCACCAGGTCACACTATTTCTAGGAAGTAATACACAAACATATATTTGCAGATTTATGCCTAAACATTAGCTTGCACATGACAATCTTATGTACAGATTTACATGTGAGGTGAGTCTGACGTTATTGAGGTATTCACCGCTTGTAATTATACAAAGACAATACTGCTAATCATGGAGTAGGAAGCAAAATGAGCTAGGTGTATAGAAAGCTACTAAATCTTTATTGCTATCATTGTAGAGTATTATACACGGAACACGTATTTTATAATAACCCAGCTAATTATATAAGTTGCTTAACTTCTTATAACCAGACTAATATCTGGAGTAAGAGTAACATGTTTAGATGTTCCACATATAGGGTGTACAGGAACAGACCTTCTGATCGTTCATAGAGACCACATAGTGTTAAATGAATAAACCGCTGTTATGTCTGCCTTGTTATCGTAAGAATGTCTAATTCTAATGGTCCCCCTGAGGTATCAGAAGCAGCAGACTCCTAACCCTATAGAACCCCACAGCAACCCAGAATAAAAGGATTAATATTGATATATAAAGCAGAGGAGAAAACAGCACGAGTGATGCCGACGCGCGTTTCACTCTGCTGAGCTTTCTCAAGGCAACCCGATCCAGCACTCCAATAGGTTATTTATAGTGTAAACACCGCCCACTGTAATACGTCATCTCAAGCGGGTACCATAGTAACTGTAAACAGTTAGTGTTTTCGGCCATCGCAGATCATCTTGTATTATTTAATGTTTTATGGTAACAACACAGAAAAATTGGATATTAATAACATACTGAGTGACTTTTCATCAACATTAGGGTAAGTTTGAAATAACATGTATTGTAAACGGATCTATTAGTAGGAAAATGTCAATAAAAATCGTTAAATTTTAAATGACTGAAATTAATAAGATTGCGTGTATTATTTCCTTATAAAGTCATAAATCCAACAGAAAGTACCTAGAAAGATTAAAAAGACATATCATGTGTATTATAAGCAAATTGGGTAAATTACAATTAGTCCATATATGTTAGCTAACAAAGAGTACTACACAATCAGTATGATGCCACTATATTAAGGGGAACAGAGAGCAAACAGGCTGTCAGATATAATGAGGAGTAACAAGATGACAGCCATTCCATATTGAAATACATAGGGACTTCGAATTAAAAATAAACAGAAAAGGAAAAAGTGCCACTTAGAGTTTTATACATCATAAGAATGTATCTCACAATGTGAAGTGTGAATCATCATAATCCCGTGGAATATATCCAGTATAATTATTGAACTGGAAGCTCTAGTCATATCAACACAATGAGAACCAGTGTAGTGTGATGAATATACATAAAAAAGTGTATAGATTAGCTAAATGCTAAAATGTAAGAGAAATCAATATAGGAAAGGACCAAGTTAATTAGTCCATGATCTATACGCAAACAAATAAAAAGTACGTGTCTTGTATCCGTACATCTGGAAGTGAACAGTGATAATCGTTAGACCTTCTAATATTGAACCCAAAGTGTAATATTAATTCCTCCAAAGTAATGTCCTATATGGACGTGAATATTAAATCTTTAAATAAAAAATGTCCCTATCTATGGTTATTTTTTAATTTTTATAGGAAAACCGAAAAGTTGTTATGATCATTATACCCTTAGGAGCAAGACTATTCATCAAAAAGATCTTTTTCGTTTCTCTTTTGAGAAGCTCTAAATTGAGATCACCTCCTCTCAGACCCATATGGACTCGCTCCATAGCAAAAGCCTGGAGTCCTGTAGGTTTACCCCCATGGCATCTTACAAAGTGTCTAGCTACTGTAGTAATTTGCTTATGCTTAAGTGTGTCTCTTTCTGCTCTTCTAATATTGCCAATATGCTCAAGTACCCTCTTTTTCAGAGGCCTGCTAGTCATGCCTATGTACTGTAAGTTGCACGGACAGGTAAGGCAATAAATCACGTTGGGAGAATCACAGTTCAGGAACTCATCGATCTTCCATATCTTCTGATAACGATCCTTATATGTTCTAGTGTGGGCCATATATTGGCAGGCTTGGCACTTGCCACATTTATAAAAACCAATGGGTCTGTTGCTGTTTCTCTCCCTTAGTAAAAGTAAGGCACTCTGTACCAAGCTATCTTTAAGATTTTTGGATCAGCGCCATGTTATCGATATTTTATCTTGTAAGATCTTGTCCAGATCATCATCAGATTTAAGGACACTCCAATGTTTTTGGAAAATTTTTTCAATCTGTTTCCATTCAGAACAGAAGGAGCCAACAAGGCGAATCTTAGAGTCCTGAGTTCTCTTTTTCGTAGATGTATAAATAAGGTCCTCTCTTTCTCTTTTGATAACCGAGGCCTTGGCCCTATGAATGAACCGTTTACTATAACCCCTGGAAATGAGTCTGTCCTTGAGCTCATCAGCTCTTCTATTGAAGGTATGTGTTTCTGAACAATTACGTTTCATTCTCAAAAGCTCTCCCTTAGGAATGCCCTTGATAACTGCAGGGTAGTGTGAGCTAGATGCATGAAGAAGGCTGTTTGTGGCAGTTTGTTTTCTGTAGATATCAGTACTGAGATACCCATCTGGTGTTCTTCGGATGGTTAGATCCAAAAAATTAATATGGTCCTGATGTATTTCAGATGTCAGTTTAAGATTCAGATCGTTCAGATTCAAAATTCTGACCAATTCCGAGAACAAATGTTCATCACCATCCCATAATACCAGCACATCATCGATGTATCTTAGCCATAAAATAATATGGCTAGTGTATGTGTAGTTCTCTTCAGTAAACACCTTCTCCCTCTCCCACCAACCAAGAAAGAGATTTGCGTATGTCGGCGCGCACGCACTGCCCATTGCAGTTCCTCTTATTTGAAGGTAAAATTTCTCTTCAAAAATTAAAAAATTACAAGTTAGGATAAACTCCAATAGATTTAGAATGAAGTCATTTAAATCATCCACAGATCTCATATCCAGAAAGTACTTAGTTGCTTGTAGACCCTGCTCGTGGATGATATTGGAATTTAAAGATTCCACATCCAATGAGGCTAGTTTAGTTGTTTCACTAATGCTAATATTATTGATCTTCATAAGTACATCTGAGGTGTCTCTTACATAGGAGTCAAGGCTAACCACAAACTCTCGCAATTGTGTATCTACAAATTTGCTAGCATTTTCTGTTAGATTGTTAATGCCAGAAACAATTGGCCTCCCTGGAGGATTTTTTTCATTCTTATGGACTTTTGGAAGAATGTAGAAAGTGGCCACTCTGGGATGACGTACCGTAAGGAAATCAAAATCGGTACGTGAAATGATTCCTCTTACATGTGCATCCTGAATCAATCTATCATATTTCAGTTGAAAATTGGCTGATGGATTAAAAATCAACCGTTTATAACAGCCTTTATCATCAAGTTGACAGTACACTTCCTCTCGGTATTGTAATCGAGGCCATAGGACTATATTGCCGCCCTTATCAGACGGCTTTATTACAACATTGTCCCACTTTTCTATTTCCTCATCAAGGCCCGACAAGATCATTTCCTGCACAAACTGTGGAGCTATTGCTGTAAGGGTGCTTGGGGGTGCGGTGACAGACGATACAGGTAGGGAAGGGAGCAAAGGAAAGTCAGGAGGACAAGAGTAAGGTTGGCAAGGGTAGTTGTCAAGGGAAAGGTAGAGATATATGGGAAATCACAAGTCAGTAAAAGGAAAGGCAAATAACAAATATTTTATAAAACATTGTACAACTTGAAGAACGAACGTCCAAACTACAGGAAAAGTGATGTAGATCGATAAACTTCATTGGGTGATAGGCGTCAACCTGTGATGGAAAACAAACAATGGGAAGCATAACAAAGTCAACACCTATTACAACATTAGTCCAATGTTATAACATTTTTGAGGTCTCTGACAGCTGTGTATAACTGAGAAGTGGCCCACGTGGCTTCAGAGGAGAGCGTCACTGAGTCTAGGATAGGCACTGCCAGAGTTTGTCCATTCGTATTGAAGGGCAGATGACAATATTAGACCTTTGTGCAATTATGAGCTGTATAGCAGATCCTTACTTGCACCAGTGAAGCAGAATCATTTTTTAAGAACACGTCTGATGTTAACCAAAATGAGTCCTGGATCACAGCAGACGAACCAAGTTGTGCACAATAAGTTGGGTTTTTCAAGTTTTGCCACCGTTTGTCATTAAGGCTGTGGTGGCTTTTGGGGTCTACATGATGAAGATCCTTGGTGAAGGCTGCTGGCCCTGGAGTCAGGGAGGATTCTCAGTTTGGACATAATGATTGAATCTTGATCTACTAATCTAGCATAAAGAAGCTTGTTGGAAAGTGAAGCACAATTTATATTTATAGTTATGAGCTCATAGGATGTTGGTGATCCCCCGCAGTTCATGTCTCTTTTGAATTTTTAAAGATGTCAGGTCTTGGAATATTTGGTTCTGGGAGTCCTTCAAAGTCACAGAAAGCGTGGTCATGGATGGCCACCATCATCATCATGTTTTGCTTTATAGTTATACAAATGGACTAAAATGTCTCTGGGAATTTGGTTGGTAGGAGGCTCGCTGTGTGTGACACACTCACTGTCTCATTTCTCCTGGACCTGGTTTAGATCCCTCTTTATCCTATATGGATTGTTGCTATTTAGATGTCGGTAATAGTCTGTGAGCGACACCGCTCATTTGTCTTATTCTCAAGGTCGTTGGTTCTGGATCCAAGAGAGGTGATTTCCATCTTAAAGTCATCTATAGCATGTTTGAGTTTCTGTTGAAATACCATCTTCCTTGAGCCACCAACCAAGATATCTTTCAGCACAGGGTTGGTTTTATATGGGAGGGGGCCCATATTTTCTCTGTACCCAGTTACCCTAAGGATTTCAGGCCATGCTGAAAGGGCTTGGATTGGTTGGCATTATGGCAGGGGGGGCACTCGCTGCAAGCTTCCCTGCTATAGTGTCATCAGCGTGTCATAGCCTAGTGCTGGTAGTGGCTTTTATGATGAGACCCCATGTTGTTTGTCTCCCTTATACACTCTGCTGGTAGTGTGAATATGTTTCATTCTAACACACTAATAAGGTTCCCCATCAGCACGTATCTTCCACCGGGGTCGAGCACCCACAACACACAGTCTTATCTGCTGGTGTTTGCACCTCTACATGCTACGTGAATTACGTGTAACGCCCTTACTGTACTTGTCCTATGTCTGACCTGCCCCTTCCCTCCCCCTCTGTAAGTGTACAGGGCAGTTAGTGTACGATGCATCTACCTCTACATAGGACTTACACTTATGTATTGGTCGTGTCCATGCGCAGTACGGAAATGTGTATTTTATTCCTAAATATCTGCACTTCCAACTCTACACAAGACCCGCTGTGTTTTATATCTAATAGGTTACATTTTAGTCTGTGATGTTTATTATAATTATTATATTTATTCCTAGACCACTGAGCTGTGAGGAACCAGAGAATATTTTACTAGAAGTCATCTGAAGGTGAAACCCGTTCTGTGTAAATCCCTGATTCTCTGAGGATGGACAAGGACAGGAGTGAGAGGATATTAAATCTCACCCTGGAGATCATCTACCTGCTGACTGGAGAGGTGAGGGATTCTGGGAATGTCACAGTGACCTCATTCTTACTGCTATAAATAAAACAGGGACATGACTGGAGAGGTGAGAGATTCTGGGAATGTCACAGTGACGTTATTCTTACTGCTATAAATAAAACAGGGACATGACTGGAGAAGTGAAGGATTCTGGGAGAGAAGCCCCATGAACCTGGTTACAGAGACCCACATAACTCCAGCCTTGGAGAAATACTAGGACACTTACCAAATCTACTTTGTATATCAGGAGTGTGCATTAGGATGTAGCCCACAGTATTATTTGTGGCCATTAGCTTCTGTGAGATCCTCTATGGAAACAATTATATTACATTTTTTATACCATCTCGCTCATTTGGTCTTTGTGCCGGTACAGCAATATCGCCTTTCAGGTGTTACACAGGGCATTTTCTATTACATGAGGACATGTACAACATTTTCATACTAATATTCTGAAAAAAAGTTTAACTTGATATTGCACAGCTATTTGGGGGACACTGCTGATCATGGGGTATAGAGGGCGCTGTGCTGGGAGTAAGGCACTCAAACTCTAATAACTTGTCAGGCCTGCTTCCTCCCCTCTATGACTGAGAAGAATCAGTTTTTTATCAGTGCCATTTTTTATTTGTTTCTTTTAAAATTTAATTTTATTTCTCTTATTGACTATTGGTGTTCTTCAATGAAAACACTACAGACACGAGCGGGATGGCGCCCACAATGCTTCCATGCTGCCCCTCCGCTCTCCAACGATGGGCTCCCAGGAAAGGGTCACCTGGTTGACTACAGTACAGCAACCAGGGACCCAGCGGCTGCACTAGGGCAGCACCAGACTGTGCCTGGAGCCGCAGCGTGCAGCCTCAGTCGCCTCCAGTGCAGCTGAGACGGGCTGGCTGCGGTCCCCGTCGGCTATCAGGCGATGACCTTACAAGACAAAAGGACGCAGAAAGCCTTGGAGAGTCAGGGAGCCAGGAGGAAATTTAGCCTGGTAGGGGACTGTGATAGTAATAGCTCCCACCAGGGACTATTGTAGGGCAAGGAGCCGCCATTGTAGGAGCTTAGAATAGGGGAGGAGGTACTTTTTCCTTACAACATAACACCTTCACCCTTGTCAGGTTTTCCGTCAGAGAAGCTCGTCATTTCCTCACTAGTCCTGTGTTGTGCCCGGTCTGTCCTCTGCATGTGCGAAACGTCTTTTACTGAGAGTTGATTGTGTGTTATTGTGACTGTACTTTTCTGCTGTTTTGTCACTATTACGATTACTGTACTCTATAAATTTATCTTGAGTACTTGTTCTCACTTGTGTCGCTGTACACTCTGATTTTCAATCTGAGTACTGACCCATTTACCACATTTTGTGTCACTACTCTCTGAAGTATATGGAGCTATATATATATATATACACTTCTGTGTAGGTAAACTGTTAGAGCTCTCTCTCTCTCTCTCTCTCTCTCTCTCTCTCTCTGTTTTCTATGGTTTTTCCTCTCCTCTTTTTCTTCTTTGTTTTTACATTATGTCAGATAAAGGGGCTACTTCCAGATCCAAGGCTGCTGGGGGGGCAGCTCTGTAGAATATTTCCCTGTTCTGGGCTAAGGAACACATTTTAAACTCCTAAACACCAAGTTGGGATGCTGATACTTCTATATTTAATTATCTTTGTTATTATTTCTACTTTTTGTTTTTTGGAGGATATTCCACCTCACCTAGTAGAAACCATAACAATTTGACACTTCAATGGTGTAAACACTTGTATTCTTAATATCAAATAATAAAATTAGTGATCAATAGGATAGTCAATGAGAATTCATTTTTATCAATTATTTCACAGACAGTCCTCCTTAAAGGTAAAGTTCTTCCACATTGGAGTAATTGTCAATATCAGATCTCCATGTTTCATATCATATATGGAGGATGTGTGGAATTCCATATTCATAACATAAAAAAGAAAAGAAAAAACATCTCATTGTGTTTTATCATTTAAAATAATGTTTTTTGTATAAAATATATAAAAATACTGTCATACATTCTATCTTATTATTATTATTATTATTATTATTATCATCATCATTTATTTGTTGGGCGCCACAGGGTTTTCGCAGCGCCTTAAATAATACGAACAGTAGACCATACAGGGTAAAACATCACAGAACAATAAACACTAAGTACCAATGCTTCGGAAACTTCGGGCAGACATATGGAGTGAGGGCGGAGCAGAAGAGTCTGTATGAAGACAGGAGGGGAGAGGGGCCCTGCTCATACGAGCTTACATCCTAAGGGAGGGTGGACAAAACAGGCACGAAAGAAGTAGTGGCCGCCTACCAGATTAAACCGATGGTCTGGGCATCTCAATACAAAGTATTTCTCTGGATTCGTTCAGAGTTAGTTTCAGAACTATGGAGTCGATGGTGGTCAGAACGACAAAGTGGATGGATCACAAATTAACGAACGTATTTCGACCTAGTGGTGGTCTTTATCAAGGCATACATATAACACAGTCCTGATCCGTCTTATATAGTGTCATCAAAGACTTACAGACCAATCATTACACTCAAGGACAAATTATTTGAATAATACATATATAAAAAATAATTTACTGAAACAGGTTAAAGAGATAGCAGATGAGCCACTCCTGATTTAATTAGTAACAGGTATTGTTATGTGGCTATACAGCAGAGTTTGTTTAAACAGGAGAGATCACAATCCAGACACATTTACATTTAAATACACAATGCAGTGCTCTGTAATTAAACATAGAGCTCTGTATGTGGGCCTTTTCCCTATGCTAGAAACACACAGACCCACAGCTAAACAAAGACGAGAGACCCCCTGGTGTGATGTACATTCATACAGGACTGACGGACAATAATAATTTTGCCTAGCCTGACTAGTCTGCAAGATAACAATACATGCTGGCAGACATTTTAACTACTTTCAAAATAGAATATATACAAGCTTAAATATGACCGACAAATATGAGGAACCAGAGGGCTAGAAAAATTATGTTTTTATAGTCTGCAGTTTGTGAGAAACGAGGTGCAGACAGGTTGAGGTGATATTAATACCTCGTTTCACCACACCTAGCACTACCAGTTGGACGACACTGCTCACCTTGGGGTATAGAGGGTTCTGTGTAGAGTAAGGCACTAAAAATCTGTCTAACCTGCTACCCTTTCCTCTATGCCGCCTCCGGCCATATTATTCAGTTTTTAGTGCCTACGAAGTAAGGCACGTTTTTTGTAGTTTGGCCATTTTCTTGTTTTAAAAGCAGTTTTTCTTTACCTAATATGTTTTCTGTGCTGTGAATGCCGCTATCGTTGTTAAGGAGAGCGCCAGTGACACTTTAGTTCCACCCCCCCTAAGATGTGCAGCCCCCAGAGAAAGAGTCGCCTGGCACCAGGAAGGTGTCCAGCGACTGACCAAGCAGGACGGGGGGGCCGTGGCTGCATGCGACAGCCTCCCATTACAGAGGGGGTGACCGCACTGCTGGGGACCCGTGCCCACTACAGATTCCACTCAGTGGACTCCCCTCTGGTGATCGGAGGACAAACTACGCTGGACCGGAAGTAGAGGGACATGTACTGGTGCGGAGCTGACGCTGAGTCGTTGTTCTCACCAGTTTACAGGTTCTGTGTGTGGGCAGCCATTTTTTTAATAGGTGGACCATAGTAAGAGAGGACGGATCAGGAGTTTAGATACTCCCCCCGCTTTCCTGGGCTTTCCAGGCTACAGACGCTATTACAGGCCACAGACACACACTGTACACCTGGGGACAGAGGAGGAGCACCGGTTAGATATCTGGGCAAACAGATGTTCCCACTGTATGATTGAGTGGCCTTTTTCTGTTCTTTTCTGTGCTGGTAGCTGTAAAATATATGTGTGTGTATATATATATATATATATATTGTACTGTATAAGATACAGACAGGAGTTTTGCAATACTCCTTGCTAAAGGCCTCTGATAGATATATGTATGTATATGTGTGTGTTAATGCTCTCTGCTGTTAGACATATCTTGATATAGTTTGTTCTGCAGTGTCTCATATGTGTTGCTCTTTTCTAAGAACCTGTCCTACTTTATGACAGGATTTAAGTCCAAAGCTGTCACTGTAATGTATTTCACCTGTTCCAGGTGCCAGTCTAATTTACCATCTGGACGCTCTGAACCAGACAGCTTGTGCAGTGACTGTGAAGCTGAGGAGCTACGTCAGCGCTCGTCTAGGGGAGCAGCTGAGGTGGCGATACCGTCATGGCCCAAGGAGCTGGCACGGTCCCTTGCAGAATTTAGAAGAGACAGCCCAGGCTTGGGAACGGTAGGTGCTGACACCTTTACTTCTTCCCAGGATACGCAGTTACTGAGCTGTCCTACAAGAGGAAGGGGTTGTACATGACGACTCTGACTGCGAAGACTCGACTGTGTGGGAGGAGGATTATTCTAGCAGCAAAGGTAGTGAAGACCTGATCCTGACACTGAGGCAGGTACTCAATATTGCTGATAATGACCAAGATGTGGTTCAGACATCTATGTTCAAGAGGTCTAAGAAAAGAGCCATGTTCTTTCCCCCATCTCCCCAATTGTTTATTTAGGGAGAGGCTAGAACTAGACCAGATGGGAATTTTCTCATACCCAGGCGGTACCAGTTTATTTATCTGTTTCCTGAGACGGAAATTGGGTCCTGGGAGAATCAACTGTGTGTGGATGCTCCCATCGCACACTTGGCTAAAAATACTGTTATCCCGTTGCTCAGTGCTGCTTCTTGAAAAGACAACACTGATAAACGGTGCAAGAGTATTCTTACATCTAACTACTTGGCCTCTGGAGCTTCTCTGCACCCCATTATGACAGCAGCTTGGGTGATCAAAGCAATAGTAAAATAGACTTCTGCACTGAGTGAGGGTATTCAGACGTGCCTTCCCAGAGCTGACTTGTTCCCTTTTGTAGACCACATAAAGGAGGCGTCAGGATTCCCAATAAAAACCACAGAGAGAATATAGTGAAATTAAGTGGTTTTTTATTAACACCGGTTACACAGGTTTCAGGTTGCAGTACGGTAGGTATGGCAGAAATAGCTAAAGAACACAGTGCATAACAGATGCAGAATGCGGTGGTCCGCAGGACTTTACCACAAAGTAGTGGAGATGGCACACAAGGTGCGACGGTCTGTGGAGCAAGGCACTGAAGATTCAGAGAACAGGTAGCAATAATATGCAGAGCGTTACCACAGGATGGTGGAGTAGACACAGAGGCTGTGATGATCTGTGGATAGACGTAATGGAGATTCAGAGAACAGGTAGTAATAATATGCAACACGTTACCACAGGATAGTGGAGTAGACACAGTGGCTGAGATGATCTGCGGATAGATGTGCTGGGAACTGCAGACAACAGGTAGCAATAATCTGCAGAGCGTTACCACAGGATACTGGAGTAGACACAGTGGCTGAGATGATCTGTGGATAGATGTGTTAGGAACTCAGGGAACAGGCACAGCAACACAGGTCAATGCAACAGATGATCTGGCAAAGGTTGCTGGGACAGGCAGCTTATATAGGCCAGAAGCAGGTGTTTAAGCTTCCAGCAGGTAAGAGCAGTCTAAGCACCACAGTGGCCCCTTTGGTGGACAGAGGTACTACAGGCAGGATACAAATATATACAAAGGTCCAGCAAAGTAGCTGCAGGATGCAGGTCATGACAGGAGGCTGCTGAATTTTTGGGAGATGCAGTAATAGATGCTGACCAGGGATTGTCCCGTACGTCTTCCTGAGCTATTGTGGCCAGACGTACGCTGTGGCTACGGTCTTGGGAGGCAGACACTGAATTGAAGAGAGCTCTGGAAGCTGTCACATACGATGGTCTTTCTCTGTTTGGACAGGCTTTAGAGAAGTTTATTGTTCAGGCTAAAGGGGGAAAGTTCTTTTCTTCTTTTGGCCACATCCAAACCTAAAGGGAGAAGTTTTCGTTCCTTTCGGCTCATGGGATGAGCCAAGGGATTACCCCCACAAGATCAGCACACCGCCCCTCGGGGTGGGAGCGGTCAGAGAGGAAGGCAGGCTTGGTCTGGACGCTGTCCCACGAACAAGCCAGCTGAGAAGCCCTCAAAATGACTCGCTAGTTCTCTCACTGGAGTCTCCGGTGGCGTGAGCTCGCTTGTTGCTATTTCGGGTCCAGTGGCTTTGCTCAACCACAGACACCTGGGTAAGGCCCCAGGTGATTTCTGTCCACTCCTCTTCCCAGGGATACGATCCGAATGCTGGCCCTTCTAAGAGCGGTCAAGGCTCTAGTGGCTTCGGGAGTGGTTATCCCAGTTCCAGAACAGTAAAGGGGTCTGGGGTATTATTCATGCATCTTCTTTGTACAAAAAGAGGATTTGTCTTTCTGCCCGATTCTCAATCTCGGAGATCTCAACAAACACTTGAAGGTGCCATGTTTTCAGATAGTCCATCCGTTACGTCATAATTCAATGGAGATGGATGAGTTTTGGCGCCCTTAGACATCAAGGACTTGTACCTTCACATCCCGATTTGGTCAGCTCACTACAATCTTCTCAGGTTTGCGGTGAATCAAGATCATTTTCAATTTCGGGCTCTTCCCTTCAGGTTAGCCACGGCACTGAGAGTCTTTACCAAGGTTATGGCGGTGATACTTCACATACGAGGGGTA
The DNA here is from genome assembly GCA_036250195.1 of Mixophyes australis. Classification (NCBI taxonomy): domain Eukaryota; kingdom Metazoa; phylum Chordata; class Amphibia; order Anura; family Limnodynastidae; genus Mixophyes; species Mixophyes australis. The sequence goes on from JAVHZZ010000004.1 coordinate 18,908,777, forward strand.
AAGATTATCCCCTATCTAGACGATCTGCTAATAAAGGCAGACTCGGAGGTTCGCCTTGGAGACCAATTACGTTTGCCAGCGAAAGCGTTGCAAGACCACGGCTGTATTATCAATGCCAAGAAATCTAGTCTGACACCCTCTCGGCGCATGCTGTTTCTGGGGCTTCTGTTCGACACCAAGTGTCAGAAGGTACTTTTATCTCCGGAAAAGATTCTAACATTGCAGAACCAGGTGAAGCATTTAATAGCTCTCAAGCGGGTGTCAGTGCTTTGGTGCATGAAGCTGATGGGCCGCATGGTGTCTAGTTTCGAGGCGGTGCAGTGGGCCAGATTTCATTCTCGACCTCTTCAGAAGGCAATTCTGCTACATTGTAATAGGTCAGACACCTGGTTGGAAGTACGGTTTTTCCACTTATCAGCTACGACTCGACTATCTCTGACATGGTGGTTTAGACCCAACAATCTCAACAGGGGGTGTTTGTTCTCGGTTCAAAATTGGACAGCGGTGACCACAGATGCCACCCTCTTGGGCTGGTGTGCGGTCATCCTCAATCTGAGATTGCAGGGGAATTGGTTTTGAGTTTACCCATCAATGTGCTCAAACTATGGGCAGTGTTCAATGGCCTAGTTCAGGCGCAATCTCGACTCTGGCACAAACCAGTTTGAATTCAGTCGGACAACGCCACGGCTAGTGCTTATATAAATCATCATGGTGGAACCAGAAGCTGTCTGGCAATGAAAGAAGTCTCAAACATCATGAAGTTGCCGGAACTGTGGGTACCGGCCATTTCGGCAGTATTTATCCCAGGGGTTGACAGTTGGGAAACGGACGATCTGAGCCGCCATGCAATCCATCCAGGGGAATGGTCGCTTCATCTGGAAGTGTTCACCCAACTGGTACACAGGTGGGGTCAGCCAGAAATACACTTGATGGCATACCAATGGAACAACAAGGTGGCCAAATGCGGTGTACCAACACAAGATCCTCCGCCTTTCTGACGAATGACATGACAGTTCCCTGGAATTTCCGGTTGGTATACATTTTTTTCTCCACTTCCAATGTTACTTCTAGTGTTGAAAAAGGTAAGGTGCGAAAAACATGTTTTAGTTCTTTCAGCATTGCAGAAATCTCCGTTTGAACCATTGGAGTCAGTTTCCTTGAAACTACTTACCTAGAAGGTCATAATCATCATCATCATCACCTTTTTGTTGGGTATTTCCTCAGATAGGAGGGTTTCGGAATTGGCGGCTTTCTTGTTGCCCTCCCTTCTTAATCTTTGATGACAATAGGGCGGTTTTACGCACCTTACCGTCATTTCAGCCTAAAGTCATGTCTAAGTTTCACATTAACCAAGACCTAATCATTCCTGCGGAATTAGTGGCGCTATATAAATAAATGATTATGGGGGGGCGTGGCCTGGACGCCATCTCGGGAGGTTGAAAGATTTTAGAGCTCCGCTCCAATCCCAAATTTAAGAGCTAGCCAGGGTCTTTACCCCGCAGCAAAGTGGCCAATTCGGAGGCTGAACTCACCAGGCACAAATCTGGCTACTGGGACCTGTGATTTGTGGGTCCCAATCTGAGCTTTTTGCTTGCTCACGGAACAGCAGACTGTGCCACCACGTGACCTCGTCAGGCTGCTGAGTGGGGGCACAGTATAGAGGAGCTGGAGGGAGAAAACCAAAAAGCTACTCACCTTACTCGGGCCCGTGAAGCCGCTGGACCCATCGACGAGGCCTCCGCGATCCACCGCCTAGTCGCGCCCTTGCAGCCTCGGCAGCAATTTTCTCTGGAGGACCGATTGACCCGACTTCCGGTTTTTGGAAGCCTACTTCCGGTTGGCGACGGGAGGCTGAATACCGAGGATTGGTAGAGGGACACGGCCCCTGAGTTTCTCCCACAGCAAACGAGAGAGGCCCACGAGAAGGAGGTACTTTTAGCCATAAGGCTCATTATCGCCTTGCGGTGGGGAACCCCCCAGCTTCCGGTCAGCGGCACTGCCCATGGTGATTGGAGAGATCTGGCTGATGAAACTAAGAGGCACAAAGCGCTGGCCACGCTGAAGGGGGACAACATCGCCGACAAGAACAACTGTGGAATCCGATCTCCTGGGCACTGAAACTGTCTGCATCACACATCTGCCTATCTGTGCCCCGAAGCAGCAGGTGGCGGCGGCGCTGCACGCTCCTTGTGACCCTGTACAGCTCAGTACTACAGCCCTCACTTGTTACACTAGCTGGAGCGTCTGCTTAGAATAACCCCCCCCTGCTGATATCCCTACTCCCGGTTGGTATTCCTTGCAGAGTAGTGGCTCAGACTTACTGTGGTCCCAAACTCCTGCAAGCAGCAGAGGTAAAAGAGTTTCACTTATTGAGAGATTAATATCAGCCAGAAACAGCTCTCTGTTGGCCTCTCTATTTAATGTGAAGATTTGCTGCCCTCTATTGATCAGTCTGAAAACTGCAACTGAAATTATTGTCTAATCCCAGAGAGACAGCATGCACCCATTTCATATAATTCGTCCGTCGCTTCTGACCACCTCGGGACTTTCCCTTTGTGCCCTCAACACACTGTGACGGCAGCCTGACAACCGAAAGTAGGCGTTCAACCAGTATTTAAGATCACTACTCATTCGAAGACTGCTGATCGCGTCTGCTTCATTCACCTGTGGAATAATACTGCCCTCTGGGGGTGACTTATAAATACTACATCTACTGTTCATTGCTGCTGCAACTATTTTCACTCAGCTAATGTTTATCTGAAGATTCAGCGAGGCAAGAAATTGATGCTCAACTGTTAAGAGTACGCTAATTGCTACCCTCTATAACAATCATCAAGCCTTGTCGCTATCTAGCCTGCTCAGCTGGCAGGGTTTTTCTATACTGACACCCATCTACTGGCCTTCATCCGGTCGCTGATTATGTGACCTCCTCCATTCAGGCTGGACCGGGACTGACCCCTATAATACTGACCAGTGTAAGGGTGCGTCCCTCTTACGCCTCCTCTCCTCATCCCAGCCTTCCTCTGCCTCCTTCATCCTTCTCAATTGGCCGACGGCTCCCAGCATTTTCGTCATGTCCAACAAACCAAGGAAAGTGACCCCCGGGTCCTCTGCTAACTTTTTCGGCTCAAAGAATAAACCGTCTTCCCCATCTTCGACTCGTACAGAAGCGCCTGGCTCCCAGCCGCTCCCTGAAGCGGAGCTGGACCCACAGATTCTAGCCATAATGACCAGTCTACTAGAAGGAGTCATGCAAGCATTCCACCAAGAACTCTCCAAAGTTGTTAATGACTTTTAAACCGGCGGATCTTCAAGCTTTTCTTAAAGACCTATTTCAACATATCCTTCCGGAGCTTTCGGATTCTGACTGTTTGATGGATCGTGCTCATAGGGCTCTTCGGGCCCGTCCTGCCAATGGCCTGCCTCCTCGAGACATTATCGTGCGCCTGCACTATTTCCGCACAAGGGACCGAATCCTCTTTGCGACTAGAGATCAATCTGCTCTCTCTTTCCGGAACATGGACATCCAGCTGTTTCAGGATCTTGCTCCCTCCACAATTCAGAAACGGAGAAACTTGCAGCCTGTTATTAGGATTCTGCGACAACATAACTTCCAGTATCGCTGGTGCTTCCCGTTTCAACTTCAGGTGTTTGCAGCCAACTCATCTTATTACATTAAAACGGTGGATCAAGTTCAGGAACTATTGGCGAAACTGGACATCCTTCCCGTAACGACTGCTTCGCAGAGCGGCTCTCCGAAGGCCCAATGTTCAGCCCCTCCACAACCAGATTGGTCCCATTCCTCCCGTCGCAAAGTCCGAGACGCCGCGCCACCATGACATGTCTATTATCGTTACTGATCATTTTCTCTGCTAACGTTTTATCCCCACAGGTGGACTTCCTATACGGGTTGGAGCTCGGAGCTACTTGTCTTTATCTATAGATATTAGTTTTTCTACGTCACCCGTTTGTTAGTAAACTTATAGTGGCATTTATTTGACATGACGTTAAATTTGAAGTATTCACATCGATAAAATTTACGACTCACAAGCGAGCAGAGTTACATACAACCCTAAGGAGATAGTCCAGATGTTTCAGGAATTTTATTCCCCCCTTTATAACTTAGCCCCACCACCCCCCCTTCAAAGAGATCATACGGTGCCGTCTCTAGACGAATATCTAGCCGCCACTCCCCTTCCTAGGCTCACTCCACCTCACATAGAGTCCCTGAATGGAGACATTACCCTGACCGAGGTTTTGGTGGCTATTAAATCCCTGAAACCCTCTTCAGCTCCAGGCCCTGACGGTTTCACCCCACAATATTATAAGAAATTCGCTCCAGTACTAGGCCCCCATTTGACATCTTTTTTTTAAAGAGATCTTGGATGGTGCCACGTTTGATGCAGCCACAACCAGAGCTAACATCATTGTCATTCCAAAGCCAGGGAAGGACCCAACTCTCTGCTCTAGCTATAGACCAATTTCCCTCCTCAATGTGGACCTTAAAATTTATGCAAAAATCTTGGCCTCTAGATTGAATGCCCTCCTCCCTTCCCTCATCCATCCCGACCAGGTGGGATTTATCCCGGGGTGTCACGCCCCGACCAACACTAGGAGAACAATTGACCTGATCCATACAATTCACAGGGGTAAGCTCCCCTCCCTCCTTATGTCACTAGATGCTGAAAAGGCATTCGACCGCATCTCCTGGTCGTTTATGGTTGGGGTGCTGGGAGCGATGGGTTTCTCTGGCAAATTTATGACTGCCATTTCAGCCTTGTACCGCTCCCCGTCGGCCACAGTCTCTGCAAATGGTCTGACATCGGTCCCCTTCACTATCGCCAATGGCACGCGGCAGGGCTGCCCCCTCTCTCCGCTTATTTTTGCCCTTATCATAGAGCCATTAGAGGCTATAATCCGGGCTAACCAGCAGATATTAGGCATCCCGGTGGGTAGTTCTTCTCATAAGATAGCACTATATGCGGATGACGTCTTGTTAACTATTGCTAACCCAAATCTTTCCGTTCCTCCTCTTGTAGACGAATTAAATCTCTATGGCCACTTCTCGGGATATAAAGTTAACACTGACAAAACAGAAGTCTTAGACTTTTATGTTTCCTCAGCAGACAAGGTGTCTTTAGAAAGTTCTTTCCCATTTAACTGGCGCCCTCAAAAACTCAAGTACCTTGGGGTATACTCGACTAAGCAACTTCATTAGCTTTTTCAGGCCAACTTCCCTCGCATTCTTGCTCAAATTAAGTCGGATCTTGTTTCGTGATCGCAGATATACATCTCTTGGATAGGTCGCATTAATGCGGTCAAAATGAACATACTCCCATAAATGATGATGATTCCTGCTTTGTCTTGTGACAGGTCCTCTGATCAGCAGAGTTTTGGCCCACTTTTAGATATGGTTAGGGCTTTGCGGATTTATGTGGATCGTACATCTTCTGTAAGGAAGACTGATGGCCCTTTTGTAATTTATGATGCTCACAAGTGTGGCTGGCCGGCTGCGCAACAGACGATTGCTAGGTGGATTACTGACACGATTCGTCAGGCTTACTTTTCACATGGATCTCCTGTTCCTGAAGGTCTCACTGCCCATTCTACCAGATTGGTTAGCGCTTCTTGGGTAGTGCGGCATGGAGCTTCGGTTGAACAGTTATGCAGCGCTGTAACCTGGTCTTCCATCCATCCCAGATTCTATAGGTTCCAAGTCTTTGCATCCAGAGATGCCAGCTTTGTAAGGTGTTACGTGACACTCTTTATGAGCATTCCCACCCATAGGGGCTGCTTTGGGACATCCCCAAGGTGAGCAGTGTCCCCCAACTGGCAGTGCAAGTGAAAGAAAGATTTTTGTACTTACCATAAAACCTCTTTCACTTAACCCAGTTGGGAGACACTGCGCTCCCTCCCTTGTTCTGACAGTTTTGTGTGTTCTGTTTGTTGTTTCGTCATCTCTTGTGGCTTTGTTAGTTAAATCAACTGAAGAATATGGCTGGAGGGGGCATAGAGGGGAGGGGAGCAGGCTAGACAGATCTTTAGTGCCTTACTCCACACAGCGCCCTCTATACCCCAAGGTGAGCAGTGTCCCTCAACTGGGTTAAGTGAAAGAGATTTTATGGTACAAAAATCTTGTTATTTTACACATACAACGCCTGCCCTACCTGTAACTGTTTCCTCTATGCACTGTCTATTAGAGTGTATATAGCATTTACCTCACCTACTATCTGCCATAGGTCGGCCGTTCTGAGTCCTCTGTCTACTACAAGCTCCCACTTCAATCTCATTTTGCTGTTTGCACTGATTTATCCAAGCAGATGATACAGCCGTGGGGGCCGGCTGTAGATAGAGGACTCGGATAGGTGGGACCACTGAAGATGTCCAGAGCTGCAGGAGAAGTAAATGCTATTTGCACTCTACTGTCCTGTATATAGTAACATATAGAATAGGTGTTGTATTTATAAAATAGAATATTAATGCTTATTTTGCATGTTGAAGCCCACCAAAAAATCCAAATACAGTGTGTGGAACTTCATTTACCTTGATGTCTCTCAATACACAGGAATTATTATTATTTATTATTATTATTATTATTATTATTAATTTTTATTTATAGGGCGCCACAAAGTATCCGTAGCGCCATACAAGGACAAACAATGGCACAGTACAAGGTGGAACAGCACAGTACAAGTAACAGTAAGCACTATAACTCTGGGGGCTCAGGCACAGCATGAAAGAGAGGGAGGGAGGGGAAAAGTGAGTATAGGCAGGTAACTATGGCCCAAGAGGGTGGGCACGGATGACAGGTAAAGAGTCACTGAGGGGAGCGGAGAGAAGCGAGAGGAGACAGAGGGCAGAGGGTTGGAGAGGAGGTGAACTGAGTAGCTGGAGAGCGCAGTTAAAAGTGATGGAAACAGGAGGTAGGAGAGCCCTGCTCAAAGGAGCGTACAATCTAAAGGAATACACAATAGTGATAAAGAGATCTGGTGAGTGTGTGACACCCAGGAGCTGCCCATGTGTTTCAGGAGTATTGAACAGGACCCAGAGCCCCATCACGGTGCCTGAACCTCACACACTAATACGTGAGGAAAACAATGATCAGAAGATCTTGGAAGGGACCAAACAGATAATTCAGCTGGTGACTGGAGAGGTGACTGCGGGGAATGGGATATTCTACAGTAGCACCAGGGGATGTCTAGATTATGACTGTGTCATTGTGTATGTCAGGTTCCTATAAGGTGTCGGGATAAGTTGGAGAATTTAGAAGGACCCAAGGGTCTGTACGAGGACGTGAGGATGGAGAATGACCGGATACTTACATCACTGGGTAAGAGGAGGCTTTCATTTATTGTAAAAGGAGAGAGCAGTTTTGAGGGCCGCCTAGATATAAACTATGACGACACCCTTGAATATGTACTTTTTTCCCCATGTCCTCCTAGAGTGTCTGCCCTAGCGCACATTGTGACTGCATTCAGTATGTGTGTTTTCATTCCCCATAGCATGTGTCTGCTCACCCCCATACTGTGTTTGAATATCAGCCTTAAGATTGGCAATAAATGAGATTGTGTTATGTTATCTATTACACTGTAGGTGAGGTATTCATGCTAGTTCTAGGCCTTCCTGTTGTTTACTTATGCCAAAAAAGTGAGTCTATGTGTATGCTAGATCTGCAGAAACAATACATCAATAATTATATTGTCAGGTAGACGAGACTATTGTTTAATGGAAGCTTTCTTTGTTTACCTAAACCATAGGAGATCTAACTAGGGGTTTGCCCGGGGAGGGGAAAACACTGTGAAAATTTGACCCTGGATATAAGGAGCGACTCAAGCGGGGGAAATGGTGTTCATTCTGAGGATTGAGTCCTGGGACAGCAAGCTGCTGCTACATCTGCAGAGAAATCCATGGGTCTTTGGATTCTACAAGTCAGGACAGCCAGCTGTGTGGGGTGAGGGACAGATTATGTGGTAAACCTGCCTGGTATTTATTTATGTTTTGTATCTAGTATTCTAGTGTTGTTTTTATTACAATAAATGTACTGTTCTACTTTTCTAACTGCATGTGCCTGAGTGACTATAGGAACCGTAGAAGGTACTGGGTAGGCTTCCCTGGCATAGTAAGGCACCCCTGGGTGGCCAGCCAGTGTGAAGTGGGTAGATTTGGGTCAGATTTACCCGGTGTCCTCACACACACATCATCTGATAATGATATATAAGCATTGTACTTAGTCACTGTGTGTTTCCTACAGATGGATTCAGAAATACCCCAGAGAGATATCTCCATCTTCTTTATTCACAGGATAATCCCAGTATCCCAAAGGAGTATCAGGTAGATGACATTTTAGGGTCTCACCAAATCCCCAATTCCCAAATGACTTTTCATTATATGATCTGTAATACAGCTGTGTAGTTCTTATACACTGATCTTCTTCTGTTTCATATCAATTTATTAAATCAGATATTATTTATTATATTGTTGTTGTTTTGCGGGCTATATAGGATGAAGTACTCACTGATATTAAAGTAGAAATTATAGACGGAGAAGAAGAGAAGTATGTGAGGGGTGATCAGCAGTGTAAGGAGGAGGAAATCCCTACAGATATCAGCACAGGTGAGTAATTGTGGCTGGTTCACGTAGAAATAACTTATTATATATTTGCCAATGTACTGATTTTTGGTAGTAGATATGAATTGATTTCTGATGCAATAGGCATATGTGTGGAGGAAATGTGTTTCTGCAACTGTCTGAAGAAAGGATCCCATGATAACTATTTTCATGTGAGTGACCAACACTTGTTTAGCTTGAAAACACAGCAGGGGGCCTAATTAGCTTGTCTTGTTAAAAGATAGATAAACCACATGAATAATGCAAACAGCAAGTTTTATGACACTACAGACAGGTGTAAATTTTGTTAAAGTATAAAATTGCGTTACCTCCAAGGTTAGAGAACATATTGCATCCTAATGATAATAAATGTAATATCTCAGATGTTGCAGTGCTAGCTGGGATCAGGGTGCTGGGTTACAACCTGCCAACATATGTGTAAGAATCTGTATAAAAAGAGCCCTGTTTTACCATGTAAGGCATAATTCCATCTGTAACTTCTTGTTATTGCTAGTACCTCAAACTAGAATGTAACTGTTCTTCTAAGGACTACTTGACCTAATAAAATATCACTGATTCAAAATCCTACTTTGACACCTACTTACCTGCTGAAATTCCTGTGACTACAGATTAGACCAATCTAATCCGTTATCCAGCTGTTCTGAGGTTTGGACCCAGCATCTATAACGGTCCGCTCGCTACCCTGCACCTCTGGTCATTGTGAGAGGCCAGGGGGAACCATCCAAAGCAACCCTGATCTAAAGGAAGAGGTCAGGTGTACCAGCCCAGTTACCCAGCATGGGGGACTACCAGCAGCAAGAGTTACCCAGAAGGAAGCGGTCTTAGGTGCCGTTGAAGGAGCCTACTGGTGGCAGCAGGCTACTCCTACTGCATTTAAAGGGGTGCAATTTGGGTATAGAAAGGGGACGGTGGCTAGGCAAGTCCAGCTGGTCCCCAGCAACACAGACAGGATGGCATAGGAGGGGCATCCTGTCACAGTAATAAGCACTTTTTATAGAAGAGAGTCACATACTCAGCTTGTTTAGCCACTATAACAGTTATATATTCTGCATGCTCCTCTGTCCGTACAGAGATCACCTTACACCCTATCACAAAGTACACTTCACACAGATTCCACCTTTTGACACACATAGAGCTATAGCCACACACCCGTCATTGCACAATAGCTCCCCTCCAATGGACGTGCTTGGATGCCCTACATCTGCAGATCTAACACTGTACCCTGCTCTGCCTTTATATAGTGTAAACCCGTATCGAAGATTTGCTGCTAATTTAAAACAAGTCACTCTCCTTTGAGGCTGCAGTATTTGTGTGTGCGGGCAGAATCTAGTTGATCAATGTCACTGGCTAATGAGGCTTCCTGTCCTAGGATGCTGGCTGGGCAGTGTGTAGAGTCTGGGTTTTGGCTGGAGTTGTCCAATCTGGATACAATCTGTGTCTATACAATGTACTTGGTAATGCAGTTTTTTAATCATAATGAATTGCTTGTACTTTGCCAATTGAAATTATACAGCTGGACATTTCAACTCACTCATAGTATAAACATGTTGGGCATTATAATCTGTTTATCAATGTAAAATAAGATGTCTGTTTCCATAAATGTTTCTATTTCCAACAGATGGATTCAATCACAGGAATATCTCAGAGGGAAAATTCATTTTATCTCCAGTTTGTGAAATAGAAGATATCACACATGATTCTCCGGGAGGAAACCCCACTACCCTAAATATACATCCAATACTTCACAGAGCAGATAAATCATCTGATCCCTCTAATCATGAGAAATGTTCTCCTGATAAAATTGGTATTGTTACACATAATATAGGCCATGAAGATGATAAAATATTTCTATGTTCTGAGAGTGAGAAATGCTTTATGGTTAAATTCTCTCTTCCTAAACATCCGAGAACTCCCTCAAGTGTGAAACCGTTTTCATGCTCCGAGTGTGAGAAATGTTTTACAGACAAATCAAAACTTATTAGACATCGAAGAACTCACACAGGTGAGAAACCGTTTACATGTTCTGTGTGTGGGAAATGTTTTTCACATAAATCAAGTCTCCTTGAACATCGGACAGTTCACACGGGTGAGAAACTATTTCCATGTTCTGAGTGTGGGAAATGTGATTTCTTTGTAAAACATTTCCCACACTCAGAACATGGAAATGGTTTCACACCTGTGTGAGTTCTCTGATGTCCAACAAGATGTGATTTCTTTGTAAAACATCTTGTTGGACATCAGAGAACTCACACAGGTGTGCAACCATTTCCATGTTCCGAGTGTGGGAAATGTTTTGCACAGAAATCAACTCTTGTTGAACATCAGAGAATCCACACAGGTGAAATACTGTTTTCATGTTCCGAGTGTAAGAAATGTTTTACAGACAAATCAAAACTTATTAGACATCGAAGAACTCACACAGGTGAGAAACCGTTTACATGTTCTGTGTGTGGGAAATGTTTTTCACATAAATCAAGTCTTCTTGAACATCGGACAGTTCACACGGGTGAGAAACTATTTCCATGTTCTGAGTGTGAAAAATGGTTTAAAAAGAAATCAAATTTTGTTGAACATCAGAGAACTCACACAGGCGAGAAACCATTTCCATGTTCTGAGTGTGGGAAATGTTTTACAAAGAAATCACATCTTGTTGGACATCAGAGAACTCACACAGGTGTGCAACCATTTCCATGTTCCGAGTGTGGGAAATGGTTTACTAGCAAACCGAGTCTTAAGAAACATCAGAGAATCCACATGGGTGAGAAACTATTTCCATGTTCTGAGTGTGAAAACCCTTTTACACATAAATCACATCTTGTTAAACATCAGAAAATTCACAAAGGACAAAATTAATTGGTTATGAAACAAGGCTGCTGCATTAGTTCAAATATCCAAAAGCAGTTGATTTGGTAAATGTAAATGAAATAATAGGCAATAAATATATATATTGTGGCACGAGTACCCTTTTGATGATTGCGCACACAAACAAGTTCTTACTTTGTACTTTGCTTTTATTGTCAGTGTCAGAATGAGAGCCTAAATAAAGTATTAAATGTCTGGCCCCCAAATAAAATATCAATTTGATAAACATAACTGTACATGATTGTTCCCTTTTAGATTAAAGTTTTTTTTTTGTTTTCTCTGTAAAACATTTGGTCAATTAGCCCAGGAGGAGGTAATTAGGTTCAGCATTCTGTCAGGAAGCTAATTAAGATATGCAGATCACAGCCATGCATTGCCTTTTGATCCTGGTGTAAGATGTAACTTAGGGAAAGCTTAGGCCAACGCAAAATATAGAAATATTAACTTAACAAAAAATGCCTTCATATTTCATATTGCGGGAAATCTTTGTTCCGCTCCGTATTTGGCAGTAAAAACCACACGAGTTGTGAAGCATAAATGTCAACTATACAGGGAAACAGCTGATATTGTTGTAATTCCATCATATTTGGTATTTAAATGTGCAGGAGGGTTTATTGAAGTTGGACTTTTGTTTCTGGGACTTATTTAAGAAAAGTTAAGAAAGGTCAAAACTTTTGGAATGTTTTTGAGCAAACCATAGTTGACACCAAGGGGACATTTCTGCCCCCCACATTAGCATTTACACTGCCCCTCTGTCCAACTCAACTCAACTGGGATGGCATTCAAATTGTCAGCTCTTGGGGTTTCAATTTATTTGAAGGACTGTCCATCTCTTCTGTCTGCACCAGGCATATAGATTATTATACAGAAGTTTATTCTCTGTACGTTCACCCATTTTTGGTTTTTATAACAGTTATGCATTTATTATTTGTATGTCAAATGCTTGGTTTATATCCAACTGCCCTGTACCTTTAGTATATTAAATCTAAAAGTGTAATAAATCTTGTCCTTTATACTCTAACAAATCCATTAGGCTTTTTATGAAGAATATAGCTTGACCATGTCAACCCTTTGAATGCTGGTATTTGAATTTTTAATACATGTGACTAACAGGCCTAGGGTGTGCTGGCATGTACATTTGTGTGGCAGAGTCTTGAGGTGTTAACCCTTTGATTACTGATGTGGGCGTTGATAATCTGTGTGTTACCAGAAGCATTGTGTGCCAGTGTGGGACTATTGCCCTTATTCAGTAGGAGGTCACAGAGCCGAAGTGTGATCTATAACCTGTGTGATAGGCGAGGGAAAGATTGAGCGTGGGAATCGTGTGTAAGCCCATACAGTAAACACCTGGGAGTGCATTTGAGACAGGATAGCTAAGAAGTTCATAACCAAAAGATCCACACCCTTTCTTGTGACCTTGATGCTAAGTTATACAGAGACCAACTCCCTAGTCACCAGCCAACTTGTTCAGCATCGGTCCCAACTTCATAATGAACAACTCTTCCCACAGCCCTAACTTGATGGACAGATGATACTTCTACCTTGTCTTTATAGAGGAGTTCTCCTCAGGTGCTCTGCTTTATGAGTCTCAGTGCATACACACCCTGTCAACTGCTGTTAGCTGTCGAAAAGGATACCTCTAGACCACTTCAAAATATGTAAGTTAAATCACACTCTATACTATTAGTTTGTCACACATTTGTACTCCACCTGTATCTCTGTAAACTGCAGTGTTGTACAAATGTGTAACTCAGCAGCTTTGCCCTGCAGACTGTCAGCTAAATATCTAACAACCCCCTTTCTCACATATCCTTCCCTCTAGCATAATCAATTAGGGTGGCGCAGACTTCACAAGGAGTTTTAGTTTCCGTGACCATGCATCTGCATTTTTGTGCAAAATCCCCAGTCTATGTTGTACTGTAATGCTGAAAGGTTGCAGTGCCAAGAACCAGCAGGTTACCTTACCATTTATTTCCCGGTTGTTCTGCATACATGGCAGCCATGCCTGTTTCGATATTAGTGAGAATTCTCTGCCTAGAATATAATAGTACAGAGCTTCTGTTTCCCATTTTATGGCAAGGCATTCTTTCTCTATGGTTAGATATTTTAGTTCCCTTGGAAGTAACTCCCAACTCAGATACAAAACTGGATTCTCTAGTACGTACTTTTACTGTGACAAGACTGCACCTAAGCCGGCACCAAAGACATCAGTTTGAAGGAAAAACCTCTAGTAAAATCAGGTCCTTGTAGTACTGGAGAGGTACAGCGAAGATCTGACCAAGTAGCCTCTGCAGAGTCAGACTAGACTAACCAGTCTGGATAACTTTTCTTTAACATGTCTGTAAGTGGAGCAGCTCTAGTGGTGAAACAGCTTATGAATCACCTGTAGTAACCTACTAGGCCAAAGAAGATTCTTAACTGCAATTTCTTTTCTGGTCTTGGACTGTTTTTGACTGCGCCCACCTTGTCTAGTTGAGGTTTTACTTGTCCTTGCCGACAAGGTACCCAAAATATTTGGCTTCTCTCATAGCTATGGTACACTTTTCTGGATTAACTGTCAAGCCCACAGACCTCAATGAAGCTAAAACCTCGATTTTGGCCAGATGTGACTTCCCGTCAGGGGTATAAATCACTATCCTCTAAGTAAGCGGCTGCATAAGCTGTATGGAGTTGTAGCAATTTATCCATGGCCCTTTGGAATGTGGCAGGTGCCCCATGCAACACAAACAGTAGAACAAGGAATGTAATAAAACATGCAAAAAGGAAATTAGATTGGCTAAATTATAAAATGAAAGACAAGTTGCAAAAGAAAGTAAGACAAACCCACCAAAAATGTTTGAATATATAAATGGCAAAAGGATTAAAAAAGATAATATAGGACCCCTAAGAAGTGAGATGGGTGAATTGATAAATAATACTAAGGAAAAAGCAAAGGTATTAAACAGTTTCTTTTCTTCAGTATTTACTAGAGAGGAACAAATGGTAGGAGTAATACATAAAAATGGAAATGAAACCATACCATTAATTAATACTTGGTTGTCAGAGGAAGAAGTCCAAAGGCGACTGAAGAATATTAAGATAAATAAAACTCCAGGTCCAGATGGCATACACCCAAGGGTTCTTATGGAGTTAAACTCGGAAATAGCTAGACCGCTATTCTCTCATTTTCAGAGATTCAATCTCATCAGGCTCAGTACCAAGGGATTGGCGAATAGCAGATGTAGTGCTGTTGTTTAAAAAGGGGTCGAGATCACAAGCAGAGAATTATAAACCTGTAAGCCTGACATCAATAGTGGGGAAACTACTGGAAGGTATTTTAAGGGATAGTATTCAGGATTACTTGTTGCGCAATAAAATTATAAGTGGGAATAAACATGGATTTGTGAGGGATGGGTCATGTCAAACTAATCTAATTAGTTTCTACGAGGAAGTTAGTGGGAACTTAGACCAGGGCAGGACAGTAGATGTGGTCTACTTAGATTTTGCAAAGGCCTTTGATACAGTGCCACACAAGAGGTTGGTTTACAAAATAAGGGAACTGGGTCTAGGAATCAACATTTGTACTTGGATTGAAAACTGGTTAGAGAATAGGGAACAGAGAGTTGTGATAAATGGAACATTTTCTAACTGGTCAAAAGTTTTAAGTGGTGTACCTCAAGGTTCCGTGCTGGGGCCACTCCTTTTTAATATATTTATTAATGACCTTGGTGATGGTTTAGAGAGTAAAGTTTCAATTTTTGCAGATGACACTAAACTCTGTAAGGTAATAAAATCAGAGCAAGATGTAGCTTCTCTACAGAGGGACTTAAATAAACTGGAGGATTGGGTGGCCAAATGGAATATGAGGTTTAACATAGATAAATGTAAGATTATGCATTTAGGGCAGTGGTTCCCAAACTTTCTCAGTTCGAGGCACCCTTAGAGTCACCATAATTTTTCCAAGGAACCCCTAAGCCAAAATAATTACAGGGTAGTCCCGTTTTTAAAGTAGTTGGGTCAAAATAACGTAAGGTGTATTTAGGCCCCTTCACCATCACATTGTGCCCCTTCATCATATCACTGCTCCCCTTCGCCATCTCACACTCTGTATCCTCCTCTTTTCCATCTCACACTCTGTCCCCCTCTTCATCAACTCACACTCTGTCCCCCCCCTTCAGCATCTCACTCTGTCCCCCCCTTTAGCATCTCACTCTGTCCCCCCCTTTAGCATCTCACTGTCTCCCCCCCCTACAGCATCTCCGTCTGTCCCCCCCCCTTCAGCATCTAACTCTGTCCTCCCTTCAGCATCTCACTCTGTCTCCCCCTTTCAGCATCTCACTCTGTCCCCTCCTTCAGCATCTCACACTATGTCACCCCCCTTCAGCATCTCTCTGTCCCCCCTTCAGCATCTCTCTCTGTCCCCCCTTCAGCATCTCTCTCTGTCCCCCCTTGAGCATCTCACTGTCCTTCCCCTTCAGCATCTCACTCTGTCCTCCCCCTTCAGCATCTCACACTCTGTCCCCCTTCACTCTTCGTTCCTTTACTTACCTTCTTTCCTCATTTTCTGCTGTCTTCTGTCCTGATGTCCTCTCTGCTGCTGCTCCTCACTGACACTGTCGTACGTGATGACGTCATGCCCGGCAGTCAGTGAGAACAGTGCGCTGGATTGGTAAGTTCTTTTTTTTTTTCCTGAGGGCAATCGCGGCACCCCTGTGACAGCGCCGCGGCTCCCTGGGGTGCCGCGGCGCACACTTTGGGAACCGCTGGTTTAGGGATTAAAACAAGAACGCAATCTATATATTAAATGGAATTAATTTAGGAGAATCTATAATGGAAAAGGATTTGGGAGTGCTCGTAGACAGTAGACTTAGCAATAGTGCTCAATGTCAAGCAGCAGCAGCCAGGGCAAACAAAGTATTGGCATGCATAAAAAGGGGCATAGATGCAAGGGAAGACAGTGTAATTTTGCCACTGTATAAATCGTTGATAAGACCTCATCTTGAATATGCAGTACAGTTCTGGGCACCACTCTATAAAAAAGATAATTTGGAACTAGAAAGGGTTCAGAGAAGGGCGACAAAATTAGTAATTAGTAGAGACAAAAAGGTTAGCCAGTTTACTTTAGAAAAGAGGCGTCTAAGGGGAGATATGATTACTATGTACAAATACATTAAGGTTCAATATAGAGAACTTTTATGGGAACTTTTTACCCCAAGGACTATACACAGGACACGCGGTCACCCCCTAAGGTTAGAGGAGAGGAAATTTCACAACCAGCAAAGGAAGGGGTTCTTTACAGTAAGGGCAGTCAAGATATGGAATTCATTAGGGAAGGTTGTGATGGCAGATTCAATAGATATGTTTAAGAAAGGATTAGACAAATTTTTAGCGGAAAAGTGTATCCAGGGATCCGACCGTTAATTAAAACGAAGGATAGTAGTGGATATAGGGTAAAAATAGGACTGCAATATTGAGTCTGGGGGGATTTTCACAATTGAAACAGATTGGCGGTTGCTTTGTCTGGATCAATTTCAAATATAAGTGCAGGATCGCAGGAGATCCAAAATAGGTTGAACTTGATGGACTGGTGTCTTTTTTCAACCTCATCAACTATGTTACTATGTAACTTTATACCGGAAAAAGCAATCACGGGCAGAAAATGCGGTCATTTGTTTCGCTAAGTAAGTGGAACTTGCCAGTACCCCTTTTGTTAAGTCAAGAGTAGTTAAATAGTTACTACCAGCTAGATTTTCTATCAGTACATCCACCTGTGGCATAGGGTAGGCATCAAACTGCCAAAAGTCGTTGCAAAACCTAATACTCCCATTGGGTTTTGGGCCAAGCACAATAGGCTGTTTCACTCACTAGTGGATTCCTCAATCACGTCTAAATGGACCATCTTCTCAATCACCTTTCTCACTACAGTCCGTCTGACTTTAGGAATTGAGGCACGTTGCTAGTAGCATCTCCAGGCATGTTTGTTTCTCTGGAAGCATATACACAGGTCCATATATTAGTGCATGGACTGCTTTACACCGTGTGAACATAACCAATGTATTACAATTGAATCAATGCACCAGCTAAATATGTTTTTGTAATGACGCTGTGACATGCAACATAATTCACATTGTCACTCATCCATTAGAGCAATCACTTGCTGGAAACAGTGTTCTGCTCTTCAATAACCAATGGGACAGTTCTACTGATTATGTACTAGAGAAAAATATCTTATCTTCAATATATCATGTGCAGCATACCTAATCGTGCTGTCAAATAACAACAATATGAAGTAATACAATCTTTACTCAAAAAGAAAAACAGACCTCCATTGTCACACATCATTACTAGATGCCGTTATATAAGACAATATGCATATATGACCTAGACTTATGTAAGGTTCTGCTGCTGTGGAGGGTAGTGATAGTGAACCTTGCCTACCAGGACATTAACATTGGGTGTTTTATAGGCTATTTCCCTACGACATTGTCTTGCTTTTGATCATGATGCCTTGCGGATAGGGCCGGACTGGCCATCTGGCACTTCTGGCAAATGCCAGAAGGGCCGATGGCTGGATGGGCTGGCCCGACTCCTGTCTTCTTGGTGGCTGGTGGCCTCCCCAGGAACCAGCTACCTCTGATGCGCGCTGCTCAGCTCCCTCCCCCGTTATGCTGTGCACTGCTACACTAGACAGTTTCCAGATTTTTTTTTTATCTGAATGGGGGGGGGGGGGTGGGATGCGGGGGGGGGTTGCCGCAATTTACGGGAGGGGTAGGGGCGCGGTGGTGCCGCGATTCTCGGGGGAGGGGGGGGGGGCATGAGTGTGGGGGGTGAGAGCCAAAAAGGAAGGGGTGCTGTGAGAGAGCCAAAGGGGAAGGGTTGCTGTGAGAGGGGGTGTGAGAGAGCCAAAGGGGAAGGGTTGCTGTGAGAGGGGGTGAGAGAGCCAAATGGGAATGGGTGCTGTGAGAGGGGGTGTGACAGAGCCGAAGGGGAAGGGTTGCTGTGAGAGGGGGTGTGACAGAGCCAAAGGGGAAGGGTTGCTTTGAGAGGGGGTGAGAGAGCCAAAGAGGAAGGGGTGCTGTGAGAGGGGGTGTGACAGAGCCAAAGGGGAAGGGTTGCTGTGAGAGGGGGTGTAACAGAGCCAAAGGGGAAGGGTTGCTGTGAGAGGGGGTGAGAGAGCCAAAGGGGAAGGGGTGCTGTGAGAGGGGGTGTGACAGAGCCAAAGGGGAAGGGTTGCTGTGAGAGGGGGTGTAACAGAGCCAAAGGGGAAGGGTTGCTGTGAGAGGGGGTGAGAGAGCCAAAGGGGAAGGGGTGCTGTGAGAGGGTGAGAGAGCCAAAGGGGAAGGGGTGCTGTGAGAGGGGGTGTGAGAGAGCCAAAGGGGAAGGGGTGCTGTGAGAGGCGGTGTGAGAGAGGCAAAGGGGAATGGGTGCTGTGAGAGGGGGTGAGAGAGCCAGGGTGGTAGGGGGTGCAGGAAGAGGGGTGAGAGAGCCAGGAGGAAGGGGGTGCTGGGAGAAGGGGTGAGAGAGCCAGGGGGAAGGGGGCGCTGGGAGAGGGGGTGAGAGAGCCAGGGTGGTAGGGGGTGCAGGAAGAGGGGTGAGAGAGCCAGGAGGAAGGGGGTGCTGGGAGAGGGGTGAGAGAGCCAGGGGTAAGGGGGCGCTGGGAGAGGGGGTGAGAGAACCAGGGTGGTAGGGGGTGCAGGAAGACGTGTGAGAGAGCCAGGGGAGTAGGTGGTGCAGGATGATGTGTGAGAGCCAGTGGAGAAGGTGGTGCAGGGGGTTAAGTGAGAGGGACAAAGGAGAAGATGGTGCAGGGGCATAGGTAAAAGAAAGTGTAAAGGGAGAGACATCTTAAGAATGGGAATGTCAGGGATGCAGCCATCATAAAACACAAGTAGTAATGAAGAATGGGAATGCACAGAGGGAACAATTGTTAAAAAAAAATAAAAAATCAAGCCTTCATACTCCATTCACTTATATTTTCCATACCCCCACTTCTAAATTTCTGCTTCGACCACTGCCCTCTATTCCTGCTCCCCACTGCCTGTGTGAGCTGACAGCTGCTGATCCCTCCTCGCCCAGCGCGCCAGTAGGAGAACAGGACACAGGATGCCATAATCAGGTAAGTTCATATATTTTCTCGTGTGCAATGTGTTTTTAACCATGCTTTCTTGAACTGGGGGCACTACAGCGTATCCAATAACGTTTAAAACACTATGTATTGCTCATTATTGCGCTGTAATGTTTGTTGCATATTTATCTGTACAGAGATTTTTAATTAAGAGGAAAAAACACTGCTTGTCATAAATTTTATCTGTGATTGTGTCAATATATCTATTTTTGTTTGCATTGTAAATGGTGTATTAAGCTGCTCTTGGGACTCACACTCAGTATCTGATATGCTGTACCAATTTTTATTTGTGAATGAGTTTTTGTCTGGGCACTACTAATGATTTGGGGCACTACTATGGCATAATGTTATTTGGGGGCACTATTGTGGCATAATATGATTTGGAGGCAATGTTGTGACATAATATGATTTGAGGGCACTTCTGCATGACCAAATATGAATTGAGGGTAATACTATGTGGCATAATATGACCTTGGGGCACTACGATGTGGCATAATATGAACTGGGCGCACTACGGTGTGGCATCATATGAACTTCTGCCAAAGGCAAGTCTTTCATTGTTGAATATGATGTGAGCCCAAAGAAGTTGCTGTATCGGGGGTAGACGTCTCCAGGTAAATAATCTAAATGTTTCCTATCTAATCAAACTGATGGATCACATCCAATTATCTCTCACCCACCTCCTCTATCCCCCTTAATTTATATACTGTGTTATTTAAAATGAATAGAAAAGACGCATATCCAGTTAGTGTAGTAAAAAAAAAATAGTTTTTCTCTGACATTTTGCTGTAGATGATCATTCAATAGTTATCTTTTTTTTTTAGATATATGTTAGAATTTTATTTCATTTATTCATGAAAATTCTGCCATTACTATTTAATTGAGGGAAAAGGGTACCTGTTACCTATATGTGTGTAAGTATTCTGTTGTTGCTATTTTGTGGGAGATTTGAAAAAAGCAAAACATTGGTTTCCTACAGTGGCGCCTGTATAATTGGTGGTATTACTGTAGTATGGGGTGGCGTGCTGGTGGCAATGTTGTCGTTTGTTTGGGGCTTAGTATTGTTAATAGGTAGGAGAGGGTATTGCTGTAATGTGGGGTTGATGCTGGTTTCTGTAATGTGGGGGGGTGATGCCGGTTGCTGTAATGTGGGGGGTGATGCCGGTTGCTGTAATGTGGGGGGTGATGCCGGTTGCTGTAATGTGGGGGGTGATGCCGGTTGCTGTAATGTGGGGGGTGATGCTGGTTGCTGTAATGTGGGGGGTCATGCTGGACACTAATGTGGGGGGTGATGCCGGTTGCTGTAATGTGGGGGGTGATGCCGGTTGCTGTAATGTGGGGGGTGATGCCGGTTGCTGTAATGTGGGAGGTGATGCTGGATGCTGTAATGTGGGGGGTGATGCTGGTTGTTGTAATGTGGGGTTGATGCTGGTTTCTGTAATGTGGGGGGGTGATGCCGGTTGGTGTAATGTGGGGGTGATGCTGGACACTGTAATGTGGGGGGTAATGCTGGACACTGTAATGTGGGGGGTGATGCCGGTTGCTGTAATGTGGGGGGTGATGCTGGATGCTGTAATGTGGGGGTGATGCTGGATGCTGTAATGTGGGGGTGATGCCGGTTGCTGTAATGTGGGGGGTGATGCTGGACGCTGTAATGTGGGGGTGATGCTGGTTGCTGTAATGTGGGGGGTGATGCTGGTTGCTGTAATGTGGGGGGTGATGCTGGTTGCTGTAATGTGGGGGGTGATGCTGGTTGCTGTAATGTAGGAGGTGATGCTGGTTGCTGTAATGTGGGGGGTGATGCTGGACGCTGTAATGTGGGGGGTGATGCCGGTTGCTGTAATGTGGGGGTGATGCCGGTTGCTGTAATGTGGGGGGTGATGCCGGTTGCTGTAATGTGGGGGTGATGCTGGTTGCTGTAATGTGGGGGTGATGCTGGTTGCTGTAATGTGGGGGTGATGCTGGTTGCTGTAATGTGGGGGGTGATGCTGGACGCTGTAATGTGGGGGTGATGCTGGTTGCTGTAATGTGGGGGGTGATGCTGGTTGCTGTAATGTGGGGGGTGATGCTGGTTGCTGTAATGTAGGAGGTGATGCTGGTTGCTGTAATGTGGGGGGTGATGCTGGACGCTGTAATGTGGGGGGTGATGCCGGTTGCTGTAATGTGGGCGGTGATGCCGGTTGCTGTAATGTGGGGGGTGATGCCGGTTGCTGTAATGTGGGGGTGATGCTGGATGCTGTAATGTGGGGGTGATGCTGGTTGCTGTAATGTGGGGGTGATGCCGGTTGCTGTAATGTGGGGGGTGATGCCGGTTGCTGTAATGTGGGGGTGATGCTGGTTGCTGTAATGTGGGGGTGATGCTGGTTGCTGTAATGTGGGGGTGATGCCGGTTGCTGTAATGTGGGGGGTGATGCCGGTTGCTGTAATGTGGGGGGTGATGCTGGACGCTGTAATGTGGGGGGTGAGGCCGGTTGCTGTAATGTGGGGGTGATGCCGGTTGCTGTAATGTGGGGGTGATGCTGGTTGCTGTAATGTGGGGGTGATGCTGGTTGCTGTAATGTGGGGGGTGATGCTGGTTGCTGTAATGTGGGGGTGATGCTGGTTGCTGTAATGTGGGGGGTGATGCTGGTTGCTGTAATGTGGGGGGTGAGGCCGGTTGCTGTAATGTGGGGGTGATGCCGGTTGCTGTAATGTGGGGGTGATGCTGGTTGCTGTAATGTGGGGGTAATGCTGGTTGCTGTAATGTGGGTGGGTATCGATGTAGCAGGAGTGTTGTGTGGGGGGTTATTTATTGCTGTAGTTTGGGTACTAATAATATATTGTCATGGTATTTATTGATGTAATATGGGTGCTAACAATGTAATGTTGAGGGTCATTAGGAGAAATAAATACCTCCCACACACACTCATACTACATCATGTTGTACAGCACCAGCAACGTGCACTGCGCCAGCATCAGTGTGCAACAATATAGTGCATGGAGCCCACAACACGCGGGCCTGTGTGCTTTATATGCCAGGGCTGATTTTTAGTCCCAGTCCGGCCCTGTTTGCGGATGTGACTTAGTCATCACGGTAACATGCCACATTTGTGCGCTTGTATAAAACAAAGGACCAATCATTTTGTATAGAACATTAAACAATGTTAATAACAATAGTAGTGCGCAGTCCCATGTTCCCTTCTGCTAGGCTGAGGTGCAGACGCTGGTTTCTGCCTTTGTCTGCAGCACTATGGCAGAGTCCTTAAACAATCCTGTCCAAGGCAACCGTGTCACTGTAATCTGAGCTCATCCTCAGTAACCTCACACGTCTACTATGGAGCAGTAGCCCGGGCTTTGCATCCCCTCCTTACCTTGTTATGTATTGGGTACAGCACACACCCAAACGTATCTTACCAGTCTCTATGGTCTCAAAAGGGGTCCAGTAACTCACCCATTTTCCAAACACTTTAAAGAAGAACATAAGGGTTCGGCAAAGGGGATCACTGAGTTTATTTGTATTCTATAATAGAATCTGATTGGAAAGATAAAGATACTGGGCCTGAGTCATTAAGGCAAAAAAGGAGTAAATGTTCTCTGGGACAAACCATGTTATAATGCAAGGGGTGCAAATCAGTTTATTATTTTGCACATAAGTTAAATACTGGCTGTTTTTTCATCTAGCACACAAATACTTGATAGCTTTTTTTATTATTATGAAATTTAAAGTTGATCTAGGACATGTCCTACCCCAACTATGAATCTGTCCCCACATTTTAAATTTATTTCCCCCTCTAATGTAACATGGTTTTGCCCAGGTGCAAATGTTACTCCTTTTTTATGCTTTGCTCTCCTTAATGACTCAGACCCACTATCTCCAAACTAGCAAAGAAAGAAATGTTCTGGATCCACAGATTGAATACTCCTGCCCCTAATGGATTAAATGCCGATTTTGAGCTCCAATGGTTTCTATAATTATATATGTATTCTGTAATGTTTCTCCATCTGCATATCGATAACTTGTTTTCATTTAGAGTGGTAATATTCTTCTTCATCTTCCTTTTTTATATATAGACATAGCTTTTTGGTTGGAAAGTTCAGATATTCTGACGGTATAATAGGTATGTAATTAAAACATATATGCTATTTGTTATACTCTAGGTCAGTTTGATATGTTATGTGATCACGAAGATCTCTGTCTAGGAAGATAACGTACTAGTTTTGACACCTGATGTGTATTAACACTATGTTAGTACTATATTCTATAAAGATACTATATAATTGGATATTTGGGACATATTACATGATATGACTTCCCCTCTAATGGGGGTGAGGTTTTATTTAGAAGTTTTGCATTGCATAGATATAAGCCTATTACTTCAGATTTGCTATTTGTTTGATCGATAATCACATGATCAGATTTTCTACTGATTTATTTGGAGTATATCATCATTTCCTTCAGTGAACATGACAATTAGGGAAAATAATATCATACCCTTTGATCTAATTCGTTTGTTAAGAGTCACATGATCGGACTCCTGGTCATTTTGATTGGATTATGTGAACACTACCCCCAGTAATTATAACAACGGGGGAAGATAATAACTTCTTTCTTGTTTTAATAGCCAGTCATCATCGTGTTACATTGAGTGTAAAAAACTCAAGATAAATATTCTTAAACAATAACTATTTTGAATATAAAACGCATCCTCTTACAAATACAGCAACTATTATAGTGGGACCGTATATTTTATGCAGTCCGACGATTCTAGTAAGTCACGGTTGTCATTTTTTATAGATCTCGGAAAGTATTTGTTTAGTATGTCAGGTAGGAGCCATTACATATTTAGAGAGTGGATACAATATTCTTCCAATGTAAGACGTGATTTTCCTTTGTATAAGTGACACAATATCTTTTCCGATCATGTGATGTGGGTTTAATTAACACTGCTTGTTCAGATTGAAACGAAATATATGTTCTGTTTGAATGTTTATAATTACAAGACAGGAATAGCAATTTAAATCCCTTTTATTGATATTGTTCATCTGTCCTGTTTCTTGTGGAAATCACATGACCGTTCTGTTTTTTTCTCCTCCACGAACGGCAATCACATGATCGCTATAGGCAATACTACTAATGAATGTTATGTTACTTTTTGTGTAGTTGGAATTATAATAGAACATTTTAATGTCAATGCATGATATCACCATTTGTATTATATTATGTGAAATATCATATCTTTGTGAATGCCAATTATTTTCTGATTGGCTGTGCACATTGTATTACTCTATAAATATGAGACCACTGCCCTTCTAACTATACACCTTGAAAAAGACCCCTGGAGGGTCGAAACGCGTTGGGAAGGAACTGAATCTGTTATTGTGGCTGTCATATCCTATGTGGAAATTATTCATCTTCCCAGAGGTGTTCCAGTTCAAAGACTTTATTCTAGGTGGAGATCTTCAGTCTTTTCTGGTAGGCAGCCAATACTTACCTTTTCAGGATCCGTCTTTTGTCTTATATGTTTTTATTTTATATTCTGTTTTGTTTTGTTTTTTAAATCCAGTATTTTTATTGACATTTTTTAAGATATAAACATACTAAACAACAAAAAGAAAAGAAAAACAATCGCATACATATCAGAATTAAATGACGGAATTTACAAGATTACATTAAAGCATAATAATAATAAATGTGCTATATTCATTCAGGATCATACATCGTAAATGCTTATACATAAGTATGTTACACATGCAGGGTTTATTACATGGACTCAGATACTTATTATAAGAACTGCGGTAGCCATACATTTAAGTAGATAGAGCATCTGTACTAGATGACATAGGATAGAATGGAGACTCTAACCATCTGTACCATATATTCTCAAATTCCTTCAGAGCCTGTCTGCTAGTATAAACAAATCTCTCGTGCCTTATGGTGGTATTGACCAGTGCCTTCCAATTTTTAACCGTGGGACTCGTCGGGGCCAACCACAGCCTCGCTATACAGACCTTAGCCAACATCAATAACTGTGAAATGTACATTTTTGTCAGTTTATTAACTTTCCCCTTCAATCGGAGCCCAAAGAGACAAGTGGCCGGTGAACTAAGAGACACTTCAATTCCAGTAACCTGAATACATCGCCTGATCCTTCGCCAGAAGATTTGTATACATGAACACTCCCATAGAAGGTGCCAAAAGTTAGCATTGATCGAATTGCATTTCGGACAGTTAGGGGTAGCATCCGGGCGAAATTTTGCCAATCTAATAGGGGTAAAGTAAGCCCTGTGTAAGATAAACACCTGTATTTGTTGAAATTTTAATGATGAAGTATAACCTTCAGTACTGTCTGTAACCATTTCCCACTCCTTGTCTGATAAAGGGCCAATATCTATTTCCCACTGATTCCTCAAACCATCCAAATCATCTGCAGTGGATTCATACAGAAGACATGAATACATTCGAGAGATCAGACCTCTATAACCCAAGGCCTGTAATTGTTTCCTCAGTGGATCCACCCCAAACA
Source organism: Mixophyes australis (assembly GCA_036250195.1). Taxonomy (NCBI): domain Eukaryota; kingdom Metazoa; phylum Chordata; class Amphibia; order Anura; family Limnodynastidae; genus Mixophyes; species Mixophyes australis. The sequence continues at coordinate 18,934,874 of JAVHZZ010000004.1, forward strand.
CCAAAGTCTCCCCTTTAAATTGTGTGCTTAGGGCGTGTCGTAACTGAAGGTAAGAATAAAACATTGTTCTGGGTACAGAAAATTCCCCAACCAACTGTTCGAAGGATTTAAATACATTTGTATCATAAAGCTGACCTACCGACACCACACCCAACCGAGACCACTCCCTGGCCCTCTTCACTGTATTCAATTTCTCAAATTTCTTTGCCCCCCAGATAGGAGTATATGGATCAATGTCAGTTTGTTTCATTATTTTATTACAGATTGTCCAAATCTTAACTGCCTGAATCAGGAGCAGAGTAGCCCGCATACCAAGCCGCCCCGCCAGCAGTGACTGTAAGGGAGTGTGATTAGAATTAAATTGGTGTATCAACACCCAATGTAGCTCATGGTAATCGGGGTCCGAAACCCATGCCTTAAGGTGGACCAATTGAGAGGCAAAATAATATAATTTCAAGTTAGGAAGTGCAAATCCACCAGATCTGGATCTATACAGCGAGCTGAGCTTGACCTTAGCCCTTCCCCCTCCCCAAACCAATAAAATCAAATAGCTATCAATGCATCGGAAAATGGAGGGTGTAATATATACAGGTGACTGCTGGAGTATATATAAAAACTTTGGCTGCACCATCATCTTAATTAAATTTATCCTACCGGAGACAGAAAGTGGGAGCTTCTTCCATACATGAGTTTTTTCTTTAATGTATTTGATCTGGGGCCGCAAATTAAGTTCTACATATTCAGCTGGGGTATTAGAGATCCATATTCCCAAGTATTTGAATTTCGATACCCAATTTAACTGTAAGCCTTCTGGCATTGTCACGGGACACTCCCATCCCAGAGGGAACACGCTAGATTTATCCCAATTAATTTTTAGGCCGGAAAAAAAAACCAAATCCATCAACCACCCGCAGAAAATGTTTTAGGGAAGTGTCGTGATCTGAAAGGAACAACAGCATATCATCTGCATATAATGCCACCTTATCCTCTCTGTGCTCTGATCTAAGTCCCACAATTTCTCTATCATGCCGGATCTTACAGGCCAGCGGCTCTATTGCTAATGCAAACAGGGCCGGAGACAACGGGCATCCCTGTCTAGTACCCCGCTCTAATTGAAATTGTTGAGAAAGATGCCCATTGACACAGACCCGCGCCACTGGATGTGAATACAAAAGTTTAACCCATTTTATAAATTCCGGGCCCACTCCAAATCGGGACAATACCTCCCACAGGTATGGCCACTCCACCGAGTCAAACGCCTTGGCTGCGTCCAAGGACACCACAACTTCGCTCTCAGAAGAGGGTGACCGCACCTGCAGGAGAGTATACAGCCTTCTAAGATTGATAGACGTGGACTTGCCCGGCATAAATCCCGTCTGATCCGGATGAATTAATTCCAGCACCACTCTACTTAACCTCAAAGCCAGTAATTTTGCTAGAATCTTAACATCATTTGACAAAAGTGAAATCGGGCGGTAGGACTCAGGGTACAACAAATCTTTCCCTGACTTAGGCAGCACCACCACTATTGCCTCTGCCATTAAAGGGGAAAGAGCGCCAATCTCACCCAGCTCGCTGAATGTATCCAACAACCTAGACACAAAAAAGGGCCGGTGTTTTTTTATATAATTCAATTGGGATTCCATCTACTCCAGGGGCTTTACCATTAGGGAATGACATAATAGCTATATCAATCTCTTCAAGAGTAAAGGGTGAGTCCAAAAACTCCCTACTATCATCGGAGAGGACAGGAAGGGAGATACCATTCAAATACTGGTGTAACGTATCCATGTCATATCTGACCTGTGACTTATATGTATTCGTGTAATATTTATGAAATACCTCAACAATATCAGGCATCAGATACTTCTTAACCCCACTGTCATCACAGATAACCGGTACTGCTGCATCTGCCCTCTCCGCCCTTGTCAGATAAGCCAGGAAGCTACCATTTCTATCGTCCTCTGCATATCGTACATGCTTAGAAAACAGAAATTTACGTTTGGATTTCTCAAATACATACTCTACCCACTCTCTCTGGGCCAACTGCCATGTTCCCCTTGCAACCTCAGTTTTGTCCGCAATGTATTGTGCTTCTAAGGATTTACACTTTTTCTCTAATATCTGTTCTTTTTGTCTGGATGACTTTTTAATTTCAGCTATGCCAGCAATTAATGTCCCCCTTAGGAAAGCCTTAAAAGCGTCCCAAACTATAGGTGGCCTTGCTGTTACCAGATTATCTACAAAGAAGCCTTCCCACTGTGTCACCAATGTCACTCCTGTACCCATCAAGGAGAGCCAGAAGGGATTTAATTTCCAAAAGGACTGGCCTCTATCAATTGCAAAATCAATAGATAGGCAGAGGGGCGAGTGGTCAGAAATTCCCCTAGCCCTATATTCCACGCTCCTCACCAGCAGTACCAGAGAGTGTGACAGCAGAGCCAGATCAATTCTTGAAAATGCATTGTATGATGTAGAAAATCAGGAGAATTGGACATCTTCTGAGTGCCTTAAACGCCATACATCTACTAACCCCATTTCCTCAACCAGAGCAGAAAAAGCCGACTTAGAGTTGCCAACTACAGCATTTTTCTCTCGCCATCTGTCCACCTCTCCATTTATCACATTATTAAAATCCCCTATACAAATGGCTGGAACATCTGGGAACAATGCCATGAATTCTCCACATTTCCTTAACACCTCACCATTATACGGTGGGGGTATATATACAGCTAACAGAATCACCGGAACCCAATTAATGACGGCCTTCATCAGTACAAACCTTCCCCCTGCATCCACTTGAATTTTTTCCAAAGAGAAGCAGAGACGTTTATGTACCAATATAGAGACCCCTCGAGAATTAGTCGTGTACGTAGAGTGGTATGCCCTACCTACCCATGCTTTTTTAAGGGCGAGTATTCTATCACCGTGTAAGTGAGTCTCCAATAGACAAACAATATCAGGATCATTTTTTCTAATTTGTCTTAGTACAAGAGAACGTTTCACAGCATTATTTAGGCCCCGCACATTCCAGGAGAGAATTTTCAGCTCCTTATCAGATGTACCAGAATACATATAATAGTAGTCCCTCTTATCTCACTACCCCGCATCCCACACCCCTGCAGAGCATACATTGACATACTTATAAGCACATATAATCCTTGTCTATATATTTGCGATAACATTAAAACTACCCACAACTTAAATAACTTTAATACTAAACCCATACCCCCACCCTGTATACTCCACCCAACTTAAGTATACCTTAAACCCTAACTAAAATTACCTTAAGATATTCAGCAGACCAGCACACTACCAAAAAAGGTCACCCGCCAACCCGCAAAATACCAGAAGATAGAGGAAGGAAAAGGAAGGAAGGAAAAGGGACGAATTGAGACAAGAGAGGAAAAGAACGGCCTTAAAGCCATGGGCTCTCCAGCCCATTACATTTTTTTTTATTTTTTTTACAGTGGACCTTTCAATGTTAGTTTGAAAATCACAGACCCCACCTGAGCGAAATACATTATTTTATTTTTTTTGTACCACAGAAGAGAAATTACATTATGTATAGCAAATACCATGCATAATATCAATGACAAATCAGCAATGTCCAAAGGACTATCAGGAGAGACATAAAAAAAGTACTCATCCAGCATCAGCGTCCAGCAGCAGCTAGGCGGTCCAACCAAATTGCAGCCTTTCGGGGAGTATCAAAAAAGGATGTATGGCCCTCCGAAACCACTCTCAACCGGGCAGGGAAAATCATGGCATATGGGATCTGTAAATCTCTCAATCTTCTCTTCACCGGAATGAATTGAGCCCTGTTCTTTTATACATCCAGAGCGAAATCAGGATACATTGCTACTCGCTGACCATTGTATTCCACTGAACCTTTCTGCCTAGCCAAGCGTAGAATGGTATCTCGGTCACGATAGTGCAAAAATTTGGCTATGAAGGTGCGTGGGGGGGCTCCAGGAGGGGGTGCTTGAGTTGGAATACGGTGGGCCCGCTCCACTGCGAATTGGGCTGTAAATGAATCTGTACCAAACAGTTGGATTAACCACTTTTCCAAGAAGGATTCTGGGGAGACACCTTCTGCCTTCTCGGGCAATCCAACCAACCGAATGTTGCTGCGACGCAAACGCCCCTCCATATCCGTAAGCTTTTGTTTAAACAGAGAGGCTTGCGACTCCAGACTCTCCAACCAGCCCGCAAATGGTGCAGAAGTGTCCTCCAATGTAGACACACGTGTCTCCACTTCACCCACTCTCTCCCTGATTTTTTGCACGTCTTGCCGGAGAAGAGAGCGGTCCACCTGCACCTCTCCTATTTTATCCGTAACACGCTTTTCAGATGCCCCAATGGCCTGCAGGACCTGCTGTAATGTAACTGCAGGGTCCGCCAGTGGAGCCGACAAAGGGGGGGGTAACGGGATGTGATGCATCTCCTGAACCAGAAGCTGTAGTGGAGGAGCGAGCAAAGCGGTCCAATTTTACCGCTGCGGTGATATTCTATGTTTTTAATAAATATTACTAAAGGATAATACACTATGGCGGCGGTTCCCAAACTGCGCCGAGGCGCCCTGTCACAGGGGTGCCGCGATCGCCTAGAAAAAAAAAAGAAAATAGAAAAAACAAACAAAAAAAAACAACTTACCCATCATCCAGCGCCGGATCCTCCTCCTCACTGACTGCCGGGGACGTGACCTCATCATGTCCGGCAGTCTCAGTGAGCAGCAGCAGAGAAGATGTCAGGGAAGAAGGTAAGTGAAGGGGGCACTAAGAGACGCTGAAGGGGACAGAGAGAGGCTGAAGGGGACAGATTGACGCTGAAGGGGACAGCGAGACGCTGAAGGGGACAGAGAGAGGCTGAAGGGGACAGAGAGACGCTGAAGGGGACAGAGAGACGCTGAAGGGGACAGAGAGAGACGCTGAAGGGGACAGAGAGAGGATGAAGGGGACAGAGAGAGGATGAAGGGGACAGAGAGAGGATGAAGGGGACAGAGAGAGGATGAAGGGGACAGAGAGAGGCTGAAGGGGACAGAGAGAGGCTGAAGGGGACAGAGAGAGGCTGAAGGGGACAGAGAGACGCTGAAGGGGACAGAGAGAGGCTGAAGGGGACAGAGAGACACTGAAGGGGACAGAGAAAGACGCTGAAGGGGACACAGAGGCTGAAGGGGGCACAGAGCGACAGGCTGAAGGAGGGGGACAGTGAGACACTGAAGGAGGAGGACAGAGAGAGACACTGAAGGAGGAGGGCAGAGAGAGACGCTGAAGGAGGGGGATAGAGAGACACTAAAGGAGGGGGACAGAGAGACACTGAAGGAGGGGGACAGAGAGACACTGAAGGAGGGGGACAGAGAGACACTGGAGGGGGGCAGAGAGACGCTGAAGGAGGGGGACAGAGAGACGCTGAAGGAGGAGGGCAGAGAGAGACGCTGAAGGAGGGGGACAGAGACGCTGAAGGAGGGGGACTGAGAGAGACGCTGAAGGGGGGTCAGAGTGAGATGGCGAAGAGGGGGACACAGGGTGTGAGATGGCGAAGAGGGGGACACAGTGTGATATGATAAAGGGGCACAATGTGATGGTGAAGGGGTCTAAATACATCTTACGTCATTTTCACCCAACTACTTAAAAAACGGGACTACCCGGTAATTTTTTTGCTTAGGGGTGCCTTGGAAAAATTATGGTGACCCTAAGGGTGCCTCGAGCTGAGAAAGTTTGGGAACCACTGGATGATATAGTCCTAAAGATAATGCCATGAAAAGAGATAAAAAAAAATATTTTGGCAAGCATTGGGACTATGAGTCAAATAGCAAAAATGAGGAATTAAAGGAATTGCCTAATTGCAATGTCCAGTGTAATCAGATAAGTAGTGCAGAGCTAGACTGCAGCAAATGTAGTGTATTCCAGAGCCATGTGGGGGAGTGGGTGGAAGTGTTGAATGGAGAGTAATAAAGAGCAGGTAATTGAGTAGCTGAGATTTTGCAGAGTCATGAGAGAGGAGGGTGGTTGAAAGACTGTATAATTTCTTCCTACTTGTGATGGGAGACAGAGCTTAAATAGAATTGAAGTACAGTGCTGAGATAGGGGACTGAAATAACTGTAGCATGGGTAGGGAGTGGTTGAGCAAGTAGTACAGCAGTCTGATTAAACAGAGTGGATTTTGCATTAAAAACAAACTGATATATAAAACAAACTTTCATGAGATGAGAGGAAAATGAGATAAGAGTCCAAAACAGTCCTCATGTTGCATGTAGCTTGTAGCCAGGGTGAGTTGAAAACATCAGAGGTAGAATATGGAGTTTCAGGTGAATACTGACAGTTGTCCTTGTGAAGCTGTGTTAATAGGCAGAATGTTCTTCTCCTGTTTACTCCTGTTTAAGTCCGGTATAACTCCGAATTATACTGTTTAAATTTTTTGTTTCACACTTGTATCTATACACTTAGAGCTATACACACTAACTAAGCAGCCATCACTGGCTTTGCAGCCATTCTACTATGAATATATCTGCTTAACAGACATATGTGATCAGAGTTCTTCAATCAAGCCCTCAATAAACTCCCCCAACCAACAAACCTTAGCAGTAAAATATTTAAACAAACAGTGAGAGGACAACTTGCAATAAGGCTGTAGTAGTAATTACCATTAGAAATAAAACTGCATTTTCTTAATTTGGATCACACTGTTGCAAAAGGCAATAAGGCTGTAGTAGTAATTACCATTAGAAAATGATGACCAGCAGTAATGAGAAGTTCTGAAGTGCCTAGCATGCAGGTAAACTTGAAACAGACAGATGCTTTACAACTGAAGGAAAGTCTATATGAGCAGCCAATAATACAGTGTAGTAGAGAAGTCAGCGACTTGCAGCTATCACTACAGATGCACAGTAGAAACTTAGTCCCGATAATAAATAACATACAATGTAGCTTGGAGCGGTCTGCGGCTGACAGGTATTACCACTGGCGTGGAGTAGAGACTTGTCCAGGTGCAGGTGAGATACGAGGTAGCGTCCACAGCAAACAGGTACCATAAACAGGAACAGGGAACTCCTTGGTACCTCAGCAGAATGAGGACCAAGAACAGGCAAAGGTAGTAGGACCGCAGGTGTCTTAAATAGTGAGATGTAATTAATCATCCAATGAGGAGAGGAACAAGGTTTTAACAGTCTGTAGGTCTGCGCATGCGCAGACCACTGGTCAAGATGGCGGGCGGCCGCGGCGCAAGACAGGCGCCGGCAAGACAGAGAGAGACCTAGGTCTTGAGCCAGAGGAACTAACAGTCCGGTGAGTGACAGCCTCCTCTTCATTGAAAACATTAGAGAAAAGAAATATAAGGAACCGGAATTTCCGAATAAACAGGAGTCTGTGTAGGAGTTTTCTTAACCGGTACTATCACTCATTGTAGACATTGCGAGAAACAAGATGAACCCCAAGACATAATTTGAGAGTACTGCCAATCCAGAACGGGGAGTGAATTCTCAAACAGGGCAGTCCTAGAACTAGAGGATTGATACTTTTAGGGATGATTAAAAATGAGTCTCCAAATGTAAAGCTCCAACTTGCAGGTATACAGGAACAGTACTAGACTTAACTAATCCACCCTTGATTCCACTAATCTATAGCTGTGATGGAGATGGGTTGCACTAGCGTAATAGAAGGTATAGATAGCTGGACGACAGTTGCTGCAGAAATAAAATTTTCTGCCGCTCCAAAGCCGATGAAAGCTAGTAGGGCGAGTTGTTGATTAGAGTGGCGAAGGGATGCCTCAAAAGAAAAGTTAGAGTCACTGGGATGGGTCCCTGAAATGCCTAACCTAGTCTCGCAAGAGCCGGTTCGGCCTTCTCGTTTCCCGTCCGAATAGGACATTTGCTCAGAAGGTGACCTGACTCTCCACAATATAGGCATAGATTGCCCTTGAAGCGCCTCTCTCTTCAGCTGACAGGCGGGCTCGCACTAATTGCATGGGTTCACCCTCAGGATTAATAGGGTACTGTAATCTAGACACAACCCGAGTGGACATGCGGCGAGATGGTTCTTTCTCGAGATTTCTTTCCCGAAAAGTGAATGTCAATCTGGTTAGAGAGAGAAACCAAGGCGTCAAGTGAAGAAGGAAGATCCCTGTCAGCCAACTCGTCCTTAATTAGTTCCGAAAGTCCCTGCCAAAAGGTAGCAGTGAGCACCTCCTCATTCCATTGCAACTCTGAGGCGAGAGTACAAAAAAGAACAGCGTACAGTCCCAATGATAGTGAGCCCTGGCGCAGCCATAGGAGTCCAGATGCTGCACTGGAGATTCTACCAGGCTCATCAAAGGCCTTTAAAGGCCTCTAGAAAGGTATTATAGGTTTGAAGAAGAGGGTCATTACGCTCCCAGAGGGAGGAGGCCCATGTCAGGGCTTGACCAGACAAAAGAGAAACAATATAGGCCACCTTCGTCCTGTTGCTGGGAAAAATTTCCGGACTGCAGTTCAAATTGAATAGAGCATTGGTTAATAAAACCCCTACATGCCTTGGGATCTCCGTCAAATTTAGGGGGATTAGGGATCCTTAGCTGAGAGTGGCCAGCAGTTTCCTACAGTGGGAGCTACAGCTCCTTAAGCGGAGGGCTAGAAGGAGGAATAACATGGGAAGCCAATGTATTTTGTAATGTATCCATGTGTGTGGACAGACCTCTTTAAAATTGGAGAAGCTAAGCCTGATTCTTCTCTTGCTCCTCTACCCTACCTACCAATTGTCCCAAAAGTTCAGGTGCTGAGGGATTGCCAAATTCATCCATATCAGTCTTTTTTGGGTCAGATCAAACTGTTACGTTCCCGGTACACTTGGTCTAGATTTGTAAGGACCTAGCAAGGAGCGGAGTCTAACAGCCCCCTGGTTTTTGCCAAGAACCACCACAAGGTGGGATGGACTTAGCTGCTAGGGAATTGCAGGTTGCGGTCCTCGGCTTGGCTCCTAGACATGAGCAAGATAGGTGAAACTGACAATACAAGGAGTGGAAGTAGATACCTTTAAGACGGCTGTGGTATTCACTGATGAACAGGTAAGGACAAGCAGGACGGAGCAGGCGGAGTGCTGGATGCGTACCGGTGATACACAAGGTAGATGACAGGTGAGTGGTCTTGTATTCAAGCTGGTTAGTACACAGATCTGGAGACCGCGGAGCAATAAAGTTAACAGGAGGAAGGTCTGATATACTAGCCGAGTCGGTACACCGTTTAGATGACTGTGGTGCAATGGAGTACGCAGAAGAGTAATCGGTTAAACAAGCCAAGTCCGTACACGGTTCAGATGTCTGCGGTGCATTGGAGTACGCAGAAGACTAATCGGTTAAACAAGCCAATTCCGTACATGGTTCAGATGTCTGCAGTGCATTGCAGTAAGCAGGAGAGTAATCGGTTTAACAAGCCAAGTCAGTACACGGTTCTGATATCTGCGGAGCACTGGAGTGAGCAGTAGAGTAGTTGGTTTGACAAGCCAAGGTGGTATACGGTTCTGATGCGGAGACCTCACGTAGGAGTAATGCAGGATCCGAAGCTGAGACGCCAAAGCAGACTACCAGAGAGCTCTGGGAACACAAGAGTTGAGTCAGGAGGATAACTTGTTGATCTGACACAGGTATGATGTCAGATCCTCCCTTTATTTCGGATTCCCCGCCACAGGGTCACATGATGTTCTAAAGGTGAATCACATGAGCTCCTCATCGCAACCCAGGCTGGCGACTGACAGGTGCTGGAGAAAATGCAGGTGAGCGGTCTTACAGCTATGTCCTTCATGGGCTGACCACTCCCCCTCTAGTGTCTGGTCTAGCCTCTATGATGGCTGGCGACACTCCCTCTGGTGGGCCCCTAGTGTTGCTGTCCCCCGGTGGGCCCTTCATGTCCCAGTCCAACACTGCTTGCGGCAAATTGAATTCCCCCTTATAGGTATAAAAACCTATATATGTTTAAAAATAAACTATCATGTCTTACATGTGTACTGTAAAGTTACTAAGTGCGTGTATTGCTGTCAGTCTAAAAATATAGGATAATAACATATTAGGCAGCGCTTTATAGAGAATGTTTTAATAATTCACACCATGCCATGCTCTAGTGGACCTTACAGTCTAAATTATTTACAGACACACAGTATCATTAACCTACCAGTATGTTGGGAACTATACAGAAACTGGAGCACCAGAAGGAAACCCACACAACCTGGGTATAATATACAAACTGAACAGATAGCCAAATGGCCTATAAATCTTGAATAAAATGTCACACTTTTAATTTTTACTGTTAAATGGTGTGCTATTGCTCTCTGGTATCACTGATGGTCTAATATTGAGGCAAATATTCTAATGCCCATTTAATAACTTATTTATGACTAATATCATTGATAAACTCGTTGCAAAGGTAGTTTCCGGCTTAACCTAAAGAATACAATTCTTTTTTTGCTCTAACTCCGCAAGAACAATATTTATATCAGAAGCTTATGGTTATTATCAAGAAAGACAACAGACAAGTTATAATTAAAATACAAAATATGTTAAGTGAAACTACAACATTCTTACAAATAACATAGAACTGCAGTAAGAATGGTATACAACATCAATATGGTTGATTTACTCTTAGCATAGATGTTATCATACATGTTAGAATAGATGTTAATACAATACATTATATTAATTGCCTGCCCGCGAGAGCTTACATTCTAAAGGGAGGAGATATTAAGAGACAAAATGTGCAAATGGGAACAAAATGGCATAGTGGGGTTAACTATTGTGCAGAGGTCTGCATTATACTGAGGCCATGATGTAGAGAGGCCTAAATGGGGCCATGATGGTGCAGAGGCCTATATGGTACAGAGTCCAGTAGATTCCAGTGGGTAAATGTATGAATGTCCGATTTCTGCAAGTCGCCGGAAATCGGCGACTTTGCAGGTAAAATTTAAAGCGGCGATGGCTTGTAAAGGCAAGTTTGTCTTTACAAGCCATTGTCCTTTTAAATTTTCACTGCAAAGTCAGCGATTTCCGGCGACTTGCAGAAATCGGACATTCATACATTTACCCCCAGATGGCGCAGAGAGCTATTTGGGCAACATCTAGTATGGTGCAGAGGCCTAGAAGGTGGATGGGCCATGACGGTGTCTGGGCCTAGGTAGTGTAGAAGCTCAGATGGTGACAAGGGAGGTATGACAGTGGGAATGTAATCGGTAATCAGCAATGCAATAAGTGATAAAACAGTATGGCAAAGTAATGTTGTGGTACAATGATGAAGGCAATCTAGTACAATAACGGTGGAGTTAAGAGTAGTGGATACAAAGGCAATGGGAAAATAGTGGGAGGGGGGAATTAGTGGCAGGAGAGCAGTGAAGAGGCAGGACCAGGCATTAAGTGGTGAGAGCGTTTGTGGACACGAGAAGTAGCAAGTAAATGGGTAGGGGTCAGAGCGAGAGCGGGAGATGAGCTGCTGGATGGTGAAAGTGAAGCAGGAAGATAAAGAGAGCAAAACAGGGTATAAACCAAGTTACAATGTCCAGAACAGTGAAATAAGAAGTGGAGTAGCAGGTGAAGCTCGTTACTGACAGGTATCACAATTTGTTCCTTGTTTGTTAATCTGTGTTGTTTTACTGTACACTACCTTAAACTTTGTGAGAAAACCCACTTAGGGTTGGACTAGCTAACACTTATAAAATGAAAACTGGAGGTGTTGCCCATAGCAACCAATCAGATTCTAGCTATTATTTATCTAGTACATTCTAGAAAATGATAGCTAGAATCTAATTGGTTGCTAGGGGCAACACCTCCAATTTTCATTTTAGTAAATGTTCCCTTAGTGTAGGAAAGTCTGACACGTCCCCACCCCAGCACATCTCCCCTTAGAATGTATATCACATTCAAACCTCCATATCTATCACATAAACCTCTCAGAATAGTATTACAAGTTCAGCATCCAAAATGGCATCCGCCACCTTCTTTTACTACCATGGTATTTCACATCTCACAAGCATTTCACATACCACACTATTCTCATATATACCACATAATCCTCCAGATATAGACCACAGTTCTCATAACACTAACTCTACATGTATATTACAACCATAGTGGATCTCAATACACAGCCCATTAGGCATAATGTAATTCCATTATACAGCACAACATATACACAGATAGTAGCCTTAATCCTTTGCTGCCATTTAGTAAATATAATTCTATATAAATGCATATAACTTCATTTATATCACATACAAACACAAGACACACTCACCATTTATCATACATTACAAACTATACATCTCCCATTATAGCCACATGTAACCCTGTAGTCTCACCTATATGCAGACATAAACTGCCCTCCATGGTGCCTCACACTCCATTAAACTATATTACAAAAGTTATTAGCCAATTAGGCTAATCGCAGAAGTGACAAGAACCTGCTTAGCCTGAAGGCCTGTTGTCACGTCTTGTTAGAGAGACCGAAACCTGTCTGAACAATGTAGATTCAGGATACAAGTATTAAGATATTGCGTTCGCTCCACGGTTAAAGGATATATTACATCCTAATGGTAATAATTGAATGTGATTTATAAGTCTTACCGGAGCCATCTAGGATCAGGGAAAGGTGTTACCCCCTGCTAACAGTTGTGTCAGAATCTGTATAAAGAGGAGCTGTTTGACCATGTATCATACCATCTGTAACTTGTGCAAAAATCGCTGGTACCACAAACTGGTGTAAGTAACTGTACTTATAAGGACACTTGAGCTAATAAAATATCACTGCTTCAAGTTCCTGCTTTGACAACTACTTACCTGTTCTGTAATTCCTGTGACCTCCAGATTAGACCCAATTGAATCCCTTATCCGTCTGTTCTGAGGTTGGGAGCCAACATTCCAGTAACGACGCTCTGCCCGCCACCTTGTAGCTCTGGCCAGTGTGATAGGCCAGGGGGAACCATCCACAGTGACCCTGGTCTAAGGGAAGAGGTCAGGGATACCAGCCCAGGTGCCCAGGGAAGGGGTGCACCAGCAGGGAAGGTTACTCAGAAAGACACGGTTCTGTGCGCCACAAAGGAGTCCACTGGTGGCGGGGACAGAGGCAATACAAGCCCAACCGGTCCCCAGCAACACAATAGACAAGGTGGCATAGGAGGTCCATCCTGTCACAAGGATTATGGTGTTTTAAATGGTTAAGTGGAGTTTGTGTTTTATAAGTTATTATGGTCACTGTAATTGGCAATAAAGGCCCCCATGTGAGATACACATTTGTTGTAGTGTGATGTACTATTGAGAATATATGGAAGTTGTGATATGTATGTGCATGTTGCAAGAGTAATGGTGTTATGTATTATTCATTTGTGATATAGTGAGGATTGTGTGTTGATTATGTGTGGATTGTATACAGGAATAGCAGTGCATTTATATAGTGTAATATATGTATGATAATAATAGTCTAATGGGATCTGGGACATACACATGTATACATACATCTACCTACACAAACAAGATATTTACACATTTATGAGCTATAGTAAGAAATTAGTAATATAAGTTAATGAACCTACACACAGATTGTCATAGATGTTGAGCTATTATATGTAACTGTGTAAGATTATGTTGTTGAATATATATTGTAACAATGTTGTAAGTAAATATGCTTTTTCATACAAATATCTGTATTTTCATTATGGGTTTCATACTGCCGCAAGACAGTAAATAGTATATATAGAACTCTGAGAATTGGATGATAATACAGTATAATGGACTGGAGTATGGGTGGCTTATGAAATATAAAAGTGTGTGGTTATGTAATGAGGCTATCCAGGAACAGGATATGAAGATATCGTGTACACAGTGACGCAGGTAATACACATCTTCCTATTTCAATTCTTCTTTATAATACTTAAAGATACCAAAATTGAAGAACTAGGATATTGTATGTTACTTAAAATGTATGTTATGTTATACTTATAACAAAAGTATAAAAACACCTCTAATATGGTATTTTATGTACTTAGACGACACAAAGTTTTGTTGTACAACTTTTGATTGTTTAATTAAATATAAATACATCATAACCAGCAATTCTGCAGCGCTTGACATTAGTCCCAAGGGACAAAATATAAACTCCACACAGATTAAGCCTTGTTCAGGAATCACACTCATGACACCAGTGCTGTGAGGCAGAAGTGCTAACCACTGAGCCACCACGCTGCCCCATATATACATACACAGTCCTACTTTTTAATTCACATTAATATGAATCACCTGAATGAAGTATCACAGAGAACTTTTATCATATCCATTTGCTTTTGTCCTGTGTGTTCTCTGATGTCTAATAAGCCTTGATTTACATGTAAACCATTTCCCACACTCAGAACATGTAAACGGTTTCTCACCTGTGTGAGTTCTCTCATGTTCAACAAGATATGATTTCTGTGTAAAACATTTGCCACATTCAGAACATGTAAACGGTTTCTCACCTGTGTGAGTTCTCTCATGTTCAACAAGATTTGATTTCTGTGTAAAACATTTGCCACATTCAGAACATGTAAACGGTTTCTCACCTGTGTGAGTTCTCTCATGTTTTACAAGATTTGATTTGTGTGTAAAACATATCCCACACTCAGAACATGTAAACGGTTTCTCACCTGTGTGAGTTCTCTTATGATTTACAAGATATGATTTCTGTGTAAAACATTTTCCACATTCAGAACATGTAAATGGTTTCTCACCTGTGTGAGTTCTCTTATGTTTTACAAGATTTGATTTCTGTGTAAAACATTTTCCACATTCAGAACATGTAAATGGTTTCTCACCTGTGTGAGTTCTCTCATGTTCAACAAGATTTGATTTCTGTGTAAAACATTTGCCACATTCAGAACATGTAAATGGTTTCTCACCTGTGTGAGTTCTCTCATGTTCAACAAGATTTGATTTCTGTGTAAAACATTTGCCACATTCAGAACATGTAAACGGTTTATCACCTGTGTGAAATCTCTCATGTTCAACAAGATTTGATTTCTGTGTAAAACATTTTCCACATTCAGAACATGTAAATGGTTTCTCACCTGTGTGAGTTCTCTTATGTTTTACAAGACATGATTTCTGTGTAAAACATTTGCCACATTCAGAACATGTAAACGGTTTATCACCTGTGTGAAATCTCTCATGTTCAACAAGACTTGATTTCCGTGTAAAACATTTTCCACATTCAGAACATGTAAATGGTTTCTCACCTGTGTGAGTTCTCTTATGTTTTACAAGATGTGATTTCTGTGTAAAACATATCCCACATTCAGAACATGTAAATGGTTTCTCACCTGTGTGAGCTCTCTTATGTCTTACAAGATATGATTTCTGTGTAAAACATTTTCCACATTCAGAACATGTAAACGGTTTATCACCTGTGTGAAATCTCTCATGTTCAACAAGATTTGATTTCTGTGTAAAACATTTGCCACATTCAGAACATGTAAATGGTTTCTCACCTGTGTGAGCTCTCTTATGTTTTACAAGATTTGATTTCTGTGTAAAACATTTTCCACATTCAGAACATGTAAATGGTTTCTCACCTGTGTGAGCTCTCTTATGTCTTACAAGATATGATTTCTGTGTAAAACATTTTCCACATTCAGAACATGTAAATGGTTTCTCACCTGTGTGAGTTCTCTGATGTTTATGAAGAGCTGATTTAACCATAAAGCATTGCCCACACTCAGGACACAGAAATATATTGTCATCTGTATGAGTTGTACTATATGTAACAATATCTATGTTATCAAGAGAATCTTCATTATTAGACGGATCAGATGATTTATCTGCTCTGTGAAGTATTGGATGTACATTTAGGGTAGTGGGGTTTCCTCCTGGAGAATCATGTGTGATGTTGTTATCTTCTATGTCAAAATCTGTAGAAAAAATGAGTGTTTCCTCTGACATATTCCTGTGTTTGCATCCATCTGCTGGAAATAAAATAAATGTATGGATCAAGACTTTTTATTTTACATTGATTAACATATTATAATGTCCATTATATTCATAATATGAGTAAGCTGACATGTCAGCTGTTTAATTTCAATTTGCAAACTACCAACACGCCATTGTAATTAGAAAACTGCATTACCAAGCACAGCGCATAAACCCAGCCACAGTGACAAGCAAATTGAATCCAGCTTGGACAATTCCAGCCAAAACGTGGACATTGGCGAGTAACATTTCACATTGCCCAGCGAGCATCCTAGAACAGGAAGACTTATTAGCCAGTGACAATGTCCAACTAGACACTGATCTCACGCAAACACTGGATCCTCAAACGTAGATGTAAAGTAACGGGCATGGTGTATGGTGTTACAACCCCTTAATCTAATCCATACCTGAAACACACTTTTTAGCCATGTTGTTATCAGGAAGTATCAGTGATGTAACTATAACATCTCCTTGGAAAAGTACTTCAGGGGTTAAATTCCACCTCCACAGGGAACACTCAGGAGTTAAGTGAATTAAGCTATCATTGTTATTTCTGTTTGTTCCCTATTGTCCACTAGTGAGCTCTACAGACAGCCAGGAGCCTGACCCAGCAGGGGTCACCTGAGGGAAGACACCTGGGGAGGTAGGGGAGGGGGCTGGATAGTGTAAGCAGCCCACCAATTGAGACCTTTCGCAACTCCCCTGGACAGGCAGATCCCAAGGTGGGATTAGGAGGTGATAAAAGAGGGTACTGTTATGAGCCGCGGCATTAGGTCTACTATATGATGACTACTATACTACTAATTATACTATACTATTAATTCTTCGAGGCATTAGGTCTACTATATGATGACCAGGACCGAATGGCCTCCGCTGAAGCTCATCTACGGGCCTTGAAACAAGGCCGGCAGTCAGCAGAGGAATACTGCGCTGAATTTCGTAGATGATCACCTGATAGTGGATGGAATGACCCTGCCTTACGTAGCCAGTTCCGTCTAGGCCTGTCGGAACAGATTAAAGACTCTTTGGTGCAATACCCGACTCCTACCTCATTGGAGGATCTGATGCACCTCTCCATTAAAATCGACAGAAGAATTAGGGAACGTAAGTCTGAGAAGGAGGCATCTTCTCTTCCATCTACCTTGATTCCTGTTATCACGGATGACGAGGAGCCTATGCAACTAGGAGCGTATCGTCTCTCCCCTGAAGAAAGAGACAGGAGGCGATCTCAAGGCTTATGTCTCTATTGTGGCACTAAGGGTCACTTTTCCCGTTCCTGCCCTAATAAGCCGGGAAAAGAGCATGCCTAGGGAATGAGGGGAAGGTTCACCTAGGTCTGCAAATTGTTTCCCCAAAAAATGCTGTATTAATCCCTGCACAACTCACGTCCAGTGCTGGTTCTGTGAACCTGTCGGCCTTCGTTGACAGTGGAGCTGCAGGCAACTTCCTCGACATCGGGTTTGCCCGCTCTGCTGGAATTCCGATGATTAAACTCAAATCTGCCATTACTGTATGTGGCTTAGATGGGAGTCCATTGCCCGGCGGCAAGATTACCTGGGAGACCCCACTACTACAATTGAACATTGGAGCTCTCCATTCAGAGTCCATAGTTTTCTTCCTTATCGAATGTCCGTCAGTTCCCTTGATTCTGGGCCACCCTTGGCTATCCCGTCATAAACCTGTCCTGGATTGGCTAAAAGGAGAAATTGTCCAGTGGAGCTCTTATTGTACACAGTCTTGCTTGACACTACCTCTGCGTGTGATTCAGTCTATTCCGGAGCAGCTTCCCTCACAGTACCATGAGTTCTGGGATGTCTTCTCCAAAAAGGCTGCTGATAATCTACCACCGCACCGGGAATTCGACTGTGCCATCGAGCTTATTCCTGGTTCTAAATTACCCAAGGGACGCTTGTACTCCCTCTCCGGTACAGAGACCAAATCCATGCAGGAATACATTGACGAAAACCTGGAGAAAGGCTTCATCAGGCCATCCAAGTCTCCAGTAGGAGCAGGGTGCTTCTTTGTATCCAAAAAAGACAGTGGACTCAGACCCTGTATCGACTACCGGGGGCTGAATCTCATTACAGTTAAGAACACCTATCCCCTTCCTCTCATCTCCGTAGTTTTTGATCAATTAAGAGGAGCAACTATCTTCACAAAAGTTGATCTTCGAGGTGCATATAACCTCATACATATAAGAACAGGTGATGAGTGGAAGACGGCATTCAATAAACTCTCGGGCCAATACGAATATCTGGTCATGCCGTTTGGTCTTAGTAATGCCCCTGCAGTATTCCAGGATCTGATTAATGAGGTGCTACGTGAGTTTCTGGGACATTTCGTTGTTGTCTACTTGGACGACATTCTCATATATTCGGAGTCGTTGTCAGTACACCAGGGCCATGTCAGACAAGTCCTACAAAAATTGCGTGAACACCATCTCTATGCTAAACTCGAAAAGTGCGAGTTTGAGGTTCAGAAGGTATCCTTTCTAGGTTATATAATCTCCTCAGAAGGATTCTCCATGGACCCAACCAAGGTCCAAGCAATCCTGGACTGGGTACAACCGAATAACCTCAAGGCGGTCCAGAGATTCCTGGGATTTGCCAATTATTACAGAAGATTTATTGGCGGTTTTGCTGATATCGTGGCCCCTATCGTCACCTTGACTCGCAAGGGAAGCGATCCAGCTAATTGGTCTCCACAGGCAATAACTGCATTTCAAACCCTGAAGAAAGCCTTCGTGTCTGCTCAGGTCCTTAGACATCCCGGATCCTAAGGTACCGTTTATTCTTGAAGTTGATGCCTCTGACGTCGGTGCCGGGGCCATCTTGTCACAAAAAGATCCCCATACTCACCGCTTACATCCATGTACCTATTTTTCCCGTCAGTTCTCTTCAGCGGAAACCAACTATGATGTGGGAAATCGAGAGCTGTTAGCAATTAAATGGGCCTTTGAGGAATGGCGACATTGGTTGGAAGGCGCTGTACACCAGATCTCCGTTATAACGGATTATAAGAATCTGCAGTATATACAGTCGGCCAAACGACTGAACCCCCGACAGGCTCGTTGGTCGCTGTTCTTCACCCGTTTTAACTTTATAATCACCTACCGTCCAGGTTCTAAAAATGTCCGGGCAGACGCCCTGTCCAGAAGTTTCCTGGCACACCATGCTCCGGTTACTAGTCCAGAGCCTATTGTTCCCGTGTCTATGATCCATGCTGGGTTAACCGAAGGCCTTACAAAGGTTTCAGAGATTAGCTCCTGATAATACTCCAGTAGGATGCTTGTTTGTCCCAGTTCATCTAAGGAAGGCAGTCCTTGCTGAAGCACACAATAATCAGACTGCTGGACATCCTGGAGTCTTCAAAACATTGGAAATCCTTTCCCGTACTGTGTGGTGGCCATCTTTCTCTGCTGACGTCAAGAGTCACGTCCTGTCTTGTGAGGTTTGCGCCAGAAACAAAATTCCCAGGACTCGCCCAGTAGGCCAGTTGGTTCCTTTGGCCATTCCTGCAAAACCATGGACAAGTTCCATGGACTTTATAGTTGATCTGCCACCCTCTGCAGGACACAATACCATTTGGGTCGTGGTAGACCGGTTCAGCAAAATGTCTCATTTCATTCCGTTAACCAGACTTCCTACTGCTCGAGATTTGGCCGTCCTATTCATTCAACATATGTTCCGCCTCCATGGACTCCCTACTGACATCGTCTCCGATGGGGGTTCTCAGTTCATAGCACGATTCTGGAAATCCTTGTGTACCCTTCTTGGAATCAAGGTCAGTTTGTCATCCGCATACCACCCTCAATCAAATGGGCAAACTGAAAGGGTTAACCAGGCCTTAGAGAAGTTTTTACAATGCTACACATCGGAGTTCCATGACAACAGGTCCTCCTTGTTACCCTGGGCGGAATTTGCTTGTAATAATTCCTGCCACTCATCTACCAAAATCTCTCAGTTTTTTTGCAATTATGGTTTTCACCCCAGATCTAACTCTTTGTACTCACACAAGTCCGTTGGTATCCAGGAGATCCGCTCCACTGCCAGGGATCTCAGAGTTATCTGGAGGAAAGTTCAGTCATCATTGAGACAAGCCTCACTTGTTGCAAAAAAAATTCGGACCGTCACCGTACCATCTGCTCCCTCAAGGTGGGCCAGAAAGTGTGGCTGTCTACAAAAAATATTAGGCTCAGACAGCCTTGCAAGAAGTTGGGCCCTAAGTTCATCGGGCCGTTTTCCATCATCAAACAGGTTAATTCTGTCGCATTCAGGTTAAAAATTCCTGGCTCGTTGAGAATCCCCAACACATTTCATTATTCGCTGTTAAAATCGGTACTATATCCTAGTCAAACTGTTATGTACTTGCCCTTAGTTTTGCCCTCATTCAAGATGGCCGTGATTGCATCATGAAGTTTCCATCTTGGATCTCTGTTATGAACTTGCCCTTACAATAGCCCTTATCGAAGATGGCCGGGACTGTCTCATGAAGATTCCATCTTGGATCCCATTTCCTGTTTGGGCCTAGAAAAGGCACTTCCTGTTATGAAGCCTTTGCACGAGTACTGTGTTTGTATCTGAACCAGATGCTTCCACAGAACCTTGCCTCCTTGTGATTTGGACTACAAGTACTTGATACTTCCACCAGACCTTTATACTCTTGTTACTTTGGACTTTATTTGTTGGACACTGGAGATTTGTATACCAAAATAAATCCTTTTGAATTTAGAAATACCTGGCTATTGGGTTCGTTTGTGATACCAGAAGTGTGATACAAACCCAGTCTTCAAGTGTGCCTGGAAAAAATTCTAACAAACCACAAAGATACGTGGTTCAGAAGATCCTTGATTCCAAAAAAGTGCAAGGGCAGGTGCACTTCCTGGTGCAGTGGAGGAACCGCAGGTTAGAAGAGTGGTCTTGGGTTCCGCGGAGACAACTTCGTGCCCCTAAACAGTTGAAGGAGTTCTTCAGGAAGTTTCCAAGAAAACCTGGATGTCGGGGTCCCTCGACCCCTCCTCAAAGGGGGGCGGGATACTGTTACGAGCCACGGCGTGCCCAGCCGCCGCGACTCCCCTACCTCCGTCCCGGACATCGCTATGGCGACCGGGACGTCACTTCCGGGGGCTCGTCGAACGTTGCCGTAGCAACGGCAAGACGCTTTCCTATCCAGCGCTGCGTCCCCGCATTACAGGGCAGCCGGGCGCGTGCGCAACAGCAGGGCAAGCCTGCGGGCTAATTGGAACAGCTTGTGTGCAATTAGAGAGCTGGGCTCTCATTGGTCTGCTTCAGTATTTAGGGCAATGAGGTCTGCTGCCTCATTGCCGGTTATAGCTTTTGCTTCCCAGTCTGCTGACCTGCTCTGTGCCTGTTCTTGTCTATTGAACTTTCTGCTGACCTCCCGTGTATGACCCTTGGCTTGGATTTGGACTTTGCTGGTGTATCTTGTGACCCTGACCTCTGGCCTGTTTACCGTTTTTCCTGTCTGCTTGTGACCCTTGACCCCGGCTTGTTAATTGGAATTTCTACCTGCTGCCGGTCCTCGACCTCTGCTTGGACTTCACTCCGCTTGCCTGGGTTCTCCCCAGCCGGTACACACTTCACGACCCTCTGTCAGTCTGCAGCCCAGTCTGTCCCCACCATCAGGGGCTCCAGTGAACAACTGATTGGCAGAGTAGACTCCGGGTTGTGTTGTGCCGGCTGGAGGGGTTCCTAACAGGTACCCTGGGAGCTGGACGTGTCTGACTAACTTTTTGCCAGCAGGTGATGCTCTTCCTAAGATACGCTGTGGAACATATCTCACTGGATTTAGTTGAACTGATTTCCTCATTTGTTGGACCTGCTATTATTACGGGGCCGTGCTGTATTTAATTATGTTCTGCAGAATAAATCATCCTTCTATTTTTCCTCTAATACCGTGTCTCTGATTTGGGAACCACGTATCTTCACAGTAGAATAGATGTGAGATAAATAAGAGTCTTGGATACAGGTTTACACTACTCTTAGGTCTCACATTCTTACACAGAGCAGAGGAGAGCATCAAGACAGAGTAGGAGAATGGAGCAGGCAACAGCACAAACTAAATTATAAGGGCAAAGCACGGTAGAGTGAGATCGGCAGAATATAGAGCAAATGTACAGAGCATCCAAGCACGTAGATTGGAGGGGAGCTATTGTGCAATGACGGGTGTGTGTTAGAAGGTGGAATGTGAAGAGTAATTTGTGATTGGGTGTTTGTGATCTTAGAGGGAGGAGAATAATCTCATACACTGCATTAGTATTACGGTGATAACATACAGCTGAGGATCAAATATTCATGGTAATGTCACATGGGGTAGTACAGAGAGATGGTTATGGATACTGACACAGGAGGTAGTGTATAGGAAGTATATGAGTAATTTCATGGAGTCAGACTGACATCTCATGAGATACACCAGACAGTGTGAGGAGGAGACTGGTCAGATTTCTAGGCTGGTAGCACACAATGATATGATGTGAGGAGGAGACTGGTCAGATCTCTGGGCTGGGAGCACACAATGATATGATGTGAGGAGGAGACTGGTCAGATCTCTGGGCTGGTAGCACACAATGATATGATGTGAGGAGGAGACTGGTCAGATCTCTGGGCTGGTAGCACACAATGATATGATGTGAGGAGGAGACTGGTCAGATCTCTGGGCTGGTAGCACACAATAATATGATGTGAGCAGGAGACTGGTCAGATCTCTGGGCTGGTAGCGCACAATAATATGATGTGAGAAGGAGACTGGTCAGATCTCTGGGCTGGTAGCACACAATGATATGATGTGAGAAGGAGACTGGTCAGATCTCTGGGCTGGTAGCACACAATGATATGATGTGAGGAGGAGACTGGTCAGATCTCTGGGCTGGTAGCACACAATAATATGGTGTAAGAAGGAGACTGGTCAGATCTCTGGGCTGGTAGCACACAATGATATGATGTGAGAAGGAGACTGGTCAGATCTCTGGGCTGGTAGCACACAATGATATGATATGAGGAGGAGACTGGTCAGATCTCTGGGCTGGTAGCACACAATGATATGATGTGAGGAGGAGACTGGTCAGATATCTGGGCTGGTAGCACACAATGATATGATGTGAGGAGGAGACTGGTCAGATCTCTGGGCTGGTAGCACACAATGATATGATGTGAGGAGGAGACTGGTCAGATCTCTGGGTTGGTAGCACACAATGATATGATGTGAGGAGGAGACTGGTCAGATCTCTGGGCTGGTAGCACACAGTGATATGATGTGAGGAGACTGGTCAGATCTCTGGGCTGGTAGCACACAATGATATGATGTGAGGAGGAGACTGGTCAGATATCTGGGCTGGTAGCACACAATGATATGATGTGAGGAGGAGACTGGTCAGATCTCTGGGTTGGTAGCACACAATGATATGATGTGAGGAGGAGACTGGTCAGATCTCTGGGCTGGTAGCACACAGTGATATGATGTGAGGAGACTGGTCAGATCTCTGGGCTGGTAGCACACAATGATATGATGTGAGGAGGAGACTGGTCAGATCTCTGGGCTGGTAGCACACAATGATATGATGTGAGGAGGAGACTGGTCAGATCTCTGGGCTGGTAGCACACAATGATATGATGTGAGGAGGAGACTGGTCAGATCTCTGGGCTGGTAGCACACAATAATATGATGTGAGCAGGAGACTGGTCAGATCTCTGGGCTGGTAGCGCACAATAATATGATGTGAGAAGGAGACTGGTCAGATCTCTGGGCTGGTAGCACACAATGATATGATGTGAGAAGGAGACTGGTCAGATCTCTGGGCTGGTAGCACACAATGATATGATGTGAGGAGGAGACTGGTCAGATCTCTGGGCTGGTAGCACACAATAATATGGTGTAAGAAGGAGACTGGTCAGATCTCTGGGCTGGTAGCACACAATGATATGATGTGAGAAGGAGACTGGTCAGATCTCTGGGCTGGTAGCACACAATGATATGATATGAGGAGGAGACTGGTCAGATCTCTGGGCTGGTAGCACACAATGATATGATGTGAGGAGGAGACTGGTCAGATATCTGGGCTGGTAGCACACAATGATATGATGTGAGGAGGAGACTGGTCAGATCTCTGGGCTGGTAGCACACAATGATATGATGTGAGGAGGAGACTGGTCAGATCTCTGGGTTGGTAGCACACAATGATATGATGTGAGGAGGAGACTGGTCAGATCTCTGGGCTGGTAGCACACAGTGATATGATGTGAGGAGACTGGTCAGATCTCTGGGCTGGTAGCACACAATGATATGATGTGAGGAGGAGACTGGTCAGATATCTGGGCTGGTAGCACACAATGATATGATGTGAGGAGGAGACTGGTCAGATCTCTGGGCTGGTAGCACACAATGATATGATGTGAGGAGGAGACTGGTCAGATCTCTGGGTTGGTAGCACACAATGATATGATGTGAGGAGGAGACTGGTCAGATCTCTGGGCTGGTAGCACACAGTGATATGATGTGAGGAGACTGGTCAGATCTCTGGGCTGGTAGCACACAATGATATGATGTGAGGAGGAGACTGGTCAGATCTCTGGGCTGGTAGCACACAGTGATATGATGTGAGGAGACTGGTCAGATCTCTGGGCTGGTAGCACACAATGATATGATGTGAGGAGGAGACTGGTCAGATCTCTGGGCTGGTAGCACACAATGATATGATGTGAGGAGGAGAACAGGAGTCTAATAGGGGCTGATGGCTCCTGACTCCCCCACTGGACAGATTTTCCTCATTAGTTTGCACTGACAGAGGAGGGTGTAGAATAAATGATTGTTTTAGTGATTGAATAAGCAGAATATGTGACTCTTGTGTAATAAGTGTTTATTACTCACCTGTGCTGATATCTGTAGGGATTTCCTCCTCCTTACACTGCTGATCACCCCTCACATACGTCTCTTTCTTTCCCTCTGTAATTTCTATTTTAATATCAGTCAGGACATCATCCTAAATAGCCCACAAAATAATAAAACATATCATAATTAATATCGGATTTAATAAAATTATATGAAACAGAAGAATATCATTCTATAAGAGCCACACAGCTTTTTTACAGATCATATAATGAAAAGTTATCTTGGGTTTATAATTAATAACATCTGATTTAATTATTTGAGATGAAACAGAAGATTATCAGTGTATAACATCCACAAAGTTTTTTTACACATCATATAATGAAATCACTTTGGTGTTTTGGTATTTGGGGAGACCTTAAAATGTCATCTACCTGATACTCCTGTGAGATACTGTGATTTTTTTCGGTACTATCCTGTGAATAAGGACGAAGATATCTCTCTGGGGTATTTCTGTTATTGGATCCATCTGTAGGAAACACACAGTGACTGAGTACATTGCTTATATGTGATTATCAGATGATGTGTATCTAGGTGGCCCTCAAAACTGCTCTTACAATCAATGAAAGTCTCCTCTTACCCAGTGATGTGAGGGGCTGGTGATTCTCAATCCTCACGTCCTCGTACAGATCGTTGGGTCCTATTAAATTCTCCCACTCCTCCTCCTGATACTTTATAGGAACCTGACATACACAATGACACAGTCATCATCCAGACACATCCCCTAATGTTACAGTATAATGTCCCATTCCCAGCAGTCACCTCTCCAGTCAGCAGCTGAATGATCTTGTTGGTCAGTTCCAGGATCTTCTGATCATTGTTTCCCTCACGTATCAGTGAATGAGGTTCAGACACCGTGATGGGGCTCTGGGTCCTGCTCAATCCTCCTGACACACATGGGCGGCTCCTGGGTGTCACACACTCACCAGGTCTCTTTATCACTGCTGTGTAATCCTGTGTAATGACAGAGACATCAATAAAAAGGTAAATGAAGCTTAATGTATTTGGATTATTTTAGGGGTTAACTGTACAAAATATACAATAATGGTAGATAATGCTCCCACTTGTGTCCTCTATCTACAGCCGGCCCCCACGGATTTATCATCTGCTTTGTACAAATTAGTGCAAACAGTAAGATGACTATACAGTGTGGGGTGTAGTAGACAGAGGACTCAGAACGGCCTATGGCAGATAGTAAGAGAGACAAGTGCTATGTACAGTCTAATAGTGCACATAGGAAACAGTTACAGTTAGGACAGGGGTTGTATTTATAAAATAAGTCCTTCTTGTCTATTTTACACATTTGTTACTTTAAAGGCAGTATTTTTATTATTGTTTTTTACTATAAAACATTACAGCCTATAAACTGGCTACAAAATCTAACAAACTACAATTCCAATTATAATTTTTGGACATTTTGGAAGGAGATTCCTAAATGACCCAGACACACAGTCACAATCCGGGCAATTGGTTTTATGACCTCTGTCAAATTTCTCCAATCTAACGGGAGTAAGATATATGTAAAATATACACCGGTATTTGCTGATATTTCATCAATGTAGTGGAGTTACCAGGAACTGCTCAGGGTAATCCCCCAGCCTTCATCATCAAATTATACCTAAATCTGTCCCACATTCCTCTCTCTGCATTAGGTCACTGGTATTCCATTCACTTAATTAATAGGAGTAAATGGATGAGCTGAGTCTGCTGGAACCAAGAGGTAGAAGTAGCTTTTTTATGGGAGCAAAAAAAAAAAAAAATATTGTGGCCAATGCAAAATATCCCAACTTTTGTATCTGAGACCGTCTACTTGCTGATTATTTATAGCTGGGCAAATGAGAAGACAGTCATGTCCCTGTTATATATATAGCAGTAAGAATGATGTCACTGTGACATCCCCAGAATCCCTCACCTCTCCAGTCATGTCCCCCTTTTATTTATAGCAGTAAGAATGATGTCACTGTGACATTCCCAGAATCCCTCACCTCTCCAGTCATGTCCCCGTTTTATTTATAGCAGTAAGAATGATGTCACTGTGACATTCCCAGAATCCCTCACCTCTCCAGTCATGTCCCCGTTTTATTTATAGCAGTAAGAATGATGTCACTGTGACATTCCCAGAATCCCTCACCTCTCCAGTCATGTCCGTTTTATTTATAGCAGTAAGAATGATGTCACTGTGACATTCCCAGAATCCCTCACCTCTCCAGTCATGTCCCTGTTTTATTTATAGCAGTAAGAATGATGTCACTGTGACATTCCCAGAATACCTCACCTCTCCAGTCAGCAGGTAGATGATCTCCAGGGTGAGATTTAATATCCTCTCACTCCTGTCCATGTCCATCCTCAGGGAATCAGTGATTTACACAGAACGGGTTTCACCTTCAGATGACTTCTAGTAAAATATTCTCTGGTTCCTCACAGCTCAATGGTCTAGGAATAAATATAATAAATATAATAAACATCACAGACTAGACATGTAACTCATTAAATATAAAACACTGAGGGTCTTGTGTAGAGTTGGTTGTAAGTGCGAATATATGAGAATAAAATTTCACATTTCCGTACTGCGTATGGATACGACAAATACATAAGTGTAAGTCCTATGTAGAAGTAGATGCATCGTACACTTACTGCCCTGTACACTTACAGAGGGGGAGGGAAGGGGCAGGTCAGACATAGGACAAGTACAGTAAGGGGCGTTTGACGTAACTCACGTAGTATGTAGAGGTGGAAACACCAGCAGATAAGACTGTGTGTTGTGGGTGCTCGACCCCTGGTGGAAGATACGTGCTGATGGGGAACCTTATTAGTGTGTTAGAATGAAACATACACTATGCTGGTAGCGGGAATATCAGGGGGATAAACATCATGACGTGCCCCCACAAAAACGACTACCAGCACAAGGCTATGACACGCTGGTGACACTATAGCAGGGAAGTTTGCAGCGTGGGTTCCCCCTGCCATAATGCCAACCGTGCCTGTTCAGCATGGCCTGAAATCCCTAGGGTAAATGGGTACAGATAAAAATATAGGTCACCTCCCATAGAAAACCAGTCCTGTGCTGAAAGATTTCTGGGTTGGTGGCTCAGGGAAGATGGAATTTCAACAGAAACTCAAAAGTGTTATAGACGACTTTAAGATGGAAATCACCTCTCTTGGATCCAGAACCAACGACCTTGAGAATAAGACAGATGAGTGGTGTCGCTCACAGACTATTACTGACATGGAAACAGCAACAATACATATAGGATAAGGAAGGATCTAAACCAGGTCCAGGAGAAATGATCTTTATGAGACAGTGAGTGGGCTACACACAGCGAGCCTCCCACCAACCAAAATCCCAGAGACATTATAGTCCATTTGCATTACTATAAAGTAAAACAAAATATGATGGTGGCCATCCATGACCACGCTTTCTGTGACTTTAAAGGACTCGCAAAACCAAATATCCCAAGATCTGACATTAAAAATTCAAGAGAGAAGAACTACAGGGGATCACCAACATCCTATGAGCTCATAACTACAAATATAAATGGTGCTTCCCTTGCTAACTCTTCAAGTGCTAACAGACACCAGGGGGTAAATGTATCATACCCCGGTCTCTTCAATTCGCAGGAGTTCGGCGAGATGATAGCTAAAATTGAAAGCGGCGCTGCCTTGTAAAGGTAAGTTTCTCTTTACAAGGCAGCGCCGCTTTGAATTTTAGCTGTCATCTCGCCGAACTCCCGTGAGTTGAAGAAACCGGGTTATGATACATTTACCCCCAAGCCTCTTTACTAGATTAAGGTCAACTCATTATCTCCAAACTGGGAATCCTCCCCAACTCCCAGGCCAGCAGCCTTCACCAAGGATCTTCATCAAGTAGACCCCAAGAGCCACCACAGCTTGAATGACAAACAGTTGGTGGCAGAACTGGAAAAAACCCACTTATTGTGCACAACTTGGTTCCTCCGCTGTGATCTAGGACTCAGAGTTGTACACAGCTGTCGGTGACATCAAAACTGTTATAGCATTGGCCTAATTTAGTAATAGGTGTTGACTTTATTGTTCTTCTCATTGTTTTATTTTTCATCACAGATGGACCCCCTTAATCCGATGAAGTGTATCGGTCTACATCACTCTTCCTGTAGTTTGGACGATCGTTCTTCAAGTTGTAATATTTTTATAAAATATTTGTTATTTGCCTTCCCTTTCACGGACTTGTGACTTCCTATTTCTCTCTACCTCTCCCATGATAACTTCCCTGGCCAACCTTAGTCTTGTCCTCCTGACTTTCCTTTGCTCCCTTCCCTACCTGTATGGTCTGTCACCGCACCCCCAAGCACCCTTACAGCAATAGCTCCACAGATTGTGCAGGAAATGATCTTGTCGGGCCTTGATGAGGCCTGGTTTTATAAGTGTTTTCAGCAATCCAAGCACTCCCTTCTTCCATCCTGTCTGCACTGTTTATTAAATCCTTCCTTCACCCACACTTCATTTGTATACATTGAAAAGTTCCTTTCTCTCTGCTCCATTCTATAGCGGTCATAAGATCCTTCTTGTATGAGACATTAATGCTAGTGTCTGCCTACGTTACAAATCAGAACCAGTCTCCTTTCCTCACTAAGATGTTTAACCACATTGGGCAAGTTGAGAAGGGTCATCTGATCTTGGAGATTTTAATTTAACCCAAGATCCAAAGCTCGATAAATCTCAGCGCATGACTGCCCCCTTCCTGGTAATCTAAGCACTCTGCATCCCTACTCGTCCTTTACAACCTTCAAGACACCTGGCACCTCAATAAATCCTCAGTAAAGGTGTGCACACAATACTCTACCCCACAACCTATCTATTGTCGTATTGAAACACTGTTTTTCCTCGCTTAAAGACAAGACAAGGTGACAGGGTTTGTGCAATTCTCCTGGATAGATCACCCTAGAGCAGCGGTTCTTAACCTCTTCAGTGCTCGGCTCCCCAGTGAATCTCAAAATACGTTCTCGCACCCCTTTGAAAAATGTGTTCTGTTTTCTTTGTTAGGAAACTGCATTTATTGCAAAACAATTTATTTATCGCAAAATACATATATATTTTTTTTTAGAATTTTATTAAACTTTTTGATACAAAGTTTTCTTTAAAAGAAAAACTAAAAGTAAACAAAAACATATACTATGACAGTCATTAAATACTACTAGGGTCATATCATAGTAACGCTTGCCGGTGTATCATGGGTTCCGTGAGTACACAGTACAGTACAGTCAAATTTATAATTTTATATTAAAAATCTAAAAGTTAAACCTATCGTTACCGCTCACACCCCTAGAAATGCTTTCTCCCACCTCTGGTTAAGAACTGCTGCCCTAGAGAATATCAACTTTTCAATTTCAAAAACCTATGTGTGACGATTATGTATGACATGAATTTTCATGTATTACAATGTGTATATTGTATGTAACCTTCCAAAGTGTATTTTGCTGACTGACGCCAGTGACCTATACAAGTGTCAAGAGTCTTTTGAAGGTAACCAGGCTAGACAGATACCATCTCTGAGAGCTCCAGAGTTGGGTGGATAGTCCGGCCAGTCGATCAGAGGTGAGAATAATGTCCTCTGAGAGGCCAGACATATATCTCAGGGATAGATAACTCCCTTGGAAAGACCTGTGTCATCCTGGGAATCAACCTGCCCTGACATTGAAAGAGCTAAATTCCAAAGGTGGGGCTGAGAGCAGTGCAAGAAGTTAAAACCACTGCCTGACCTGATAATGTTGTTCATTTTCTCTGAGGAGACCTGTCAAGGTAGAAGTGTGCCCTTAAAGTGTACTGCTCTCACGCCAAGACTTAGACTAGGAAGTTAGTGACTCTGGTTTTATTTCCTATTTTATTTCTAAAACTTATTTGTGCAACTTATTTTGTATTTCTTGTTATTAACTGTTTTGCAATTAAGCCTTGGAAACATTTTTTGGATTAAATAAATTTGATCTAGCACAGTGGATCCCAAACTTTCTCAGTTCAAGACACCCTTAGGGTATGCATAAATTTTTAAAAGGAACCCCTAAGCCAGAATAATTACCAAGCAGTCCCCTGCCTTGCTTACCACCAGCCTTGGCCGCGGCACAGTTTGGGAACCGCTGATCTAGCATATTCTCCACGATTTTGTGTGAACTTACGAAGCCAAGTGAGGCTCATGCTACACGTGTATGTGATTTAAGTGTATAATATTAATAAGTTGTTTGGTGAACATAAGGACTCCATAGTAAATCCTTTGTGGTGGCAGAAAAGGTGTATTCATTGGTAAGTGTCCAAGGTAACTCCAGTCACAGCCAACTGTTTCAGATTGCTGTATCTGAGACAGGCTGGACGTTCATGACACTATAGTATATCATTTTCATTGGTTTCTTTACGACTCTGCTCTTGAGGAACTAACCTAGGAGATCAGTGCTTCAGCTTAAATGCAACAGATGATATAGCTCCTGTAATGGTATGGGAGACTTATAAAGTCACTATTATTAGAAGGTCTCTAATTAATGCAGCCTCTGCAAAATATATGGAAAACTCTTAATTTGGAAAATACAAAACACTCTTAGCGCAAATGAATGTGCATAAGGGTCAATTTAACACGTTACTCTTTAAAAAAAACCAGTTATCACCCTTAGAAAACTTCAACACTTCTACGATAAGGTGGACAAACATAACACCATTCTAAAATACAAAAAGGGAGAGATCCAAAAAAGCGCTCCCTGTTATAGCTGCCTAATACCACAATAAATGCCACAACATTCAATATATCACAAATAATACAACAAAGGTATAGAGGCGCATATAACAAGTTCACCATAGAATAGAATGGAGAAAAAGTCCATCAATATTCACACAAATCAGAACGCTTCTCATAGGTCCAGTCTATGCAATCTTCTTTGCAGGTGATATCAAAAGGCAAATGTCACATGGAAGGATATAATTTTGTCTTTTATAAAGCTCTCCACATGTTATAATCCGTGAAAATTTGGAAAAAAGAGAATAAATGGATATCAGATTAATATTGCCATTAACAAAGATCCATCTTCCTTAGTTCTAAAAAAAGTGACATATATCCACTTCACCGTGTATAAACTAACGGTTACTTAACACCCCACACAGGTGAAGTGAGAAAATGAGATGAATCACTTACACAGTGAAGTTGATCCACTGACTGATATCCAATATCGTGCCTGATTCAATTGCCACACGGTGCTTACTCGGAATATGTATAACGAGAGAAATATGCAAAAAGAATCTGGCATAATATCATCAGGGTTTATTTCACATAATTTAAAAGCACCACAATAAAATTCTCTTATCATATACGGTATCCCAACATAAACAACAAGTGGACCCGTACCGGACTTAAATGAAGAGTCAGCGTGTAGATTGAATAGCTCCCGGGCAATCTCCGCTAGACAGTCCTCTCTCCTCCGGCGCGTGTAACACTGCTGTCAAGTGGGCTGATCTGTGTTTCACCGACGCGTTTCAACCCCGCCTCTGGGGTCTTTGTCAAGGTATACACAGAGTCCATTCAGTATCTATTTAAACCTTACTTTGATTTGTATTTTCCTTTCACTTACACGATTGTAAGCTATAGCTCTTGAGTAATTGTGCCAAATGAATTAGTTTTTAGGACCATTTACTTGCTGTTCGGAGAGCAGATTTGACTGCATCTGGCCTTATAGACCTGTAAAAGAGCACTGAAATGCAGTGGAATTGTTGTTTTTGGGATAACATTCATTGTCATGGCAAAGAGGGACTTTGAAATTAATTGCAATTCATCTGATGACTCTTCATGACATTCTGGAGTATTTGCAAATTGTCATCATAAAAACTGAGGCAGCAGACTTTGTGAAAAATATTTGTGTTATTCTCAAGACTTGTGGCAATGACTGTACACACACATAATGGATAATATGCTGTGTGCTCTTTTACAGGTCTATAAGGCCAGATGCAGTCAAATCTGCTCTCCGAACAGCAAGTAAATGGTCCTAAAAACTAATTCATTTGGCACAATTACTCATGAGCTATAGCTTACAATCGTGTAAGTGAAAGGAAAATACAAATCAAAGTAAGGTTTAAATAGATACTGAATGGACTCTGTGTATACCTTGACAAAGACCCCAGAGGCGGGGTTGAAACGCGTCGGTGAAACACAGATCAGCCCACTTGACAGCAGTGTTACACGCGCCGGAGGAGAGAGGACTGTCTAGCGGAGATTGCCCGGGAGCTATTCAATCTACACGCTGACTCTTCACTTAAGTCCGGTACGGGTCCACTTGTTGTTTATGTTGGGATACCGTATATGATAAGAGAATTTTATTGTGGTGCTTTTAAATTATGTGAAATAAACCCTGATGATATTATGCCAGATTCTTTTTGCATATTTCTCTCGTTATACATATTCCGAGTGAGCACCGTGTGGCAATTGAATCAGGCACGATTTTGGATATCAGTCAGTGGATCAACTTCACTGTGTAAGTGATTCATCTCATTTTCTCACTTCACCTGTGTGGGGTGTTAAGTAACCGTTAGTTTATACACGGTGAAGTGGATATATGTCACTTTTTTTAGAACTAAGGAAGATGGATCTTTGTTAATGGCAATATTAATCTGATATCCATTTATTCTCTTTTTTCCAAATTTTCACGGATTATAACATGTGGAGAGCTTTATAAAAGACAAAATTATATCCTTCCATGTGACATTTGCCTTTTGATATCACCTGCAAAGAAGATTGCATAGACTGAACCTATGAGAAGCGTTCTGATTTGTGTGAATATTGATGGACTTTTTCTCCATTCTATTCTATGGTGAACTTGTTATATGCGCCTCTATACCTTTGTTGTATTATTTATAACACCATTCTAGTCAACAAACTCTGTACAATCTTCCAAAGATCCCCTCTCGCACTAAGCCTTAGACAGGGCTATAGACGCCTACTGGTCCCCAGACAACCTTTCTTATAGTGTTCCCAGGGAGCTTGGTGGCGCTTAATGACGGCATCACTGTGAATGAGAAGCTTCAAACAATTAAATCCATAAAACCAGACTTAGCTCCCAGGCCAAGATGGCAGGTGTCAGACGATGCAAGGTTTACAATCTCATGAACAACATCCATAGCTAGAAACACCCACACGTCCTGTAGTCCCTGGACACTGAAAAGGCATCTGGTCACATTTTTGGACAATTAATGTTCAGCATGTTATCTCAAATTAATTTTTTGCGAAAATTTATATCAGCATTGACTGGACTGCTCTGCAGCGGTTTCCACAAATGGTGCAGTTTCCCTGTATTTTGCAATATCTAACAGCACGAAACAAGGCTGTCACCCTCTCACTTTTGATATTTGTGTCAGTGATCAAGCCCCTTGTCATCAAAACCCACACAAATTCCTGGTATCTCCAGAATTACCTCTGACCACAAAATCTCCCTTTATGCCAATGATACCCTGCTTTTGGGTATGATCATCCCTCACAAAGCTCTAGATGGAATTAGATCCTTATGGCCTTTCCCGGGCTATGCAATCAACCCAGCAAAAAAATGGAGGTTCTAGATTTTTACATCTTAAGAGATACAAAATGAATATGACTGAAGCACCTACGGGTATTGTGACTGGATCACTATTAAATAACTTTTGGTAAAAATGTATTTAAAGCGAATAGCGCAGGGCACTTATTTATGGAATTGAATTTGCACTAATTTTTGTTTAGTGCAAGATAGGAAGTCGTTATCTCTGAGACCCGGGTAGAAAAATTGTTTATTTCTGTTTAACCTTGCTATAGGAATTGCCTATTTCTGATGCATATATCTGACAATAAGTCTTTGTTTACCAAGCCTTTGGTGTATTGTGGTTTGGGAAACTGGCTTGTTGTGGGACCTTTTGTTGTTCTGTGTGAATATGAATTCCGAACGGTCTGATGAAAGGCCACGTGTTAATTAAATCTTTCGATGTGTGAGGTTTAACTTGGAGACAGGAAGGTTTAATTTAAAACGTGCTGCCACATTTCCTGCATCTCAAAGATGCAGGAAAGCACAGCAAGGTTTTTAAGAAATTCATAGCTAAGTATAAATACTAGTGGTTTTGCAATGCATGTAAATCAATGTTTGTATGAATAGAGTATATCCTGATTCTAAAAATAGACTATTTCTGAACTGTATAAAAGATGAGCTCTATGAGCATGTATCATTCTTCTGACCTGATCACACTGGTATCTTTCACCAATGTATTTGAGCAAATAAACAATCTTGCTTCAAAGACCTGCTTGGAACCATCTTGAATATCATTGTATTCCTGTGATCTACAGATTAGACCCTAAACCTAATCCGTTCTCCGGCTGTCTCTGCAGTTTTGGACCCAAGCGTTTCCAGTACCACCCAGCAGGCCTGGTCCACGTGATAGGCCAGGGGGGATCCATTCACAGCATCCCTGATCCATAGTAAGAGGTCAGGAGGACCAGCCCAGGTACACCAGCAACAAGACACGCTAGCAGCATCAGTGACCCAGAAGAAACCCGGTTCTGGATGCCGGTATAGGGGTCCAGTGGTGGCAGCAGCTTAAGCCCCTCCTACTGCGGCAAGAGGGCGCTTTTTGGATAACAAAAGAGAACGGTGGCAAACTAAGCACAGCCGGTTCCCAGCAGCAACAGACAGGGTGGCATAGGCGGTCCCTCCTGTCACAGGTATACATAACGAAACACTACCACCAGCATTATCAAGTTAATTACCCATCAATAATAGACATAATTAAAACAGACCTTAATTAGTGGGATAAAACTGGATTGGTCAATTCTGTTAAAATGAATGTGCTGCCCGGACTCCTCTACTTATTTCACACACTGCAGAGACCATTATAGTCCCAACGCTCCCATCTCTCCTCTGGCTCCCAAGATAATACAACCCTCCTCATCTAAGTCTCACCCTGTGATACTGTTCTCACTATTAATTTGGACCTACGCCACCAAGTGTTATAACATAACCCTCTTCTCCTCACCAACTGCACATCTCTGAAGGAACGCACGTTCCCTTCATGTCATGAGGACCATCCTTATGGCCCATGGTTACGTGGAGTGAGATTTGTAAATTATTTAGAATGAGCCCTTGTGTTTACACAACTTTCTGAGCTCCAGGAGGAGTACACTATCCTATCGAGAAGCTGTTACCAGTTTTCGCAGCTTAGGCATTTCTATCAGACAATCATATCTAACCCCCATAGAAGGCCCCTGACATCATTCTGTTTGCACCGTGCATCTTCCATCTCTGCAATCTACTCTGACGTTACTACCCCGGGTCTGCCAATGAATGATTCCCACAAACTGCTGTGGGAGACGGATCCGACACAAGGCAATGGATGAGTAGGAATGGGCTGTGATAATGGAGAATACTGCCAGTAGTTCCATCTGTGCTAAAATCAAGGAACATTTGTGTAAGTTCTTGGATCACTGGGACCAAATGCCAACAAACCAGCATTAGCTTTACCCACTGCCTGAGACAGATGGAGGAGATGCACATCTGGTGGGTGATGTCCAAAACTAACACAAATCTGGAGGAGTAAAAGGGACCATGGTACATGGTACAATTGGATGTTCCTCTACTGCGGCGGTTCCCAAAGTGTGCGCCGCGGCTCCCAGGGGTGCCGCGGCGCTATCACTGGGGTGCCGCGAGCCAGCCATAGAAAAAAACAAAGAACACATAAACTTATCAATCCGCGCGGTGCCGGGACCCGGCATCCTCCTCTCTCCCGCAGCTTATCACTGAATATCGACGTCAGTGACAAGCTGCAGGAGAGAGGAGGATGCTGGGTCCCGGCACCGCGCGGATTGATAAGTTTATGTGTTCTTTGTTTTTTTCTATGGCTGGCTAACGGCAGAGGGGGCCGAGTGAGAGGGATCGTGACAGAGGGCAGAGGAGGGGGACAGAGGGCAGAGGATGGGGACAGAGGGCAGAGGATGGGGACAGCGTGAAAGAGGATGGGGACAGCGTGAAAGAGGATGGGGACAGCGTGAAAGAGGATGGGGACAGCGTTAGAGGGCAGAGGAGGGGGACAGCGTGACAGAGGGCAGAGGAGGGAACATCGTGAGGGGGCAGAGGAGAGGGACAGCGTTAGAGGGGGCAGAGGAGGGGGAGAGCGTGAAAGAGGAGGGGGAGAGCGTGACAGAGGAGGGGACAGCGTGACAGAGGGCAGAGTGACAGAGGGCAGAGGGGGCAGCGTGACAGAGGGCAGAGGGACTGGATGCAGAGGGGGCATAGTATCTGGATGCAGAGGGGACAGTGTCTGGATGCAGAGGGCCATTATTGTATACAACTAAATAAGTTTTTCTGTCCTCACCTAAATACTTATTTAATTTTTTTGACCCAACTACTACTGAAACAGGACTGCTCGGTAATTATTTTGGAGGGGTGCCTTGAAAAAATTATGGAGACTCTAAGGGTGCCGCGAACTGCAAAAGTTTGGGAACCACTGGTCTACTGCCAAAATTCTTCCTCCTCCCGGTCACAGTCCTGTTGGCCTCCCATCATCAAACAATCTAATCAGGCACATTATTGCTGCAGCCAGCTGCCAACTTGAGGCTGGCTGGAAATCCTCTACCACAACCGTACAACAGGTGGGACTCCGTAGGTTGTGGTACACCTATTCTCTATAACAATTTTAATAAACAAAAGACAATGACAAATACAAAAAAAGATATTTAAAAGCACTAGACCAAGTACAGATTATGGCACTGGTGACCGTTGCCCCCTCTAAGTACAGATGGGAGATGAGTCACAGAATGTGGGTGGTGTTTTGGATCCCTCCAAAAAAGATGGAAGTGATGATGTTCAAGTACTTTTTCTATATTCTTGTTTCAAGTGTTTATAGCTCTTTTGTTCATATCGCTCTTTTACAGCTTTTATGGCTACTTAAGCTCTTTGGCTCGGTTTAGTAGCTCTTATTACCTTTACTATTAGATTGTGTAAAAATTGGTGTTAGATGTCTTTATTGTCACTTATACACAGTCAGCTCCACCTGATTGGGGCCAGTGATCTTACAAGAGCTGATGAGGATCAGGGAGATGTGTGGTGTAAATGTGATGGATAATGGGAGTTATCTAACCAGTGGGTAAAACAATAATAATAATATATATAATGTGCTGATCTGAGGAGGATCTTTTTTTACCTCCACTTCATACAAAGAAGAAACCTCCAAATACCGAGAGACTAATATATTATTATAGGGAGATATTACCTCAGCCTTGTACAGGGCCCGGATGTTGTATATGGTCCAGGTTCTAAGATGGCGTCTGAGAGAGCATTTGGCCACGCCCCCTGTGACTCGCCACAGGGTAGTATATATCTGTAAAACCAATACAAAGTAAAGGGGACTACGGGAAAATGGCCGCCGCTGTCCTGCACTGAGGACAATACAGTTTTAGGAGAAATTTAAAATTGTTAAAAGAAAACCATAGAGTGTCGCACACAACTCCCGCTATTCTCCCCTCCCCTAACCATTAAAATTTACATGCGGCCATTATCCGTAGTCTCACAGACACGCTATTAGTGTAAGAGAAGTGACGCTGGGCAGGGGGCGTCATCTCTCAGACGCCATCTTACGCCACGGCGAATGAGAGAGCCTGTAACCACGCCCCCTTGTCAAGCGTCACGTGGGATAGAGTTACACAAATATTGTGTCTGGAAGAATAAGCAAAAATGGCCGCCGCTGTTCTGTAATGAGGACAATGTTTAGTACTAATAACTATTTATTTTGGTTGTGAGTAAAAGGTTACATTAATACCACAGAGTCCCCCTCATATCTTTCCTACACACCTGTATCTATACCCCCCTCCCCTCACACATTTACAGTTGCACTCGGCCATTTTCCCGTAGTCTCCAATATACTATATTGATGTTACGTCACAGCAGAGGAGGCGTGGTCACATGATCTCCCAGACGCCATCTTACCTGGAAGCTACATCCGGGCCCTGTACAAGACGGAGGTAATATCTCCCTATAATAATATATCAGACAGCGGGAATTACCCCCATAGAGTTACCCCATGTTTATGTGCAGCCTCCCGGCGATCAGGACTTCATACATGCGGCTGAGCTCTCACATCAGCTGCTACATAATCCTCATTGTGCTCCTGCTGCAGTCAGCAGAAGGCTGTTAGTAATAGCAGAGCTGGTTATTATAATGGCAGGGCTGTGAGAGATTTAATACCCAGACCAGCTACACCCCATACACCACAGAGGGGCTCACACACCATGACTAGTCCCCATCCTCCTCCTTCTACCCCCATTACCTCACATCCCCCTACTATCACCTCCTACCCAACCACCCCTCACCAAGTGTCACTAACACATAGCTTGTCTAGTGCTGGAGACTAGCCCCCATCCCCCTCCTTCTACCCCCATTACCCCACATCCCCCTACTATCACCTCCTACCCAACCACCCCCTCCCCAAGTGTCACTAACACATAGCTTGTCTAGTGCTGGAGACTAGCCCCCATCCCCCTCCTTCTACCCTCATTACCTCTCACCCCCCTACTATCACCTCCTACCCAACCACCCCTCACCAAGTGCTACTAACACATAGCTTGTCTAGTGCTGGAGACTAGCCCCCACCCCCCTCCTTCTACCCCCATTACCCCATATCCCCCCTACTATCACCACCTACCCAACCACCCCCTCACCAAGTGTCACTAACACATAGCTTGTCTAGTGCTGGAGACTAGCCCCCATCCCCTCCTTCTACCCCCATTATCTCACATCCCCCTACTATCACCTCCTACCCAACCACCCCTCACCAAGTGCCACTAACACATAGCTTGTCTAGTGGTGGAGACTAGCCCCCATCCCCCTCCTTCTACCCCCATTACCTAACATCCCCCTACGATCACCTCCTACCCAACCACCCCTCACCAAGTGTCACTAACACATAGCTTGTCTAGTGCTGAAGACTAGCCCCCATCCCCTCCTTCTACCCCCCATTACCCCACATCCCCTACTATCACCTCCTACCCAACCACCCCTCACCAAGTGTCACTAACACATAGCTTGTCTAGTGCTGGAGACTAGCCCCCATCCCCTCCTTCTACCCCCATTACATCACATCCCCCCCTACTATCACCTCCTACCCAACCACCCCCTCACCAAGTGTCACTAACACATAGCTTGTCTAGTGCTGGAGACTAGCCCCCATCCCCTCCTTCTACCCCCATTACCTCACATCCCCCTACTATCACCTCCTACCCAACCACCCCTCACCAAGTGCCACTAACACATAGCTTGTCTAGTGGTGGAGACTAGCCCCCATCCCCCTCCTTCTACCCCCATTACCTAACATCCCCCTACGATCACCTCCTACCCAACCACCCCTCACCAAGTGTCACTAACACATAGCTTGTCTAGTGCTGAAGACTAGCCCCCATCCCCTCCTTCTACCCCCCATTACCCCACATCCCCTACTATCACCTCCTACCCAACCACCCCTCACCAAGTGTCACTAACACATAGCTTGTCTAGTGCTGGAGACTAGCCCCCATCCCCTCCTTCTACCCCCATTACATCACATCCCCCCCTACTATCACCTCCTACCCAACCACCCCCTCACCAAGTGTCACTAACACATAGCTTGTCTAGTGCTGGAGACTAGCCCCCATCCCCTCCTTCTACCCCCATTACCTCACATCCCCCTACTATCACCTCCTACCCAACCACCCCTCACCAAGTGCCACTAACACATAGCTTGTCTAGTGGTGGAGACTAGCCCCCATCCCCCTCCTTCTACCCCCATTACCTAACATCCCCCTACGATCACCTCCTACCCAACCACCCCTCACCAAGTGTCACTAACACATAGCTTGTCTAGTGCTGAAGACTAGCCCCCATCCCCTCCTTCTACCCCCCATTACCCCACATCCCCTACTATCACCTCCTACCCAACCACCCCTCACCAAGTGTCACTAACACATAGCTTGTCTAGTGCTGGAGACTAGCCCCCATCCCCTCCTTCTACCCCCATTACATCACATCCCCCCCTACTATCACCTCCTACCCAACCACCCCCTCACCAAGTGTCACTAACACATAGCTTGTCTAGTGCTGGAGACTAGCCCCCATCCCCCTCCTTCTACCCCATTACCCCACATCCCCCCTACTATCACCTCCTACCCAACCACCCCCTCACCAAGTGTCACTAACACATAGCTTGTCTAGTGCTGGAGACTAGCCCCCATCCCCTCCTTCTACCCCCATTACCCCACACCCACCTACTATCACCTCCTACCCAACCACCCCCTCACCAAGTGTCACTAACACATAGCTTGTCTAGTGCTGGAGACTAGCCCCCATCCCCCTCCTTCTACCCCATTACCCCACATCCCCCTACTATCACCTCCTACCCAACCACCCCCTCACCAAGTGTCACTAACACATAGCTTGTCTAGTGCTGGAGACTAGTCCCCATCCCCCTCCTTCTACCCCCATTACTCTACATCCCCCTACTATCACCTGCTACCCAACCACCCCTCACCAAGTGTCACTAACACATAGCTTGTCTAGTGCTGGAGACTAGCCCCCATCCCCCCTCCTTCTACCCCCATTACCCTACATCCCCCTACTATCACCTGCTACCCAACCACCCCTCACCAAGTGTCACTAACACATAGCTTGTCTAGTGCTGGAGACTAGCCCCCACCCCCTTCTTCTACCCCCATTACCTCACATCCCCCCTACTATCACCTCCTACCTAACCACCCCCTCACCAAGTGTCACTAACACATAGCTTGTCTAGTGCTGGAAACTAGCCCCCATCCCCTCCTTCTACCCCCATTACCCCACATCCACCTACTATCACCTCCTACCCAACCACCCCTCACCAAGTGTCACTAACACATAGCTTGTCTAGTGCTGGAGACTAGCCCCCATCCCCTCCTTCTACCCCCATTACCCCACATCCCCCCTACTATCACCTCCTACCCAACCACCCCTCACCAAGTGTCACTAACACATAGCTTGTCTAGTGCTGGAGACTAGTCCCCATCCCCTCCTTCTACCCCCATTACCTCACATCCCCCTACTATCACCTCCTACCCAACCACCCCCTCACCAAGTGTCACTAACACATAGCTTGTCTAGTGCTGGAGACTAGTCCCCATCCCCTCCTTCTACCCCCATTACCTCACATCTCCCTACTATCACCTCCTACCCAACCACCCCTCACCAAGTGTCACTAACACATAGCTTGTCTAGTGCTGGAGACTAGTCCCCATTACCTCACATCCCCCTACTATCACCTCCTACCCAACCACCCATCACCAAGTGTCACTAACACATAGCTTGTATAGTGCTGGAGACTAGCCCCCATCCCCTCCTTCTACCCCCATTACCCCTCATCCCCCCTAATATCACCTCCTACCCAATCACCCCCTCACCAAGTGTCACTAACACATAGCTTGTCTAGTGCTGGAGACTAGCCCCCATCCCCTCCTTCTACCCCCATTACCTCACATCCCCCTACTATCACCTCCTACCCAACCACCCCCTCACCAAGTGTCACTAACACATAGCTTGTCTAGTGCTGGAGACTAGCCCCCATCCCCTCCTTCTACCCCCATTACCTCACATCCCCCTACTATCACCTCCTACCCAACCACCCCCTCACCAAGTGTCACTAACACATAGCTTGTCTAGTGCTGGAGACTAGTCCCCATCCCCTCCTTCTACCCCCATTACCTCACATCCCCCCTACTATCACCTCCTACCCAACTACCCCCTCACCAAGTGCTACTAACACATAGCTTGTCTAGTGCTGGAGACTAGCCCCCATCCCCCTCCTTCTAGCCCCATTACCCCACATCCCCCTACTATCACCTCCTACCCAACTACCCCCTCACCAAGTGTCACTAACACATAGCTTGTCTAGTGCTGGAGACTAGCCCCCATCCCCCTCCTTCTACCCCCATTACCTCACATCCCCTACTATCACCTCCTACCCAACCACCCCCTCACCAAGTGCTACTAACACATAGCTTGTCTAGTGCTGGAGACTAGCCCCCATCCCCTCCTTCTACCCCCATTACCCCACATCCTCCTACTATCACCTCCTACCCAACCACCCCTCACCAAGTGTCATTAACACATAGCTTGTCTAGTGCTGGAGACTAGTCCCCATCCCCTCCTTCTACACCCATTACCTCACATCCCCCTACTATCACCTCCTACCCAACTACCCCCTCACCAAGTGTCACTAACACATAGCTTGTCTAGTGCTGGAGACTAGCCCCCATCCCCTCCTTCTACCCCCATTACCCCACATCCCCCCTACTATCACCTCCTACCCAACCACCCCTCACCAAGTGTCACTAACACATAGCTTGTCTAGTGC
The DNA here is from genome assembly GCA_036250195.1 of Mixophyes australis. Lineage (NCBI taxonomy): Eukaryota > Metazoa > Chordata > Amphibia > Anura > Limnodynastidae > Mixophyes > Mixophyes australis. Next base: position 18,978,083 of record JAVHZZ010000004.1, read on the forward strand.
TGGAGACTAGTCCCCATCCCCTCCTTCTACCCCCATTACCTCACATCCCCCTACTATCACCTCCTACCCAACCACCCCCTCACCAAGTGTCACTAACACATAGCTTGTCTAGTGCTGGAGACTAGTCCCCATCCCCTCCTTCTACCCCCATTACCTCACATCTCCCTACTATCACCTCCTACCCAACCACCCCTCACCAAGTGTCACTAACACATAGCTTGTCTAGTGCTGGAGACTAGTCCCCATTACCTCACATCCCCCTACTATCACCTCCTACCCAACCACCCATCACCAAGTGTCACTAACACATAGCTTGTATAGTGCTGGAGACTAGCCCCCATCCCCTCCTTCTACCCCCATTACCCCTCATCCCCCCTAATATCACCTCCTACCCAATCACCCCCTCACCAAGTGTCACTAACACATAGCTTGTCTAGTGCTGGAGACTAGCCCCCATCCCCTCCTTCTACCCCCATTACCTCACATCCCCCTACTATCACCTCCTACCCAACCACCCCCTCACCAAGTGTCACTAACACATAGCTTGTCTAGTGCTGGAGACTAGCCCCCATCCCCTCCTTCTACCCCCATTACCTCACATCCCCCTACTATCACCTCCTACCCAACCACCCCCTCACCAAGTGTCACTAACACATAGCTTGTCTAGTGCTGGAGACTAGTCCCCATCCCCTCCTTCTACCCCCATTACCTCACATCCCCCCTACTATCACCTCCTACCCAACTACCCCCTCACCAAGTGCTACTAACACATAGCTTGTCTAGTGCTGGAGACTAGCCCCCATCCCCCTCCTTCTAGCCCCATTACCCCACATCCCCCTACTATCACCTCCTACCCAACTACCCCCTCACCAAGTGTCACTAACACATAGCTTGTCTAGTGCTGGAGACTAGCCCCCATCCCCCTCCTTCTACCCCCATTACCTCACATCCCCTACTATCACCTCCTACCCAACCACCCCCTCACCAAGTGCTACTAACACATAGCTTGTCTAGTGCTGGAGACTAGCCCCCATCCCCTCCTTCTACCCCCATTACCCCACATCCTCCTACTATCACCTCCTACCCAACCACCCCTCACCAAGTGTCATTAACACATAGCTTGTCTAGTGCTGGAGACTAGTCCCCATCCCCTCCTTCTACACCCATTACCTCACATCCCCCTACTATCACCTCCTACCCAACTACCCCCTCACCAAGTGTCACTAACACATAGCTTGTCTAGTGCTGGAGACTAGCCCCCATCCCCCTCCTTCTACCCCCATTACCTCACATCCCCTACTATCACCTCCTACCCAACCACCCCTCACCAAGTGTCACTAACACATAGCTTGTCTAGTGCTGGAGACTAGCCCCCATCCCCTCCTTCTACCCCCCCATTACACCACCTCTAGATCCCACCAGGTTACACCACTTCTAGATCCCACCAGGTTACACCACACCACCTCTAGATTCCACCAGGTTACACCACACCACCTCTAGATTCCACCAGGTTACACCACACCACCTATAGACTCCACCAGGTTACACCACACCACCTATAGATCCCACCAGATTACACCACACCACCTCTAGATTCCACCAGGTTACACCACACCACCTCTAGATCCCACCAGGTTACACCACACCACCTCTAGATCCCACCAGGTTACACCACACCACCTCTAGATTCCACCAGGTTACACCACACCACCTCTAGATTCCACCAGGTTACACCACACCACCTATAGATCCCACCAGGTTACACCACACCACCTATAGATCCCACCAGGTTACACCACACCACCTATAGATCCCACCAGGTTACACCACACCACCTATAGATCCCACCAGGTTACACCACACCACCTATAGATCCCACCAGGTTACACCACACCACCTATAGATCCCACCAGGTTACACCACACCACCTATAGATCCCACCAGGTTACACCACACCACCTATAGATCCCACCAGGTTACACCACACCACCTATAGATCCCACCAGGTTACACCACACCGCCTATAGATCCCACCAACTTACACCACACCACCTATAGATCCCACCAACTTACACCACACCGCCTATAGATCCCACCAGGTTACACCACACCACCTATAGATCCCACCAAGTTACACCACACCACCTATAGATCCCACCAGGTCACACCCCATTCACGTTCCACATAGGGCTGATACCACTATCTCTCCGCAGGGCAGCAACCAATCACAACTCCACTAATACATCCTCACAGCGCAGACAGTCCCTATCCTACATCTCCACGTATGAATATGATGGATTTATTATAGAGGGTGTTACATGAAAGACAAAATGTAGGGGAATCTGCCCCCACGACAAGTGGGCTCTTGATCTCTGTTGTAGGGCCTTCTATTGGTAGCATTGTAAAGTAAATATCCTTTTATTGTTATTTAGTTAGCTTAGGGAAACAGTAAAAAACAAAAAGCATGAAAAAGAAATAATGTCCTGAAATATTTTGTGCACCTTGTCCACTGCTGGTACTTCCAATTTCATGATGACCAGAGGTTCAGAAGTCGGGGGTGGTACCTATGGGGTGGAGCCTGTACTTGAGTGGTTCTGCCCACAAGAGGAAGTCCACTGAACCTGGAAAAGAACAGTGACCAGCTTACTACAGATATGCCAGAGTCTTGTGATCAGAGATTATGTCACCCGATGTAGAGCCCCCTAGCAGGTGTCTCCACTCCTCGAGTGCCAGCTTGATGGCTAGGAGTTCCTTGTCCACTATGCCATAGTTCCTTTCTGCAGACAGCATCTTGTGGGATTGGTATCCACAAGGGTGAATCTTCCACATGGTATCCCGCTGGGCTAGTACTGCCCCTGTACCAACGGCGGACACATCCACCTGCAGTATGAAGTGTTGAGAGGTGTCAGGCTGTTTGAAGATGGTGGCTGATGTGAAGGCCTCTTTCAGGTTATTGAAGGCCTGCACAGCTTCCCCATTGTTTATGATTGCTGCCTTTTCTGTTGAGGGCTGTTATCGGGGCTACCACCGTGGAATAATTTTTTATGAACTGCCAGTAGTAGTTTGAAAACCCCAGGAATTGATGAGTGGCTCAGAGGCCAATAGGCAGTGGTCAATATTTGATGGCCTAGTGTTTACCGATCCATTTCCAGCCCCATGCCCAAAATAATATACGAGGAAAAGTAGAGAGCTCTGCTAAAACTGCATTTATCCAATTTACTGCATAGTTGGTTGGCTCGCAGTCATTTCGGCACCGCCTTCAGTTGTTGCTGGTGGGTCATGAGGCAAGAAGAGAAGATTGAAATGTCGTCCAGGTAGACTACGACACATGAGTACAGGAGGTCTCTGAATACAGCAGTGAAGCAGGATACATTTTTAAGAATATGTCTCATGTTAAACAAAATGAGTCCAGGATGAGATTGGAGGAACCAAGTGTGCATAATAAGTGGAGTTAATCAAGTGCTTAGAAAAGCTCTGTGAGCGACATTTTGCCATTCAAGTTGTGGCAGCTTTTGGGTTATTGTTGTTGAAAACCCTTAGTCTGGGCTGCTGGGATGGGAGTCGGGGGGGATGCCCAGTCTGGAGATAATGATTTGACCTTCATCTGCTAATTTTAGCATAAAGAGGCTTGGTGTCTGTTAGCACTTAAAGAGATGGAAAGGGAAGGACCATTTATATTTGTAGTTATGAGCTCATAGGAGTTTGATAATCCCCTGCAGTTCATCTCATTTCAATTCAGTTAATTTCCTGTGAATTTTTAAAAGGTGTCAGATCTTGTAAAATTTAGATCCAGGGGTCCTTCATGTCAGTGACAGGGCGGTCATGGATGTCAATTGTCATTCTTCTTTTGCTTTATAGTAATACAAATGGAGTCTAATTTCTCTGGTATTTTGGTTGGTGGGAGGCTTTACTCTCAGAGTTTTACGCTCTATGTCTAGCACACTCACTGTCTCATAAAGATCAGGTGTCATACCCCAGGTCTTAGGTCCTAGTAAACTTAGACCTAGTTCACCTACCTGAGCACTGGCGTCCTCTCTCCGCTCCCGCCGGACGCCATCTGTGTAGCGGTCCTGTGCATCCGCAGACCCGATTTCTCTTTCAAAACTTCCCTAACTTTCTATTGGTCCTCCTCTGCTCTCCTATTATTTAAGGCACCTCCTCCCTCTATCCAGTGCCTGTTCTTTTAGATCTATACCTGTTCTCTGCAGCCACAGTTCATCGCTTTTCAGTGGTAATACCCTGCAGCCGCAGCTCACCGCTCTCCACCATTAGAGTGGTAATACTCTGCAGCCGCAGCTCACCGCTCTCCGCCATTAGAGTGGTAATACTCTGCAGCCGCAGCTCACCGCTCTCCACCATTAGAGTGGTAATACTCTGCAGCCGCAGCTCACCGCTCTCTGCCATTAGAGTGGTAATACCCTGCAGCCGCAGCTCACCGCTCTCCACCTTTCCAGTGGTAATACCCTGCAGCCGCAGTTCATCGTTCTCCACTATTCCAGTGGCTGTAGTCTGCACCCCGCAGGCTGTCGGTGGTACTCCCAGCCGTCTGCAATCCTGTCGTCTTCGTCTGGTTCTGTCCTACCTCTGACTGTTTCCTGCTAAGCCTACCAAGTACTCTCTAGAGGGCCGCGATCTGCGCACTGGAAGCCGCTAAACCCACACCTTCTTGTAAGTGTACGATGCATCTACCTCTACATAGGACTTACACTTATGTATTTGTCGTGTCCATGCGCAGTACGGAAATGTGTATTTTACTCCCAAATATCTGCATTTACAGCCAACTCTACACAAGACCCTCTGTGTTTTATATTTTATATTTAATAGGTTACATGTGTATTCCTAGACCACTGAGCTGTGAGGAACCAGAGAATATTTTACTAGAAGTCATCTGAAGGTGAAACCTGTTCTGTATAAATCACTGATTCCCTGAGGATGGACAAGGACAGGAGTGAGAGGATATTAAATCTCACCCTGGAGATCATCTACCTGCTGACTGGAGAGGTGAGGGATTCTGGGAATGTCACAGTGACATCATTCTTACTGCTATAAATAAAACAGGGACATGACTGGAGAGGTGAGGGATTCTGGGAATGTCACAGTGACATCATTCTTACTGCTATAAATAAAACAGGGACATGACTGGAGAGGTGAGGGATTCTGGGAATGTCACAGTGACATCATTCTTACTGCTATAAATAAAACAGGGACATGACTGGAGAGGTGAGGGATTCTGGGAATGTCACAGTGACATCATTCATAACATTAATAATAAAACAGGGACATGACTGTTTTCTCATCTGATCAGCTGTAAATGAGCAGCAGGTAGACAGTCCCAGAATTGTCACACAGGTTGGGATTTATTGCTTTGGACACAGTATGTTGTTTTTCTATCACTAATACATCCACGAGACTTTGGGATTTACAGCTTTTGCTGCATTTTTATATGTAACTGTTTTTTACATTTCGGGGATGATTTCCACTTTCCAGGACTTTTAATATGCAAATTAGACAACAAATGCTTATTTTATACATACATCCCCTGACCTACCTGTCACTGTTTCCTATATGCACTGTCTATTAGAGTGTATACAGCACTTACCTCACTTACTACCATCCATAGGTCGCCCATGCTGAGTCCTCTGACTACTACAAGCCCCCACTTCAGACTCATCTTACAGTTTGCAGTAATTTGTTTATAGCATATGATACATCCGTGGGGGCCGGCTGTAGATAAAGGACTCGGATCGGTGGGACCACTGAATGTGGCCGGAGCTACAGGAGGTGTAAATGCTGTATACACTCCACTTTCCTGTATATAGGAAACAGTTACATATAGACTATTAGACCAATTTTTTTTATTTTTTTTTATTGAAAGCCGGTAACGTGCTTTCACCCAAGTGCTCGAAAAAAAAGTGTAAAACTCAAAAATGTGCTCAAGGGTACAGTTCTAACCCTCCTCCAAAGAGAAAGGTTCCCTTTATCCCCGACCCCCCGGTGCCAGAAGGCCCCTTAGGGGAGCAAGGGTCTTCAGACCCCCTTCGTCGCAAGGCTAGGGGGGTCCCTTTTGCCAAGGGTTCCGCCGAAGCTTTCCCCTTGGCACCGATATCTTCTGCCTCCCCCAAGGGGAGACCTCAGATTGTTCAGGGAGGTGGGAGCCACTAGGACCACACCACCCCCCCTAGATATTCGGAGATAGGACCCATAAGGGCTGCCATACCACCTCCAATCTGTGAGGAAAAAAAAACATAAAAATAAGTCAAGTGACAAACTGAAGTAAGATAAATAAATTAGTGCCGTGCAAGACGGCCCCAGCCTCCCGGCCGAGATGTTTAAAAATTGTTCCTGCCTAGCCAGAAGGCCGGGGCAAGGAAGAGTAGGTAGCCGAAAGTGGGGTTTGCGCTCTGTGCCATCATCAAGTGAGGGTGACCAATCCCCAAGTGAAGTAAGGCACCCCTGGGTCACCACTCCAGGGGCTCAAGTTCCCGGTCTTTCGAGCTACCGGCCTTGTGGCCAGACCAAGCTTTCCCATGGCCCTTTCAGGTACAGGAATTCCCTACTCGGACAGGTACTCACTTGATCTTAGCCAAAAGGTCATTAGACCAATATTGTATATTTTACACAAATAACCCCTAAATAAAATTCCAAATATGTGGATCTTCATTTACCTTTTTATTGATGTCTCTGTCATTACACAGGATTACACAGTAGCGATAAAGAGACCTAGTGAGTGTGTGACACCCAGGATCCAACCCTGTGTGTCAGGAGGATTGAGCAGGACCCAGAGCACCATCACGGTGCCTAAACCTCACTCACTGATACATGGGAGAAACAATGACCAGAAGATCCTGGAATTGACCAACAAGATCATTCAGCTGGTGACTGGAGAGGTGACTGCTGGGAATGGGACATTATACAGTAACATTAGGGGATGTGTCTGGGTGATGACTCTGTCATTGTGTATGTCAGGTTCCTATAAAGTGTCAGGAGGAGGAGTGGGATAAATTAGAAGGGCCCAACGGTCTGTACAAGAACGTAAGGATGGAGAATTACCGGCCTCTCGCATCACTGGGTAAGAGGAGACTTTCATTTATTTTAAAGTGGAGCAGTTTTGAGGGCCACTTGGATACACATCATCTGATAATCACATATAAGCAATGTACTCAATCACTGTGTGTTCCCTACAGATGGATCCAGTAACAGAAATACCCCAGAGAGATATCTCCATCCTCTTTATTCACAGGATTGTACACAGGAAAATCCCAGGATCCCACAGGAGTATCAGGTAGATTTTAGGGTCTTATCTGTAAAAAAGCTGTGTGGCTCTTATACACTGATATTCTTCTGTTACATATAATTTTATTAAATCAGATATTAATTATACATGATATGTTTTATTATTTTGTGGGCTATTTAGGATGATGTCCTGACTGATATTAAAGTAGAAATTACAGAGGGAGAGGAAGAGACGTATGTGGGGGGTGATCAGCAGTGTAAGGAGGAGGAAATCCCTACAGATATCAGCACAGGTGAGTAATAAACACTTATTACAGAAAAGAGTCACATATTCTGCTTATTCAGTCGCTAAAACAATCATTTATTCTACACCCTCCTCTGTCAGTACAAACTAATGAGGAAAACGTATCTGTCCAGTTGGAGAGTCTGGAGCCACCAGTCCCTATTAGACTCCTCTTCTCCTCCTTACATCATATCATTGTGTGCTACCAGCCCAGAGATCTGACCAGTCTCCTCCTCACATCATATCATTGTGTGCTACCAGCCCAGAGATCTGACCAGTCTCCTCCTCACATCATATCATTGTGTGCTACCAGCCCAGAGATCTGACCAGTCTCCTCCTCACATCATATCATTGTGTGCTACCAGCCCAGAGATCTGACCAGTCTCCTTCTCACATCATATCAGTGTGTGCTACCAGCCCAGAGATCTGACCAGTCTCCTCCTCACATCATATCATTGTGTGCTACCAGCCCAGAGATCTGACCAGTCTCCTCCTCACATCATATCATTGTGTGCTACCAGCCCAGAGATCTGACCAGTCTCCTCCTCACATCATATCATTGTGTGCTACCAGCCCAGAGATCTGACCAGTCTCCTCCTCACATCATATCATTGTGTGCTACCAGCCCAGAGATCTGACCAGTCTCCTCCTCACATCATATCATTGTGTGCTACCTGCCCAGAGATCTGACCAGTCTCCTCCTCACATCATATCATTGTGTGCTACCAGCCCAGAGATCTGACCAGTCTCCTCCTCACATCATATCATTGTGTGCTACCAGCCCAGAGATCTGACCAGTCTCCTCCTCACATCATATCATTGTGTGCTACCAGCCCAGAGATCTGACCAGTCTCCTCCTCACATCATATCATTATGTGCTACCAGCCCAGAGATCTGACCAGTCTTCTCCTCACATCATATCATTGTGTGCTACCAGCCCAGAGATCTGACCAGTCTCCTCCTCACATCATGTCATTGTGCACTACCAGCCCAGAGATCTGACCAGTCTCCTCCTCACATCATATCATTGTGTGCTACCAGCCCAGAGATCTGACCAGTCTTCTCCTCACATCATATCATTGTGTGCTACCAGCCCAGAGATCTGACCAGTCTCCTCCTCACATCATATCATTGTGTGCTACCAGCAGAGAGATGTGACCAGTCTCCACCTCACATCATATCATTGTGTGCTACCAGCCCAGAGATCTGACCAGTCTTCTCCTCACATCATATCATTGTGTGCTACCAGCCCAGAGATCTGACCAGTCTCCTCCTCACATCATATCATTGTGTGCTACCAGCCCAGATATCTGACCAGTCTCCTCCTCATGGTGTGACAACAGCATGAATATTCCACCCTCAGCTTTATATTATCACTGTAATACTAATGTAGAATATGAAATTATTTTCCTCAATGTAACATCACATACACCCCATCACAAAGTACACTTCACACTCCACCTTCTCGCACACACCGGTCATTGCACAATAGCTCCCCTCCAATCTACATGCTTGGATTCTCTGTATCGTTGCTTTTTAGTGTGCTGATCTGACTGTACTGTGCTTTGCCCTTACACTTTACTTTGTGCTGTTGCCCATCTGTGTCCTGCTCCGTTCCCCTACTCTGTCCTGATGCTCTACTCTGCTCTGTGCAAGAATGTGAGACCTAAGAGTAGTGTAAACCCATATCCAGGACTCACTGCTGATTTAACTCACATCTTCTATACTTTTGAGGCTCCAGTGTTTGTATGTGAGGGCAGTGACTAGTTGGACTATGTCCCCGGCTAATGAGTCTTCCTGTTCTAGGAAGCTGCTGGGCAATGTGTATACTTAGGAAATGTTACTCTCCAATGTCCACATTTTGTCTGCAATTGTCCAAGAAGGATACAATCTGCGTCACTGTGGCTGGGTTTATGCACTGTGCTTGGTAATGCAGTTCTCTAATTATAATGAAGTGCTTATAGTTTGCAAACTGAATGAAATAGCTAGATATTTCCATATGAATATGACGGGCATTATTATATGTTAATCAATGTAAAATAAAATGTCTATTTCCATACATATATTTTATTTCCAGCAGATGGATGCGAACACAGGAATATCTCAGAGGGAAAATTAATTTTATCTACAGATTTTGAAATAGAAGATAATAACATCACACGTGATTCTCCAGGAGGAAACCCCACTACCCTAAATGTACATCCAGTACTTCACAGAGCAGATAAATCATCTGATCCCTCTAATCATGAGGAATATCCTCCTGATCAGATAGATATTGTTACATATAGTACAGCTTATAGAGATGATAATATATTTCCATATCCTGAGCGTGATAAATGCTTTATGGTTAAGTCGTCTCTTCATAAACAGAGAATTCACACAGGTGAGAAACCGTTTACATGTTCAGTGTGTGGGAAATGTTTTACATTTAAATCACATTTTGTTGAACATTACAGAACTCACACAGGTGAGAAACCATTTTCATGTTCTGAGTGTGGGAAATGTTTTACACATAAATCACATCTTGTTGAACATCACAGAACTCACACAGGTGAGAAACCGTTTACATGTTCTGAGTGTGGGAAATGTTTTACACATAAATCACATCTTGTTGAACATCACAGAACTCACACAGGTGAGAAACCATTTTCATGTTCTGAGTGTGGGAAATGTTTTACACATAAATCAAATCTTGTTGATCATCAGAGAACTCACACAGGTGAGAAACCATTTTTATGTTGTGAGTGTGCGAAATGTTTTACAGATAAATCAAATCTTGTTAAACATCAGAGAACTCACACAGGTGAGAAACCGTTTACATGTTCGGACTGTGGGAAATGTTTTACACATAAATCAAGTATTGTTGATCATCAGAGAACTCACACAGGTGAGAAACCATTTTTATGTTGTGAGTGTGGGAAATGTTTTACACATAAATCAACTCTTGTTAAACATCAGAGAACTCACACAGGACAAAAGCAATTGTATATGAAATAAGTATGCTGTGATACTCCAAATATTTTAAAATCAGTCGATAATATTAATGTAGATTAAAACTTTGGTCTGTGAATGTAAATATATATATTCTATAGACAAAAAAAACCTTACGGTCTAACATGTCCGATTAAGGTTTCCTACACATCATCTAAAATTGAAAAAATTGTTGCAATTTCATCACTTTTTGGCATTTCGGTGGAAGAGTTTCAATAGTTTTCTTAAATTTTAGATGGTGTGTAAGCAACCAAATATTCCATAGACAAAAAATCCTTATGGTTTAACATGTCTAATTAAGGTTTGCTTTACTTAGACATCATCTAAAATTTAAGAGAACTATTGAAACTCTTCCACTCAAACTCCAAAATGCAATGAAGCCTTAATGGACATGTTCCTTGTGTAATACAGACATGGTATGTTATCACATCCTGTGGTTAGCTGCAGATTCAGCACTTTCATGGAGTGAGATTGCTGTCACTCACACAATACAGACATGGTATGTCATCACATCCTGCGGTTAGCTGCAGATTCAGCACTTTCATGGAGTGAGATTGCTGTCACTCACACAATACAGACATGGTATGTCATCACTTCCTGTGGTTAGCTGCAGATTCAGCACTATCATGGAGTCAGATTGCTGTCACTCACACAATACAGACATGGTATGTCATCACATCCTGCGGTTAGCTGCAGATTCAGCACTATCATGGAGTGAGATTGCTGTCACTCACACAATACAGACATGGTATGTCATCACATCCTGTGGTTAGCTGCAGATTCAGCACTAACATGGAGTCAGATTGCTGTCACTCACACAATACAGACATGGTATGTCATCACATCCTGTGGTTAGCTGCAGATTCAGCACTATCATGGAGTGAGATTGCTGTCACTCACACAATACAGACATGGTCGTCATCACATCCTGTGGTTAGCTGCAGATTCAGTACTATCATGGAGTCAGATTGCTGTCACTCACACAATACAGACATGGTATGTCATCACATCCTGTGGTTAGCTGCAGATTCAGCACTATCATGTAGTGAGATTGCTGTCACACAATACAGACATGGTATGTCATCTCATCCTGTGGTTAGCTGCAGATTCAGCACTATCATGGAGTCAGATTGCTGTCACTCACACAATACAGACATGGTATGTCCTCACATCCTGTGGTTATCTGCAGATTCAGCACTATCATGTAGTCAGATTGCTGTCACTCACACAATACAGACATGGTATGTCATCACATCCTGTGGTTAGCTGCAGATTCAGCACTATCATGTAGTCAGATTGCTGTCACTCACACAATACAGACATGGTATGTCATCACATCCTGTGGTTAGCTGCAGATTCAGCACTATCATGTAGTGAGATTACTGTCACTCACACAATACAGACATGGTATGTCATCACATCCTGTGGTTAGCTGCAGATTCAGCACTACCATGTAGTCAGATTGCTGTCACTCACACAATACAGACATGGTATGTCATAACATCCTGTGGTTATCTGCAGATTCAGCACTATCATGTAGTCAGATTGCTGTCACTCACACAATACAGACATGGTATGTCATCACATCCTGTGGTTAGCTGCAGATTCAGCACTATCATGTAGTCAGATTGCTGTCACTCACACAATACAGACATGGTATGCCATCACATCCTGTAGTTAGCTGCAGATTCAGCACTGTCATGGAGTCAGATTGCTGTCACTCACACAATACAGACATGGTATGTCATCACATCCTGTGGTTATCTGCAGATTCAGCACTATCATGGAGTGAGATTGCTGTCACTCACACAATACAGACATGGTATATCATCACATCCTGTGGTTAGCTGCAGATTCAGCACTATCATGGAGTCAGATTGCTGTCACTCACACAATACAGACATGGTATATTATCACATCCTGTGGTTAGCTGCAGATTCAGCACTATCATGTAGTCAGATTGCTGTCACTCACACAATACAGACATGGTATGTCATCACATCCTGTGGTTAGCTGCAGATTCAGTACTATCATGGAGTCAGATTGCTGTCACTCACACAATACAGACATGGTATGTCATCACATCCTGTGGTTATCTGCAGATTCAGCACGATCATGTAGTCAGATTGCTGTCACTCACACAATACAGCCATGGTATGTCATCACATCCTGTGGTTAGCTGCAGATTCAGCACTATCATGGAGTCAGATTGCTGTCACTCACACAATACAGACATGGTATGTCATCACATCCTGTGGTTAGCTGCAGATTCAGCACTATCATGTAGTCAGATTGCTGTCACTCACACAATACAGCCATGGTATGTCATCACATCCTGTGGTTAGCTGCAGATTCAGCACTATCATGGAGTCAGATTGCTGTCACTCACACAATACAGACATGGTATGTCATCACATCCTGTGGTTAGCTGCAGATTCAGCACTATCATGGAGTCAGATTGCCGTCACTCACACAATGGTGGAGCTGCTAATTCATAAAATATAAACATGCGGTCTATGCAGCTGAAGGTCTAAGCAGCTTTGTAGCACAATAGAACATCTTTCCCACTCAGTCCTGATTTATGGATGGTAATTTATTTAAGTGTGTATGCAAATTAGTATCAATGCGTCATATGCTTTACCCCCACTCATTCATTTTCATACCTCACCTCTGGATCTCCAAGTGAGGTGGGAACAGTAGACAAGGGTGATAGAAATTAATTTGCAATATTTGAAATTTGTAGTAAATATGGGAATGTTTACCCTGTACGAAACCAATAAAGATGATGTTTACATGTTTCCTATAGACAATTCGTTATTCATTAATCAACTATGTAAAGATGACAGAGCTTTATGCAGTGGTGGTCAGGTAAAATAATAACATCAATGTGTAACATACAGTGGGAAGTCTTGCATGCTCAGTGTTCTTTAGGATCTGGTTACATGTGTTTACAGAACCTTGTATGTGTTGACACCAAATGCATTTGTGCGGTTTCTTAAGGGTCCTGTGAGGATATTGTGCTGTTCATGGTGTATGAACAAAGATGAGCTGATAATAGAGCACCCAGGACTACAGATCCCATAATGCTCTGTCTTCTAGTGAGCTGCGACATGCAGAGTACCATACAAGCAGGGGTGTATTGGGAGCAGTGGCCCTCCTGTAGGCGGGACCAAATAAATGGTAGGTGAGGCCAAAAGTAGGCGGAGTTAGCACATCATTAGTCCTCGCCACATCGGTTTTAGTCAAGGAAAATGCAAAACGCGTGGTAGGCAGAGTCCGCCTGTCACAATTGGTGGAGTAAACAAACAAGTAGGCAAAGCTTTGGTAGGTGGAGCAAACACAAGCGGGCAGGGTCAGCACACCAGTGGGTGGAGTACACAAATCTGTTATATGAGTGGAGCAGCTTAATCCAGCAGCAGGGAGTTCCCAGGGTTACCAGTAATTTAATAGAAGTTGGGTCTCCCACCGGTTCAATAGTCTCCCTAACAGTATAAAGGAAAACCACATGGCCTCTGCCCACCTGTATGCAAAACTTTAGGGTGCCCCAACCATGGTGTGTACCCTAACTCCCAAAAATAGATTCCACTCTCCCACTGCCCTCTGTGCATCTCCTTGGGGTTAGAGGTGTGATTGCAAAGATAAAAACAGATTTGTAGCTAAAATTACTGTGTAAACACACTAGCATGAACAATTAAAAAAGGAACGAAAATATCCCAATGGATGCATCATACAAAATGTATCTTAAGGTTTATATTGTTCTGCATGATATTTTTGCCAGTATTATTATTATTATATATATATATATATATATATATATATAATATATATACACACACATACACAATATGAAGAGCAATTGTATAGCCTCCATACAATAAAGAGAGCATCCTAGTGACCACCATACAACACAGAGAGCATTCTAGTGACCACCATACAACACAGAGAGCATTCTAGTGACCACCATACAACACAGAGAGCTTTCTAGTGACCACCATACAACACAGAGCATTCCCATGACCACCATACAACACAGAGAGCATTCTAGTGACCGCCATACAATACAGAGAGCGTTCTTGTGACCGCCATACAGATACCATCCTAGTGACCCCATATAATGCAAACAGCGTTTTTATGACTGCCTCACAATACCAGCCCCCTCATCATGAATCAACGCCTCTTCAAAATCGTTAACTCCAGCCTCATTATAAAACTCTTTTCATCAGTAACCCCTTTATATTCATTAACTCTCTCATCCAGGTTAATTAATAATAACCATGTCATAAATGAATTTCATTCATATTCATTAAACCCGCTCATTACTTCCCTCAGTTTCATCAAAAGACTATGTCCGCCCATGTTGGTCTGCGCGCCCAGAGTGCCTGCCACTGTTTGTGCATGTGCCCAGATTGCCTGCCCCTGTAAGTGAGCGCACCCAGGGTGCCTGCCCCTGTGTGTGCTCGCGCCCAAATTGCCTGCCCTTGTATGTGCACGTGGCCAGAGTGCTTGCCCCTGTGTGTGCTTACGCCCAGAGTGCCTGCACCTATGTATGTGCGCGCGCCCAGAGTGCCCGCCCCTGTATGTGTGTGCCCAGTGTCTGCACATGTAGTTTATGAAAAATACCATAAGATGTCCAGGGACAGCATGGCCTCACTGCATAGGAAATACCTAGATCCTGGAATCTTGGAGGCCCTATTTTGAAAAAAAAAATGGGTGCATGAAATTTAGAAAACTCAAACCAGCCCCGGTGTTAAATCAATTGCATTCACATTTAATAATTAGCCCCCCCCCCATCCCCAACATTAAAATAATAGTATTCCTATTTAATAAACAAATTTCCCTCATTCCAAACAGCCCCAGCAATAAATTAATAGCATTTATGTTTAATAAATATAACCATTTCCCACAACCATTCCCGGCATGCAAATAATTCATATTCACATTTAATAAATAGCCCTCCTCCCCAAACTCAGCCCCACAGTCAATTAATAGCCCCAAACCGCCCCACCATTAAATTAAAGGTCCCGTCACCTCACCTTAAATTAATAGGCCCACTATTAAATTAAAAAGCCCCATCAATAAATTTCATTTCTCCACCATCATCCCACAAATAAAATAGCACCCATTAAATAATTAGCCCCTAAATAAACTCCACCATTAAATTAAAAACCTACCTCCCACCCACCCTCATATCACAAATTGTATTAACATCCCCTCTTACCTCATGCATTATAGCAGCATAATGCCCCCCCTACCCTCATACATTATAGCAGCATACCACCCCCATTCCCTCATGTTACGGCAGCATACCATCCCCCCTTCTCTCACACATTATGGCTGCAAGCGGACCACCTTCCCTCACGCATTATGGCAGCATACAAACCCCCACTTCCCTTATGCATTATGGCAGCATACCACCCCTCTTCCCTCACATGCTATGGCAGCATACCATCCCCCCTTCCCTCACACATTATAGCAGCATACCACCCCCCTTCCCTCACACATTATGGCTGCATACGGACCACCTTCCCTCACGCATTATGGCAGCATACAAACCCCCACTTTCCTTATGCATTATGGCAGCATACCACCCCTCTTTCCTCACATGCTATGGCAGCATACCAACCCCCTTCCCTCACACATTATAGGAGCATACCACCCCCACTTCTCTCTCACACATTATGGCAGCATACCACCCCCCCTTCCCTCACGCATTATGGCAGCAAACTGCTTCCCCTTCCCTCACGCATTATGGCAGCATACTACCCCCCCTTCCCTCACGCATTATGGCATCATATCATGCCCCCCCCCATTTTCCTCACGCATTATGGCAGCATACCACCCCCTCTCACTTCCTCAAACTTACCTTGGTATTGCAGTAGTGTTGGAGACACCTCTCTGCATCCTGCCTAGCACATACATAGGACAGCACCTGTCACATGGTGCACGTCCCATGTGACATCTAACTGTGAGGACTGGAGGAGGCCACACATGGGGGAGGGAGGCACAGAACAATAGATCAGCAGCCACATTAAGGAAGGTGGTTGGTCATGGAGGGACCAGCCACCTAGTGCCCCGGGATGCTCACCTAGGAGGTGAGGAGAGACAGATACACAGGTGATAGAGAGGAAATCATTTAGATTAGTCTGTCTACATATACTGTACATACACCTACTTTATTTATACAGCGCTGTAAGAATGTTGGTGTAAGTGGGGAACTTGAAACTGACATCATTGTAATCTGCCGGGATGTTCCTTCATCGGAGCTGTTCTAAGTGTCGTTTTCAACCTGTCAGTGTTATCAGCCTGTCGTGGATTACACCTTTGGTGATATAATGTCGGCCTCTTCACAGTCGGTGTTGTCAGTATCGTTATGCGGACTACCACCGTTGTACAGAACCACGTCATTATTTTTATTCAAAAATGTAATATGAAATCATGAAGGAACTGTTTACATTATACTTGGAGAGCAGTCGATATCTATATTTATGTTTATTGTAGCCTTCATGGCTGTAATTTCTGATGCATATGGATATATATTTCCAATTGTGTAATATAGATATTATAAAATATAAGTGGACTTATGAAATCTAATGACTCCTATAATATAAAGGGAGCGATGAATTGGTGACATTAAATTATATATGAATTCATACAACAATGGTCAGTTGTTAATTAGTGTACTGGTGATCCAACCTGCATTAATATATTAGGTATCTAAAGGTAATATACACTGTTAAAATGATAATATAATATATATTTATATTCAAGTCCTTTTGATTTTATCCCACGATTTCACTTTTGCTTCTAACTATACAATGATTATTTGTGTTTTCCATATCACCATTCTTTCATATGCACTCATTGGTTGGAGAACGGTCAATCATTAGAGAGAGCTGCTCCATATTTAGGGAAGCAGGATTGGTTGAAAGGAATGTGACATTGATAATGGGGCGTGTCCTGATACTATATAAGAAACATCAAAACAGACCCTCGGGTTCAGCCTTGAAGAAGCGAGTAGCGAAACGCATGTTAGCGTTTGCCTCGCTATGTGAAACTAAAACGACTTGCAGTTAGATTAGACCAACATCTTATCGGCAAGCAAGCCATCCATTAATTGATAGGGGCTATGAAGTAGCTTCATCACAATGGGGAAACAATAGTACCTCTTGTTTATTTATAAGAACGAATGTACATAGGCTGCCTAGAATAGTGCAGCAAGTGAAGGGTCTATTTAAAAGCTCTCAATTAATAAAGGGGACAATATGATAGCTCCCTCTAACAAACAGCAGTTATATACCCTAGCTTATCAATAGTGGTGGCCATGTCCGTTAATTACAATAAAGATATAAGGTTGAAGGATTAACAAACTGGTGCTGCCCATTAAATCTGATAATAACTGTTCCTGTCACAGGCACTAGGATTTTTACCCAGAATTCACCAGATGTAACTACACTTACCAGAGGCGCGGAGTCTAACACAGTGGCTGGTCTCCTCCAGGAACTCCCGCAAGGGAGTATGGTTTTAGCGGCTGCCACTGTGCAGGTCGCGGCCCTCTGGGAAGTGTGGTGAATATACGGAACTGTACAACTGAATAGGACAGGGAATGTCAATGATATAAATGCAGAGTCTCTGAACAATGGAAACAATGGTAACACGGTAGACTGATGAGCAGTAATAAAAGGAGGAGAAAGTTCCAAAGTGCATTAGCACACAGGTAGCATACAGCAGACCAATATATGACAACTGGATAAAGTCTATGGAAGGACCAATCAATAATGCAGCAGGAGAGTCAGCGACTCGCAGCTATACTTCAGAGGCACTATAGGCTTTAGTCCTAATAGGTACCATGCAAAATAGTAGGGTAAGCTGCTCCTGACATATGTTCCCGCTGGTAACTAAAGACTTGTGCAGATGCTGGTATAATACTAGATAGCGTGGAGCGGTCTGCGGCTAGCAAGTTGTACCACTAATATGAAGAGAAGACTTGTTCGGGTGCAGGTATGTTACAAGGTAGCGTAAAGTGGTCTGCGACTAGCAAGTTGTACCACTGATATGGAGAGAAGACTTGTCCGGGTGCAGGTATGTTACCAGGTAGCGTGAAGTGGTCTGCGGCTAGCAAGTTGTACCACTGATATGGAGAGACGACTTGTCCAGGTGCAGGTATGTTATCAGGTAGCGTAGAGTGGTCTGCGACTAGCAAGTTGTACCACTGATATGGAGAGATGACTTGTCCAGGTATGTTATCAGGTAGCGTAGAGTGGTCTGCGACTAGCAAGTTGTACCACTGATATGGAGAGATGACTTGTCCAGGTGCAGGTATGTTATCAGGTAGCGTAGAGTGGTCTGCGACTAGCAAGTTGTACCACGATATGGAGAGAAGGCTTGTCCAGGTACAGGTATGTAACAAGGTAGCGTGGAGTGGTCTGCGGCTGACAAGTACCACGATATGGAGAGAAGACTTGTCCAGGCGCAGGTATGTTATCAGTTAGCGTAGAGTGGTCTGTGACTAGCAAGTTGTAACACGATATAAGGAGAAGGCTTGTCCAGGTGCAGGTATGTAACAAGGTAGCGTGGAGTGGTCTGCGGCTGACAAGTTGTACCACAATATGGAGAGAAGGCTTGTCCAGGCGCAGGTATGTAACAAGGTAGCGTGGAGTGGTCTGCGGCTGACAAGTTGTACCACGATATGGAGAGAAGACTCCAGGCGCAGGTATGTTCCACAGCAAACAGAGAGCACGAGTAGAAACCGTAAACACCTCGGAGTCACAAGGGAATGAGAACCAAAGAACAGGCAACGGTAATAGAGTAACAGGTGCCTTAAGTAGTGAGAGGTGATTGATTGACCAATGAGACTATGAGCAAGGTTTTAACAGTTTGTGGTTTCTGCACATGCGCAATCCTTGGTCAAGATGGCGGATGGCCGCGGCGCCGAACAGGCGCCGGCAAGAGAAAGAGAGACCCATGTCCCAAACCTGAGGCACTAACCGTCCGGTGAGTGACAGTACCCCCCCTTTTAAAGGTGGGCACAGAACACTTGGAACCGGGTTTGCCCGGATATTTGGTATAAAACTTTTTTAGAAGTGCTGGAGCATTAAGGTCATCCGCACGGATCCAAGTGCGCTCCTCCGGACCAAAGCCTTTCCAATGCACCACAAAACGAAGAACTCCTCTAGAAATTTTAGAATCAAGTATATGAGTAATCTCAAACTCCTCCTCTTGTTGAACTTGAACTGGGCGAGGTGCTGAAGAAGGAACAGAGAATCGGTTGATGATAAGAGGATTGAGTAATGAAACGTGAAAAGAGTTGGAGATACGAAGGTTCTTAGGCAATAACAGCTTAAAACAAACAGGATTTATCACCTGAATGATTTTATATGGACCAATAAAACGTGGAGCAAACTTCATAGAAGGAACCTTCAGGCGAATATTCTTGGTAGAGAGCCATACACGATCTCCAATTTTGAGTGCTGGAATTGCTCGCCTCTTTTTATCGGCAAAGAATTTATATCTCGAAGATGCCTTCTTCAAGGAGGATTTAACCTGAGCCCAAATGGATTTAAACTTTTGACATAATACATTAACAGCAGGAACTTGGGTGAGAGAGAGGGAAGGAAATTCTGGGAGAGACGGATGGTGACCGTATACCACAAAGAATGGTGTTTTAGAAGATGATTCATGATACATGTTATTATGGGCAAATTCCGCCCATGGAAGCAAGTCTACCCAATTGTCCTGATTGGCTGAAGAAAAAATTCTAATGAAAGTTTCTAGGTCTTGGTTGACCCTCTCGGCCTGTCCATTCGATTGAGGATGGTATGAGGATGATAATGACAATCGAATACCTAAGGTCTTGCAAAGGGCTCGCCAAAATCTGGAGACAAACTGTACTCCTCTATCCGAAACAATTTCAGACGGACATCCATGCAGTCGAAATATTTCTTTGATAAAATGATCAGCCAATGTACCAATGTAGAGGAAGAAGGTAACCCTATCAAAGGGACGAAATGAGCCATATTAGAGAATCTATCGACTATCACCCAAATGGTATTACATTTTTTGCTGAGAGGAAGATCAGTAACAAAATCCATACTTATATGGGTCCATGGTTTGGAAGGAATAGGTAGTGGTTGAAGTAATCCCGCCGGTGTTCTACGGGAAGACTTAAATTGGGAACAAACATCACAAGCGGCCACAAACTCCTTGACATCTTTCCTAATAGATGGCCACCAGTAACTCAGAGAGAGAATCTCTAATGTTTTTCGTATTCCAGAATGCCCAGCAAAACGAGAGGAATGATACCATGACAGAATCTTCTTTCGAAGAAGTGGTGGCACAAAGGTTTTTCCAAACAGTAGAACATTGGTGGAAGAAGCAGTAAACTCACACATTTAGGATCAAGTATAGGACGATCAAAACAATCTTCAATATCGGAGGAAGAAGCAATCGCACGAGACAATGCATCAGCTTTTTTATTCTTGGAAGCAGGTTTGAAGGTTATATTTAAATCAAAACAAGAGAAAAAAAGTGACCATCTTGCTTGTCGGGGGTTCATACATTGAGCTAACTGCAGATAGAGAAGATTTTTGTGGTCAGTAAATATAGTCACGGGGTGACGAGCACCCTCCAGCAGGTATCTCCATTCCTCCAAAGCCACTTTAATGGCCAATAGCTCCTTATCCCCGATAGTATAATTCTTCTCAGCAGGTAATAGACTTTGAGAATAAAAAGCACAAGGATGGAATTTCTTTTGTACCGATCTCTGAGATAGAATGGCCCCTAGTCCAACATTAGAGGCATCCACCTCCAGGAAGAATGGAAGAGTCACATCAGGTTGTTGAAGAATAGGAGCAGTTGAGAACGCCTTCTTGAGGAACTGAAATGCTTCAAGAGCCTCAGGAGGCCGTTGCTTGGTATTAGCACCCTTATGGGTAAGAGCCACTATAGAAGAGACAACGGAAGAAATTTCTTGAATGAAACGTCGATAATACTTAGCAAATCCTAAAAAGCGTTGAATAGCTCTGAGTGTAGTTGGCTGGGGCCAATGTAAATCTGCATTCACTTTCTCTGGATCCATTTCTAGACCTACTCCAGACACAATATATCCTAAGAAAGGAATCTGGAATAATTCAAAGGAACATTTCTCCAACTTACAAAAAAGTAAATTTCTCCGAAGTCTAGAAAGAACCTCTGCCACGTGCTGTCGATGAGATGAAATGTCTTGAGAAAATATCAAGTTTTGCTTACCATTACCATCTCAGAGAAGTGAGTTACTGATAAAAAGAGGATTTATGTACTTATGTTAAATCCGTTTCTCTGATTCCGTCTGGGGGACACTGCGATCCCTTCCTTCTGCTTTTCCTCTGTGTGCTCTTGTTTGACTGCCCTTTTTTCTCCTTGGGCTTTTTAATTAACTGACAGGAAGAGGCAGGGGGATTGTAGAGGGGAGGGGTCTGTCGGCAGCACTAAAAGTTAACTAGTTAGGTGCCAAGCTCCCTCCACAACCCCATGGTAAGCAGTGTCCCCCAGACGGAATCAGAGAAACGGATTTAACGTAAGTACATAAATCCTCTTTTTATCAGTAACCCACTTCTCTGAGATGGTAATGGTAAGCAGAACTTAGTGAGTAGTCGGGGGTTCCCCCTGCGTGGGAGTCTCAGGGTTGGGCGTGGGTTTGGAGCGGTGAGGGAGAGCAGGGCTCTCCTTAGCATTGTTATTCAGGGGTTAATGGTCATATTTCTCAAGTTTGGCAACATCAGCTGACCGTTCTTCCCCATGGTGATGAATTATAAGGCAAAGAGCTCAGCGACACAGTCTACCACAGCCCAACTGCTATGTTGCTGATATCACTAGCGGATGAAAGATACAATAAGGCCCAATAGTGGTAGTTATATTCCCTGGAATAAGGAGGTGCCGTTAACCCTGGCCCTGTTGCCACATTGCAATCTGCAGGAGAGCACTCTCATTCCCAGCACAGAACTATTGTTTTACTGTTCATACTTGATCATACTTATTGGAGTAGTTCACACAATGTGGGGTCAGGAAAGGATGTTCCAAATAGTACAGGTATAATGACCTGCAATCCTACATGAGAGGCACAGTCTGTTAATAATAATGGTATGGATGTTACTCACTGTGTCCTCAGCATGGAGCACAGCCAAGGGTAGGGTCCGCATATTCAGGGGGGCAAGTAGACCCAAGTAGTATGGGATGTTGCGCTGTATTTGTAGTTGGGGCCAGCAGAGGCATCGGGCAACATGCAGTGTAGCTGGGCAGAGCAAGATGGCGGCAGTGACATGGAGGATTCTCGTCAGACAGAGGGTGCACCCGGATGGCAGCCCCACAGGTATCAAAGGACCACCAGAGAACCCATAGAGGGGGAGGAGAACACATCCGACATCAGCAACACCCAAAACAATCGGGTAAGGAACGGTCCAGAGAGCCGCAGATTACCAAGTAGGATGGCAAGATGACGTTCAAGACCTGTCGGGGTAGCAGGGCCGCACACTCTAATGGTGCAGCGGGGAGAGTAGAGCATGGCCAGGCTGGTGAGAAGGATGAAAAAAGATTCTCCGGCGATCTTGCGGCGCTGACAGGCAGGACTGACGGGACGAGGCAGTGGATGACAGCGGGTTGGTAGGCCAAGTGGAGGGCAGACAGTCAGATGGTAGAGCTGTTTCCCCAGAGTCCAGATCTGCGATACCGGCCCAGCGGGATCACCCAAGGTAACAGAGGTGCAGGGAGTCCAAGTTGCAGAGAAAGGGCAGCAGTAGGCTGGGGAACTATGATGGGATTTTGGAGGAGAGCAGGAAAAGCGCGTCCTACTCCATGCTACATCGAGCTATGCCCTCCAATTTTATTTTTGACATTTTTATGTATGTATTTTATTCTGAATATCAGTGATGGGTTGTTTTTATTTATGTTTTGTGTAGATACAGTAATTTACCTGGGCATCAGTGAGAGGAGCAGCTGACTGAGGGTCTGTGTCCATCTGCCACATTGTTGAGTGTGGTGAGCAGAAATCACTGAGAGGGACTGCACACAGCATGAGAGATCACACCGAGAGCTTCTATGTGGTATGTGCTTCAGTTATTCTTCCTACACTGCTCACTGATGCATTCCTCAATCTACCTGCCTGCTACTCCTCGGGTCTCTGTGACAGGTGGTGGGCTGCAGGCAAAACACTTCCCACATGCAGAGCAAACATGTAGCCTCTCTGCTTGCAATGAATTCTCTGGTGGCAATTTCTCTTCCATTTATATCTCCGCTTCATTCTGGCTGCTACACTAGGTTAAGCACTTCTCTCCCTTGACAGTCTGTGCCCCTATTTCTTTTGGGTATTGCTGACATTCTCCTCTTATAATCTTAAGTAGTACTGTATTGCTGGAGGTGTGGGGGAGCTGGCATCAACCTATATGGATCTGCTCCTTCTTCCTGTCTGCCTCCAATCTGCTCTGTCCCCCAATTCTTCTGAGGTCTTGGGTTGCAGTCTCTGACTCCAGGTTCTCACATCCCTACTTCCTGACTCCCAGGAATATATACATACATACACATATATATCTATATAATATCTAGTGACACCCAGCTACCCTGAACAGTGACCTGCACTCCTACATTGAGCTTGTCTCTGTTTAGGAAATACAGGTTGAAAAGTGAGTGATGAGATCTGATGAGATGGGGTCCGTGGAACAATGTGATGAGGTGTTCAGGGGTGTCACGGGCACTAGGAGTCTTTGCCCAGGATATCACCAGATGATGGACTTACCAGAGTAATATAGTTGGTACTATGGTTCTCTGGTAGCAGGGTGACAACGGAACAGGAGAAACAGCAGATGGTGAGAGAATGCTCAAGGAAAGTCTATGACTAGCAGCAACTGGTAATGAGTAGATGAATGTACACGAGGAACCAGATGGATAAGGAAACGTGAGGAAAGTCAGTGGTCTGCGTATAGCAAGTTGTACCACTGCTATAGTGAGGAGGAATTTCCAGGAGTAGCGAGGAGGTAGTGAGAGTCAGCAGTCTGCGTATAGCAAGTTGTACCGCTGTCTATAGTGAAGGAATGGAATCCAGGTGAAAGTAGGTAACGGGGAAGTCAGTGGTCTGCGTATAGCAAGTTGTACCACTGCTTATGTGAGAGGATACTTGAAACTGGTGTCACAGGGAACAGGAGTCAGTGGTCTGCGTCAGCAAGTTGTACCACTGCTTTATATATGTGAGGAGGGGCACGAGGAGATAAATGTAAAGCAGAGTATACACGGGGCACACAGAACTGGATCCCACGATGATATCCACAATACAACGATAACTGACAAGCACTGCTTGAAGTATACAAAGTCACAATAGCTATCCAGGCAATAGGAAACAAAGTCAATGGTAACAATAGCTTCAGTGGATAGGAGGCTCCGGAGGAGAACACAACTCAGTCCAGATGGATATGCAATACAAAAGCAAAGTCAATGGAAAGTATGCATACCGCGGTTCAGGAGAGCAGGCTGTCAGAGAGACGTGCAGGGATACCTGAACGACTGAAAGCCGGCAGGAGGAGAGACCACTGGAGGATGGAAGCGGTAATCAGGTTGGTGCAGCGCACGGCAGGTAAAGCAGCATGAACGAGGCAATACTCAGGAAGCAGTAGTAAGTGGTACTGGAAACATGAAGAACACGGGAGAGTTGAGGCGGTCTGATATCCAGTCGTAGAGATGGAAGCAGCGGAGCGCTGACCCGATGAACACAGGAGCGTTGAGATGATCAGGAACTCTGTAGTAGTAACGGAGGTAGCAGATAGGAATCAGCTGAGTGCAGGCACGATGAACACAGGAGAGTTGAAGTGGTCTGGAAACCACAATAGCAGTACACAGGAATCAGCAGGAGCTGAATACATGAGGAACACAGGAACACCTTCAGAGGCTCATGGGGAATGAGACTCCAAGATCAGGCAACCAGGAAATGATCACAGGTGGTTTAAATAGGGAGGGTTGCCTGATCATCCAATCAATTAAAAGCAACAGGTACTGAAGGTTTGATAAGTGGTGCACATGCGCAGACCCTCAGGATGGCGGACGGCCACGGTTCCTGAACACACGGGAAATGGCACTCACAGTCCGGTGAGTGACAAGGGGGTTGAGAGCGGCCAGTGAAGAACATGAAGAAAATAACTCTGCACCATCTAAATTGCAATAAAAGTATTGAAAGTCTTCTACTCACAAAAAAGCTATGAAATTGTGACCATTAAGCATCTGCCTTAATGGACGTGTTCATTGAGCAATACAGACATGGTATGCTATCACATCCTGTGGTTAGCTGCAGATTCAGCACTATCATGGAGTCAGATTGCTGTCACTCACACAATACACACATGGTATGTCATCACATCCTGCGGTTAGCTGCAGATTCAGCACTATCATGGAGTGAGATTGCTGTCACTCACACAATACAGACATGGTATGTCATCACATCCTGTGGTTAGCTGCAGATTCAGCACTATCATGGAGTCAGATTGCTGTCACTCACACAATACAGACATGGTATGTCATCACATCCTGTGGTTAGCTGCAGATTCAGCACTATCATGGAGTGAGATTGCTGTCACTCACACAATACAGACATGGTATGTCATCACATCCTGTGGTTAGCTGCAGATTCAGCACTATCATGGAGTGAGATTGCTGTCACTCACACAATACAGACATGGTATGTCATCACATCCTGTGGTTATCTGCAGATTCAGCACTATCATGTAGTCAGGTTACTGTCACTCACACAATACAGACATGGTATGTCATCACATCCTGTGGTTAGCTGCAGATTCAGCACTATCATGTAGTGAGATTGCTGTCACTCACACAATACAGACATGGTATGTCATCTCATCCTGTGGTTAGCTGCAGATTCAGCACTATCATGGAGTCAGATTGCTGTCACTCACACAATACAGACATGGTATGTCATCTCATCCTGTGGTTAGCTGCAGATTCAGCACTATCATGGAGTCAGATTGCTGTCACTCACACAATACAGACATGGTATGCCATCCCATCCTGTGGTTAGCTGCAGATTCAACACTATCATGGAGTCAGATTGCTGTCACACACAATACAGACATGGTATGTCATCACATCCTGTGGTTATCTGCAGATTCAGCACTATCATGGAGTGAGATTGCTGTCACTCACACAATACAGACATGGTATGTCATCACATCCTGTGGTTAGCTGCAGATTCAGCACTATCATGGAGTGAGATTGCTGTCACTCACACAATACAGACATGGTATGTCATTACATCCTGCGGTTAGCTGCAGATTCAGCACTATCATGTAGTCAGATTGCTGTCACTCACACAATACAGACATGGTGTCATCACATCCTGCGGTTAGCTGCAGATTCAGCACTATCATGGAGTCAGATTGCTGTCACACAATACAGACATGGTATGTCATCACATCCTGTGGTTAGCTGCAGATTCAGCACTATCATGGAGTGAGATTGTTGTCACTCACACAATACAGACATGGTA
The DNA here is from genome assembly GCA_036250195.1 of Mixophyes australis. Lineage (NCBI taxonomy): Eukaryota > Metazoa > Chordata > Amphibia > Anura > Limnodynastidae > Mixophyes > Mixophyes australis. The sequence continues at coordinate 19,005,103 of JAVHZZ010000004.1, forward strand.
TGTCATCACATCCTGTGGTTAGCTGCAGATTCAGCACTATCATGGAGTCAGATTGCTGTCACACAATACAGACATGGTATGTCATCACATCCTGTGGTTAGCTGCAGATTCAGCACTATCATGGAGTGAGATTGCTGTCACTCACACAATACAGACATGGTATGTCATCACTTCCTGTGGTTAGCTGCAGGCTCAGCACTAGAGTGACATAGCTGCCACTTACAAATTGGTGGAGATGCTAATTCAAATATATGTGTGTTCACTGGAATACACACATGCAGTCTATGTAACTGAAGGTCTGAAAGCTATGTATCACAAAAGATAGTTCCCACATATATTTTACATAAGAATATATTAATACCTAAAATGAACGATTGTAGATATTGTATTGTCATAGAACTGAGCAGAATGCCTGGAAGATATTCTCATTATCCTCATTTCCATAATGATTCTACAAATATTTACAGAATCCATTATAGACCATGTGCATCTTAATAAGTATTGGTATCTGCAGCAGGATTATCTGTACTTCACATTTGACTGGCAATGGGGACATGGCAACATACACAAAAATTAAAACAGTGGACAATGACTGGGTTATATATGTTTGTGTATAAAAACATTGTTTTCCTTACACAATATAACACTACTTCAGTTAAAGTAGATTGATTAAAGTATTCAGTTTAAATATTGGCACATCATTTTATCTTACAGGTGAATTAATGAGCATGATTTCCAGTAAAAAAAGAAGACGTCTTGGAAAGGATCTTGTTATCTGAACATCTGAGTATTCCAAGAGAAAATCTCACCCACAGCTCATATCTGCTACAGACCTTGATTCTTCTTAAAATCTAGAGAATTCACACAAGCTAATTTAATTTTATGAGTAAGAGAAACCTACAACTTGTTTCACATCAAATACATGATGAATCTCACAGGAGAGAAGCCCTATCTGTGCTCTGAATGTGATAAACAGTTTACATGTACAGCAAAACTGATCATACATCAAAGGGCTCACACAGGAGATAAACCATTTAAATGCTCTGAATGTAGTAATTGTTTTACGACTAAGTCACATCTTCTTACACAGAGGATTCACACAGGAGAGAAACCATTTAAATGCTCTGAATGTACCAAGTGTTTTAGCCAGAAATCGCATCTTGTAAAACATCTGATGATTCACACAGGAGAGAAACCATTTAAATGCTCTGAATGTAGCAAGTGTTTTAGGCATAAGTCGACCCTTGTAAAACATCTGATGGTTCACACGGGAGAGAAACCATTTAAATGTTCTGAATGTAGCAAGTGTTTTAGGGAGAAGTCAACTCTTGTTGCACATCAAAGGACTCACACAGGAGAGAAACCATTTAAATGCTCTGAATGTACCAAGTGTTTTAGCCAGAAATCGCATCTTGTAAAACATCTGATGATTCACACAGGAGAGAAACCATTTAAATGCTCTGAATGTACCAAGTGTTTTAGGCAGAAGTCATATCTTGTTGCACAACAGAGGATTCACACAGGAGAGAAACCATTTAAATGTTCTTAATAACAAGAAAACCAAATTCACACGAGAATTACCATGAGGAGCTGAATGTAGCATATATATCATAAGCAAATGACTTTATTGTATCACCATAATATCCATGCGGGGGAAGCACAGTTTTTATTTTCTCAATGGGGCAAGTGTGTTATTGTAACGCTATTGTGTTTCCTCGTTCCAGCTCTCTCTCCTCTGTGCCGCGATCGGCACTTCCGGGTAGCAGGTCACATGTCTCGACTGTCGGGTCGGGTTTTTTCATGATGGGGCAGACCATGCTGTGCACTGTGTTATACTGCTGTTCTCTCCATGCAGGTGCTGGGACTAGTAGAAGAAAGAGCTTTCTATCCCGTAGAGAGTTCCAGCAGCTCTTCTCAGTACTGGGATTCCTTCTAGGACCAGCAGAGCTATGAGTACTGACTATATCTACAGGAACACTGCACCCTGCCCACTTCCACTACATGTGCTTCTTTTAGTGTCTGTTATACCTCCTTATTCTTTTCCTCATACCTTTCTATGAACTCAGAAAGGTTATTTAGTAAATGGTGCCAGTAAAACATTGGTTGCTGTATCCAGTAGCAACCAACCAGATTATCACTTTTGTTAGTTTTATAACACCAGGCTGCTAAATACTGATATCAGATGGCTATGGGTTACAGCACATCATTGTTGGTCACATCATAATATTAATTAAATCCCCAATAGGATACATTGTTTCCTGGGCTACTCATAACGGTGTGTAATTCATGTAATGATAATTACATGTAATGTTACTTGTTTTAAGCTTGTAGCACATTAAAATAATACCCGTTACTTACACACAGTCATGTTCATTTCAGAATCGTATTCAGTGCACTCTGCAAAAAAACAATCTGGTCCTCCTAGTGCACATATAGGTTTACGCTTACTCTCTTCTCTGGGAAGCTGTCATCTGTGATTAGGTGTGAAGAAAGACACACTGGCAATCGTGTAAACGTCCTCAATAGTCCAATCTCCCACCACTCGTTCCCCCAGTAATGTGACATTTACAATCCTGCTTTTCACGCCCTCACTTAATTTCATGTAGATTTTATAACAAAAATGATATATTAAATACATGCGCATGTCTGTTCCTTTTAACACATGAAAGTGCTTTATATACTGTAGAGATTATGATTATAATTTCATTCTATTGTATATTGGGTGAGCTTTGTTTCACATGGTTTCAATTTCACTAAGAAATTTGTGCATTGAGAATATTTTTGTACTTTTAGGTATAGATGTGTGTAAATAACAAAGTGATACAGTGATGTGATTTTACCAAATATAGTATGAGTGTAGCGGTGATGGTCATATTTCCGACGCTGAATCAAAATGGTGACAGGGTAAATGTCGGTAGATTCATTCTGTTCAGATGTTTAAGATGTAGACATTGTGATTGCCGACAGTAGTAATGTTGACAGTCACAATGCCGACATTAAGCAAACAATGCCAGCGGGTCTGGCGGATGTACAGCCGCCGAACCCACCGACATACAACTGTTATAAAAAACAATTAAAAACGCAAAATGCTTATTACTCCCAGGCTGGTCAGCACGGGATGGGTACGAATTCCCGACACTGAAAGTAATGACAACCAAATAAACTACACAAAAATGTCTACAAGTACATTATCACGACAGCTACATAGTAGGCGCGATGTAAAACAGACGCGAGGTATGCCTACACCTAGTATACCGACATACATAAAATCCCTACAAATCTGAAATAACGATAGAATAAATGACTGCAATAAAGGTGAACGACAACACTGAATGTCTACACAAGAAATGCCTACTGAGAAATATTACCTACAAATATTAAAATCACTGCAAATATCCGACAATAAATATTACCTACACTACATAAACACCTACCAAAATATAAACGACTGAAATATTTACTACAAATCTGAAAGTACTACTCAGTATATTCCTACATACAATATTATGGGCAGGACATTAATGTCTACACAAAAAAATCACTACTGAGATATAAACCCTACACATTATATTAGTACACATACCCAAATTGATAATCTATTACTAAAAATAGAAAGCCAATTTACTTACGCTAAAAATAGGTGTATGAAAATGGAAATAGTGAAATCGATATCATTAATAGTTATGTAATTCCATATGTACCAGATTACTACATTCTATATTTGCTTTATCAAACATTACACTCTCCGTATCTTTGTAATGTATTTAGTTTATTATTGACAATCAAATCCGTTGGGGCCATAATAGTTTTAACATAACTTTGAACGTAGATGAATGTATATACTTTTCTCGACCATGTTTGTTATTACTGTATGTTTTGATGTATTCTCTAGCCGTGTTTGCTACTACCCTTTTCTGTCACACTCAAAGCATTACGCCAGTTACTATGTCTGTAATAGCAGTAATACGTCAGCTGCTTTGTTGTGTTATAAATGGCATTTAAATGTACCTTAATCTTTTGTTCTTGGAGGAACTGTTATTAATAAGATATTCATAGATAGTAGTGATGGACTTTGTGTTATATATATAGATGGAAGGCCCTATGTCATCACTCCACGATATGCCAGTTATATTCATAGATAGTAGTGATGGACCCCGTGTTATATATATATAGATTGAAGGCCCTATGTCATCACTCCATGATATGCCAGTTATATTCATAGATAGTAGTGATGGACCCTGTGTTATATATATATATAGATGGAAGGCCCTATGTCATCACTCCACGATATGCCAGTTATATTCATAGATAGTAGTGATGGACTCTGTGTTACATATATAGATGGAAGGCCCTATGTCATCACTCCATGATATGCCAGTTATATTCATGGATAGTAGTGATGGACCCTGTGTTTTTTATATATATATATATATATATATATATATATATATATAGATGGAAGGCCCCTTGTCATCACTCCATGATATGCCAGTTATATTCATAGATAGTAGTGATGTACCCCGTGTTATATATATATATATATATATATATATATAGATGGAAGGCCCTATATCATCACTCCACAATATGACAATTATATTCATGGATAGAAGTGATGGACCTCGACTTCCGGTGGGCGGGGCATCTGGAATGGCCGCTTTTTAGTCTGGCTCTGCATTACTGCTCGATATCCAAGACCATCAAGAGATCAGAACACACCAAAAAATAACAAAAGCAGGCTTAAATCAAGCTCAAGAGTGTGAAGATCTATCTGGGGTCTGTATGACGGCACGGAGCATATCTTTTTCCCCGGAGTCCGGCTCCAAGTGAGAGCCACGCCAGCTTTCCCGCCATTCGGCAACAGATCTTCACAGGCTGAAGCAAAATCTACCAAAGATACCAAGAAAAGGCTCTAAGACATTAAAACAACAATTAACTTACCACACGGCTTGGTCCCTCTGGAGTGCTGCGGGCAGAGGTCGCGAGAGAGGAGTCTGGCATGGTCCAGGTTGTGATCAGCGACAGTTAGGCGCAGAGTGGGGAGCGCCATCATCCATCCCCCCTGCTTTTCCCCGATAAGACTGTCGGAGATCTGACTCCCAGCGGAGGCTGATGAACTGTGATTGAGTTCCAGAGAGTCCCGTGGCAACAGTGGGGATAGGTGGCAAGAGGAACGTGCAGCAGTACCCCAGCGTAGGAAAACAGAGACCAGCTTGAGAGAAGGTGCGTGGCGGGAGGAGTTGGGGAGAGCCTGACAACTGCGCTGGAGCATCTGAAGCTGGTGAAGGAGTCTGAGAGGCAGCTGCGCTAGGAGAACGGAGGTGCTGAGGCACAGACTCGGGGAGATCGTGAGGCAGTGATTGTGCCATTGTGATGTGCCAGCAGTAACAAACCTACTCTGCTGCTTGCTACCATTCAGCACATATATCCTAAAGGAAGAGAATATATAGTACATGTTGGAGGTCTTTGACGTCTTTATACCCTTCCTCCGTGCCACAGATAGCCTGGACAGATTCAGTTTCTAATAACAAGCAGAAGCACCTCAGCTTGAGTGTGAAGGAGGAGGTTGGCAATCTTAAATCTATTAAGAGACTCTATCCTTTTTTAGTATAGCCTATGTAAGATTAAGTATCTGATGCTAGAGAATCCACTTTGTGCATATATGTGATCACTATCCTTATTTGTGCTGACGATAGTTTTGGCTCTGCACAGGTTATTGTACAAATCTTAATTTATCTTTTGCCTTTTCTCAATATAACACATGAGAATAAGTATTTGAAACTAGAGAATCTACATCGTACATATGTATAACAAGTATTTCTATTTGTGCTGATTCCTATGTGCGTCGTGCGTCCATAGTTTTAGCTCTACACGAGTTGCTGAATTAATCTTAACATTGTGTGACTCGGCTGCCACCTGGTGGCAAAAGATATCTAGTGCCTTTAAGATAACATTTATACATGCATTATTTAACTACAGTATTGTAATTAAAATTTCTCAAAAGAAGGAGGAAAAGATAAACCTTTTGCCCATAATTGACAACCTGGACAGGCTGTTCTGATAGAAATTTATCTCATGAGAAAATTTGTGTACAAATAAAAACAACGGCTACACCCAACTACATAAAGTGACTCAAACAAAAAATGTAAATATCGTCTCTCAAGGAGAGAAGTAAATGTAAACTTTAATCTTAGAAGCAACAACCTAGGCACACCACCTCAACGGGGGTTTCCCTTTTCTACTTATCTTATCCATTCCATGGAAAAATACTTACATAAACAAAAAACAGGGACAAGTGCACCTAACGTTTCTCTTTCCACAATGGGAAAGCCAAAATCACAAACTAATAAACCTCTCTACCGTCTCCCCCACTGTCAGATACTGTTCAATTAAACAACTCTGATCCTACGATGGCCCCTCCGCATAGTGCTTCCCTTTCCATCTCGGCAATGGAATTCTCGGCTATATTCATGCCCCAGATTGACAAACAATTCCAGGCTCTGCGTGATACGGTCAAGAACGTACTATCTACTATTGCGGCTAACACAACCCGCATTGCTGAGTTGGAACAATGCACCAGTGATGTAGAGGATAAAAACCAATCGCTAGAGGGGAAGGTAGATAGCCACTCCCAAACTTTACAGCAATTAATGGATAAGATTGATGATCAGGAAAACAGAAACCGGAGAAATAATCTCAGATTCATAGGTATTCCAGAGACAATAAAGGGTCAGCAACTTACACATTACTTAAGTGTTCTGATTCCCCTGCGTTAGAACTTGAGGAAACAATGGAGAAACCCCAAATTGAAAGAGCACATATAATTGGTCAAGGAAGAGAAGGAGACAGGCCTAGACCCCGCCCAGTCATAGCCCAGTTTCTCGACAGTAGAGCAAAAGAAACGATACTTGGGGCGTATAGAAAACAGGGGTCACTGATTATTGAAGGCACAAAAATTCTGATATTTCAAGATTTCTCAGTCATAGTGTCCCAAAAACGCAAAGAATTTTCAGCTGTATGTAAACACCTAATAGACAGCAATAAACGCTTTGCTCTACTCTTTCCAGCCAAACTTAGGGTAGTAGAGCATGGAAAGACCCTGTTTTTTGAAGACCCAGCAGAAGCCACTAGATACTTCTTACGTAAATCACCATCACAAGGGACCCCAACTGGAGACAGAGTGTCCCCTCACCGCTGAGACATTACATTCATAGATAGTGCACTAGATACTTCTTACGTAAGTCACCATCACAAGGGACACCAACTGGAGACAGAGTGTCCCCTCACCGCTGAGACATTACATTCATAGATAGTGCACTAGATACTTCTTACGTAAATCACCATCACAAGGGACCCCAACTGGAGACAGAGGGCTAGATTTACTATCAGGCGTGATGCATGGCGGCTTGAAGCTTCAAACCGCCATGCATCGCGGCGGTTTTCCGGCGTGTTTGCATTGCAAACAGCCGGATTTACTAATGGGCGCATTTCAGCTTCAATTTGAAGCCGCCGGCGATGTAACGGCGGGATGTAATGCTCAAAGCCGCCGGCGGCTTTGAATAGAACATGGCGCTTTTGCTTTAAATGACGGCGCTTTTGTGTAAAGGTGGTTTTTTTGAAAATTACACCTGTCTCCTGGCCTGTTACTATTGGCTATTTTAAAACTCAGGAGATTTGACATCACAAGCCCTATATAAACCACTGGCCTGATACTTTTTCTTTGATAGGGGTTTGAGGAGTTTTGTGAGAGGAGTTTGGAGGATAGTGGTTTGCTGAGAGTTGGTGAGAGTTGGGGTTTGGTGGATTGGTGGAGCGATATCTGTTTGAAGTGTGAGTAGTCCTGTGGTTTTTTCCTGTTTTGTACATTTATTTTCTCATTTATTTTCTGTCTTGTATTTTTTGTATTTGACTTGTCCTTTGTCTGTGTTACTTGTGTGTGCCTGTGTGGAGAGTGTGTCTGTAGGTAGTGTAGTTTGTCCTTTGTGTTTGTAAGTCCTTCAGTGTTTTGTGTTTTTCTGTCTTCTGGGTAAAAATGTCCAGAGATAGGAGGGGAGAACAGGCTGAGGAGAGGGAGATGGAGGTTGAGGGGTCAGAGGAGGGAGAGGGAGAGGTTGAGGAGACAGGACAGGGCAGGAAGACCAAGACAGGGAGGAATGTGCGCTTCTCACATGATGAGAATTGTGTGTTGGTGCACAACATCATTCCCTGCTACGAGGTCATCCTAGGGAACCTGGCAGCCCGGACTCCTCTAAGGCGGCGTCACCAACTGTGGGGGAGAGTCTGTGATGCCGTGAACGCGGTGGGCCCACTGAAGCGGACAGTGGCACACTGCCGCAAGCGCTTCTCTGATATTAAGAGGAGGCTTAAAGAAAAGATGGCCCAGGAAAGGAGGTCGACAAGGTGCACGGGTGGTGGCCCCCCACTTCGTATGGAGTACACCACGTACGAGGAGGAGCTGCGCCAGATAATGCCGGCTGAAATTGTAGAGGGCATAAATGTCCAGGACACCGACTCGCCCTCTTTTGGCCAAGTAGTTGGTGAGTTATTTGTTTTTTTTACCCTAACAGTATTTTAACTGCTTTTCTCTTTTTAAAACTGCTTTTCTCTTTTTAAAACTGCTTTTCTCTTTTCTTAAAATTTTTTTTTTTTTTGTTTTTCAAAGTGTATATTTGCCTCTAATAGTTTGTAAAGGTTTTTTTTTCTCATAGAAAAAAAAAAAAAAATTGCAAACACATTTGTGCAATAAACAGTATATTTGGAAATTGTTTTTTTCTGGAAATACATTGTATGCTTTTTCTAATACATCCAGAATCGCCAGGACCGCAGTTCAGTCCCAGTGCCAGACCTACACCTCCACCTTCAGCGAGAGATTCGGGCACAGACGAGCAAGCAGGTGCGTGATTTCTGTTTAGGAGAGAAATAATGGAGTTACTTGATTTTCTGTGCAAATGTTGCTGTCAATGTTGATTTTTTTTTTCTTTTTATTGTTTGCAATGAGAAGTTAGGGCTACATTTTACTCAACTGATATGTTGCCTATAGAAACCCATCAGAATATACCTTTACTTTATTTATTGCATTCAACAAAATGACAGCTAAAATCTGATTGGTTGCTATAGGCAACATCTCCACTTTTGATAGCATGCAGTTTAGTCAAAATAACCCAGCATGTACTACACAGTCCAAATGATAATGGGTATTAAAAGGATAATAAGTGCATCCGTAAGCAGGTAGCATAGGACTAGAAATCAGGAATGCAAACATTGTGAAAGAATCTGTAGTTGCTAAAGATTATTCTTTCCTATCCAGTGTTCAGAATGCAATATACAAACATATTATATACTATATACTTACCGTCATTTTTCATACACAGGGCCCTCTTCATACCAGCCACCTCAGGCGGAGTCCCTGGAAATGTCCCCTGAGCCAGAGGATCTAACAACCATCACCCTGGTAACAGTGGATGCCCCTGTGTCTGGCCTCCAGGAAGTTTCACCTGGCCCTGCTGAACCATCACACCACCAACCTGCACCTGCACCTATGGACCCAGCCAGAGAAATGGCGCTGTCTATTGGCGCATTCCAGCAGCAACAGACATTATTCATGGACAGGCAAACTCGCCACATGTCCCAAATTGCGGCCCAGTTGAGGCGGATACACCGCTCCAATAGTCAACTCCCTGCTGGAATCAACCGTCTGGCAACAGCTTTAGAACAGACCAATGTGCAGCTGGCCCAAATGACTGGGGCTGTGGAGGCCTTACATTCCACAGTACGTGAGGGGAATGCCAATGTGACCCGGCTGGCAGGGCAACTACATTCAGAAATTGTAGCCCGTTTACCGGCACCTATGTCTTCCGCCACCACCAGTACCGCTAGTACGCCTAGCACATCTGTACAGAGTACTCCTCCAAGGAGAGGTGCTCGCACCAGGGGTGGGCGAGGGAGGGGAGAGAGTGGCACCAAGCATTGTGATATGCCTGCAAAAAGACGTCGGTGGTGCAATAATTATTATTGCTTCATGTTTTTTCACAAGTTTGCGTAAGCATTATACGTTATTATTTATTGTGTTCTGCAATAAATGCAGTTAAATTTCTATGGTGTCAGTGTTTCTTTTCTGCTAATTAAACAAGAGTATACTGATGTTTTAAAAACTATGCACTAATTTCACTTAAACATTGACCTCTGACTGTCACAATCCAGGGATGTTCATATTTACCACATGAGGAGTACACACTATCCTGTTTTTAAAGGTTCCAATTTACAAAACATTTAAAATAAAATATAAAAATTCCACTCACATAAAACACATTTTTGAGCAAAAAATGTTTTTCATACTACTTACACGTAAAGTAGTTTGCAATTAGACGGTCTCTAATCTCCCTTCCGCCCTCTCTGCTCTGCACATCACCAGATGTGACACGGACCCCTTCTTCTTCACTGTCTACTGCAATAATCGGTGGGGTAAATTGATGTATTGCTAGATTATGTATCAAACAGCCAGCCAGGATAATATCAAACCCCTTTTCAGGTGCATACATAGCCACCCAACCAGATTATTCTAGTAACCTCAACCTAGTTTACCAAAGTACAAAGGTACGCTATAACACCCCTCTACTAAATCAGTAAATAAATTGCATGGTGGGAAGACACAAGAGAAAAAGAAACCAAAACAACACTGCAATTACAAGACACTGGCCTTTTAACATATACAATCCCAAAGGAAAAAACTTTGAACATGAAATGGCCCTTTTCCTTCTGTTCTGATTGCCCAAATATCTGAAACAGCACACTGTTTGAACAATCTCGCCGCTCACAAGCAGCGCTTTCATTTTGGTCTTTTGAATGGCGGTTTTCCGGCGGCTTTATAAACCCCCTAATAGTAAATCCGGCTGTTTGTATGTTGAACATTGTTGAAACCGTCATGGCGATGTATACAGAGGCGGGTTTGGAAACATCATTTATGGCCGTTTGAACGGCGGGTTTAGCCTTAGTAAATCCGGCGATGGCTAAACCGCCGCCAAATCCGCCGAAAGTCGGCGGGTTTACAAACACGCCTGATAGTAAATCTAGCCCAGAGTGTCACCTGACCGCTGAGACATTATATACATAGACAGTGCTCTAGATCTTTGGCCACTCTAATTAATATTGTGCCTCTTCTATGTTAATAGGTTGTGTTATGTTTTATACTAATAATAGTTACATTTCTTCTCGTTTTGATTATGAATAACAAAGTTATTGAAATGTTCACGTCTTTAAGGATGAGTCCCGACTACATGTCTGGGTCTCACCCATGCTTGTTATTGGAAAATAGGAAAAATAGAAAATGGTGGATGAAGATTGTTCAGACAATAATGCTTTTATTTTTTTCAACATGTACAGGGATCTTAAATTTGCAAATGTATGGGGGGTGCAGAGGAGACCCGAATCTTTTTGAAGGGCTGGAGACACGCCTGCCTCCCGTCATCTTAAATATATATCAAGAAAGTCTGCAGTTCGTAAGTAACCAATCCCCGGGTGGGGGGGCGAGCTGACCATGCCGTTTACACATTCTGACATAGATTTATCTCCCCGTCCTCCTCCACCCCTGAAGGTAATTTCATGGAATGTAGATGGTCTAAATACCCCTATAAAACGAAAAAAAGTTACAACACACCTTAAGCGCCATAAGCTCGATATCGTCTTCTTGCAGGAAACACATTGGAAAGCGGGTAATGACTCTAGCCTTAAAGATACTTGGATTGCTGAGTGCATATCAGCCCCGTACAAAAATAAGTCCAGGGGAGTGGCCGTGTTGTTCGGGAGGAATGTGTCCTATACCGTTTCAGACAAGATAATTGATCCAAATGGTAGATATATACTACTTGATGTCCAAATCCATGACTATAAATAAACACTCCTAAACATATACGCCCCCAATCTAAATCAAAAAGAATTTTTTCATTTTATATCCCAATTGGTCTCCTCAAGAGAAACGCCAAATTTAATAATAGGGGGCGATTTTAATGTGGTAGATGATCCAACTGTAGATAAAAACCCTGTTCCTCAAAACCTCAGATCTGAGATATGGAATCAAATTTCTACTCTAAAAATGGCACATAATCTCACAGACCCGTGGAGACTACTAAATCCCTCAGATAGGTCTTTCACATTTCACTCGGGAGTGCATAATTATTTTTCCAGGCTTGATTACATACTATTAGCTGATTCCTTAGTAACTGAAGTACTTAAGACTGATATCGGCCCTATACTTATATCTGACCATGCCCCTATAACAGTAACGCTCCGTCTGCCCTTCGAAGGACAACGGAATTCAACCTGGCGATTCCCATCTTATTTATATACCTCAGAGAATTTTAAACAGCATCTTCAGTACCATTGGTTGGATTACCAAGATAATAACATCGAATATTTTGACAACCCTATAATATTCTGGGAGGCATCTAAAGCAGTCTTGCGAGGGAATATAATAGCGTATATGACCAATCGGAAAAAAGAATCGAATAAACTCTACCAATCCCTCTCACGGATAATGCGAACTCAGTACAATGCCTACCTTTCCGACCCTAAAGATACAACATATGCCAGCTATAAACAGGCAAAACAAACATTAGAAAATTTCTTACTGACCCAGGCTCAGTCTAAAATAGACTACACAAAAAATAGGTACTACAGGTGGGGTAACAGAACTGGTAGACTTTTGGCGAATCTCTCAAAACCCTTTAGACGTAAAAGCCATATAGTGGCTATCAAAACACCAGAATCACCACTGCCCCTCACTAAATCTAAAGAAATAGCGGGAGCCTTCTTAAAATACTATCAGACGCTATATACAGCTACCCCATCTAATGATGCACTCCTGAGTGAAATAATGCAGGAAGCTAATTTGCCAAAGCTATCTCTTGAACAACAGGAATTACCAAATACAGAAATTTCATCTCAAGAGATCTTGGATACTATTTCAGATCTGAAGCTTCATAAATCTCCTGGCCCAGATGGATTTACGGGGGAATATTATAAACTACTGAAAGTAGAGATGGTTCCGACCCTACTGGAGTTATATCAGACTATCCACCGCCACCGCCCTCATTACCCATCTTTTAACCAGGCATACACTACTTTAATTCCTAAGCCAAATAAGGACCCCATGTCGATGTCTTCATATCGCCCTATAACTCTGCTAAACCTGGATTTTAAAATTCTTTCTCGTATAATGGCCAAGCGCCTACAGACAATACTGCACTCCCTATTAACCTCACACCAACTAGGCTTTGTGCACGGACGCCATTCAGTACGCGGTATTCGTACTGCAATAGCTTCAATAATTGCCTCTTCTCGGGACCCCCGCTCACTGAACATGCTTCTCAGTTTAGATGCTCATAAGGCATTTGATACAGTGTCCTGGTCTTTCTTATCAGCTGTATTGAATGAGAGGGAGTTTGGTCAAGATTTCATGGCAATGATAAATTATTTCTATGAAACCCCATCAACATCTCTAATCATTAATACATTATTAGGAGATCCTTTAGTGATGATGAGAGGCACTCGACAAGGGTGCCCTATGTCCCCGCTATTATTTAATTTATCACTAGACCCAATGCTAAGATTGATCCAGCAGTGGCCCCGGGTGAAAGGTATCTCGGTTGGCACAGAGTGCACAAAAATTACGGCATTTGCCGACGATATTCTGCTTCATATCTCAAACCCACAGTCTTGTCTAGGTCCGCTGACGGAGAAAATTATGGAAATAGGGTCTGTCTCAGGTTTTGAAGTAAATCTTGAAAAATCAACGGCAATATATTTGGGGAGGGGTCCGGCGGAGCCTCAGTGGGCTCGGTCACTTGGGCTGCAGTGGGCGAATGGGTCAATACCATACTTGGGGGTCCGACTCCCGAAGAACATGGCCACTCTCTACAATCTTAATATTAGCAAAGTCATAATGGACATGCAAAGGGAGTTAGAGGGTTGGGAACGACTCAATGTATCCTACTTGGGCAGAGCAAACCTCCTGAAGATGATATTGTTTCCAAGATTACTATATCCACTGCAAACATTACCACTCCTTCTAACACAAAAAGATGCTCAAAAAATTAATTACTTGTTCCGCAAATTTATTTGGAAAAAAAAGCGCCCCAGGATTAGCCTTATTAAACTTCAACAACCCAGGTCTAATGGAGGCATAAATTTCCCGGACATAGTACAATACAGACACGCAGCTCATCTGCGATACCTGAAGGATTGGCTAATGAATCAGAGTACTTTTACCAATTTAGCAGTAGAAAAACAATTTCTTTCGGACATCCATTTAAAGGCTTTTCTTCACTTACATGACCAGGAGTTGCCTCCTCATACTCTTGAAAATCCCCTTGTTACTTCAGTTAGGAAAATTTGGCATATTCTGAGACATAAACTTCATCTTAATCCCTATAAATCTATACACCTACCGTTTATCAAAAACCCCGCGTTTCAGAGCGGCATGGCGGCTCGCCCCTTCACTGTGTGGGAGAAGGAGGGGCTGCAGACAGTAGGACAATTGTTGAGCAGGACTAGGAGAAAACCACTCCGCCACGCGGAGGCACTGGAGTTGTTCCCATTTTTGGGTCCATGTGGTCTCTCTTTCATTCAGGCTCAGCATTATGCCCGAGAGGTGATATCGCTCTTCTCAGCAGTGGATTGGGATAACCCTCTTGATACTCTATTACTAGCTGTTTCCTCAAAGAGGGGAGCGATCTCGTCCAACTATGCTTTTCTAAGAACTATATTAGATCACACTAAAATAGATTTGGGCCTGAGTGGATGGCTGCGCCATTTCCCCCAATTAACAGAGCAGGTGTTGGTGAGGAAATTGGCCACTTCGATAAGGCTTTTCCCAGCTTCTATATATGCAGAGATGTTTCTTAACATATTCCACAGGGGTTACCTCTCACCACATCGTCGAAACATTATTGGTCTTTCAGCTGATTCTAGGTGTCCTAAATGTGGTGAAACCCAAGCAGACCTATACCATTGTCTATGGGCATGTCCTTTAATCAGGGCCTTCTGGACCCGGGTATGGAGGTTTGCAACTGCAGATTTAGTTAATTATTTGCCACTCACCCCCGAATGGGCAGTATTGGGTATTTTGCCTTCCGATGCATTAACCTCTGTAGGAGGAAGAAGGTTGATTATGGCAATATCTGCGGCTGTTAGGAAATCGATCCTCCATATGTGGATCCAGAACGCCCCTCCAACACTCGATTTATTTAAAGAAAAGATGTACTTTCTCCTGAGAATGGACTGGCTGGAGGCTTCTCTCCAGAAGAGTACCCTAACTCGCAGATTTTTTGAGACTTGGGAATGCTATATTGAGATCCTACCCTCCCAACTACGAACCCAACTTTATAAATGCTTTCACCAGACACTGTGGTATGAAACAAGGGTGCTTCTCCGAGACCCTCCAATTTTTGTATGAGATGATGGGGCGGGTCTGTCATCTCCCTCTGGTCCCTCTGCACCATGGCGATAGGTTGGGGGAGGGGTAACTGTAATGTTGCGAACACTCTTCTCATTCAGGGAGGATGATATACTTGTTCTCATCACAAATGTTATTTTATTGTAATATTGCCCTGCTCCATGTTACAGTCCATATGTATTAAAATCATATATATATATATATCTTGAAATATATGTAGCGAGGTGTTGTCAAACCTCCTCAAGTAGAGTCTACAAAAAATGTAACAATATCTATTAGGGATGAGCGCACTCGGATTTATGAAATCCGAGCCCACCCGAACGTTGCGGATCCGAGTCGGATCCGAGACAGATCCGGGTATTGGCGCCAAATTCAAAAGTGAAACTGAGGCTCTGACTCATAATCCCGTTGTCGGATCTCGCGATACTCGGATCCTATAAATTCCCCGCTAGTCGCCGCCATCTTCACTCGGGCATTGATCAGGGTAGAGGGAGGGTGTGTTAGGTGGTCCTCTGTGCTGTTTAGTTCTGTGCTGTTTAGTTCTGTGCTGTTTAGTTCTGTGCTGTTTAGTTCTGTGCTGTTTAGTTCTGTGCTGTGCTGTGCTGTGCTGTGCTGTGCTGTGCTGTGTTCTGCAGTATCAGTCCAGTGGTGCTGTGTGCTGTGCTCTGTCCTTCTGAGGTCAGTGGTGCTGCTGGGTCCTGTGCTGTGTCCTGTTCAGTCCAGTGGTGCTGTGTCCTGTGCTCTGTGCTTCTAAGGGCATAGTTATTTCCCCAATATTCCCCTGTGTTTAAAAAAATAAAAAAAAGTTTTTTTAAAAAATACCAAAAACTACTTTAATTTTTTTTAATTACCACAAAATTTGCACAACCAATCCTGCAGTATAAGCCCATTGGTACTGCAATATTACAAAGTTTACACATTCTGCAGTATCAGTCCAGTGGTGCTGTGTCCTGTGCTCTGTCCTGCTGAGTTCCGTAGTGCTGCTGGGTCCTGTGCCGTGTCCTGTTCAGTCCAGTGGTGCTGTGTCCTGTGCTCTGTGCTTCTAAGGGCATAGTTATTTCCCCATTATTCCCAAGTTTTTAAAAAATAAAAAAAAAGTAAAAAAAAATAAAAAATTTTAAAAAAAATAAAAATATATAATAATTATAACCAAATTTGCAAAACCAATCCAGCAGTATAAGTCCATTGGTACTGCAATATTACCAAGTTCACACATTCTGCAGTATCTTGTGCTACATATAATGGAGACCAAAAATTTGGAGGATAAAGTAGGGAAAGATCAAGACCCACTTCCTCCTAATGCTGAAGCTGCTGCCACTAGTCATGACATAGACGATGAAATGCCATCAACGTCGTCTTCCAAGCCCGATGCCCAATCTCGTAGTACCGGGCATGTAAAATCCAAAAAGCCCAAGTTAAGAAAAAGTAGCAAAAAGAGAAACTTTAAATCATCTGAGGAGAAACGTAAAGTTGCCAATATGCCATTTACGACACGGAGTGGCAAGGAACGGCTTAGGCCCTGGCCCGTGTTCATGACTAGTGGTTCAGCTTCACCCACGGATCTTAGCCCTCCTCCTCCTCCCCCCCCCTACAAAAAATTGAAGAGAGTTATGCTGTCAGCAACAAAACAGCAAACAACTCTGCCTTCTAAAGAGAAATTATCACAAATCCCCAAGGCGAGTCCAAGGGTGTTGGTGGTTGTCAAGCCTGACCTTCCCATCACTGTACGGGAAGAGGTGGCTCGGGAGGAGGCTATTGATGATGTAGCTGGCGCTGTGGAGGAACTTGATGATGAGGATGGTGATGTGGTTATTGTAAATGAGGCACCAGGGGGGGAAACAGCTGATGTCCATGGGATGAAAAAGCCCATCGTCATGCCTGGTCAGAAGACCAAAAAATGCACCTCTTCGGTCTGGAGTTATTTTTATCCAAATCCAGACAACCAATGTATGGCCATATGTAGCTTATGTAAAGCTCAAATAAGCAGGGGTAAGGATCTTGCCCACCTAGGAACATCCTCCCTTATACGTCACCTGAATAACCTTCATAGTTCAGTGGTTAGTTCAGGAACTGGGGCTAGGACCCTCATCGGTACAGGGACACCTAAATCCCGTGGTCCAGTTGGATACACACCAGCAACACCCTCCTCGTCAACTTCCTCCACAATCTCCATCAGATTCAGTCCTGCAGCCCAAGTCAGCAGCCAGACTGAGTCCTCCTCAATACGGGATTCATCCGAGGAATCCTGCAGCGGTACGCCTACTACTGCCACTGCTGCTGTTGCTGCTGTTAGTCGGTCATCTTCCCAGAGGGGAAGTCGTAAGACCGCTAAGTCTTTCACAAAACAATTGACCGTCCAACAGTCGTTTGCCATGACCACAAAATACGATAGTAGTCACCCTATTGCAAAGCGTATAACTGCGGCTGTAACTGCAATGTTGGTGTTAGACGTGCGCCCGGTGTCCGCCATCAGTGGAGTGGGATTTAGAGGGTTGATGGAGGTATTGTGTCCCCGGTACCAAATCCCCTCGAGATTCCACTTCACTAGGCAGGCGATACCAAAAATGTACAGAGAAGTACGATCAAGTGTCCTCAGTGCTCTTAAAAATGCGGTTGTACCCACTGTCCACTTAACCACGGACATGTGGACAAGTGGTTCTGGGCAAACGAAGGACTATATGACTGTGACAGCCCACTGGGTAGATGCATCCCCTTCCGCAGCAACAGCAACAGCTGCATCAGTAGCAGCATCTACAAAATGGCTGCTCATGCAAAGGCAGGCAACATTGTGCATTACAGGCTTTAATAAGAGGCACAACGCTGACAACATATTAGAGAAAATGAGGGAAATTATCTCCCAGTGGCTTACCCCACTTAGACTCTCATGGGGATTTGTGGTGTCAGACAATGCCAGTAACATCGTGCGGGCATTAAATATGGACAATTTCCAGCACGTCCCATGTTTTGCCCACACCATTAATTTGGTGGTGCAGCATTACCTCAAGAGTGACAGGGGTGTGCAGGAGATGCTTGCGGTGGCGCGCAAAATCGCTGGACACTTTCGGCATTCAGCCAGTGCCTACCGCAGACTAGAGGCACATCAAAAAAGCATGAACCTGCCCTGCCATCACCTCAAACAAGAGGTTGTGACGCGCTGGAACTCCACCCTCTATATACTGCAGAGGATGGAGGAGCAGCAAAAGGCCATTCAGGCCTACACAGCCACCTACGACATAGGCAAAGGAGTGGGGATGCGCCTCAGTCAAGCGCAGTGGAGACTGATTTCCGTGTTGTGCAAGGTTCTGCAGCCATTTGAACTTGCCACACGAGAAGTCAGTTCCGACACTGCCAGCTTGAGTCAGGTCATTCCCCTGATCAGGCTGTTGCAGAAGCAGCTGGAGAAAGTGAGGGAGGAGCTGGTAAGCCATTGCGATTACACCAAGCATGTAGCTCTTGTGGATGTAGCCCTTCGTACACTTTGCCAGGATCCGAGGGTGGTCACTCTTTTCAAGTCAGAGGAATACATTCTGGCCACCGTGCTCGATCCTCGGTTTAAAGCGTATGTTGTGTCTCTGTTTCCGGCGGACACAAGTCTACAGCGGTGCAAAGACCTGCTGGTCAGGAGATTGTCCTCTGAAGAGGACCGTGACATGCCAACAGCTCCACCCTCATTTTCTTCCACATCTATGGCTGCGAGGAAAAAGCTCAGTTTTCCCAAAAGAGGCACTGGTGGGGATGCTGATAACATCTGGTCCGGACTGAAGGACCTGCCAACCATTGCAGACATGTCTACTGTCGCTGCATTGGATGCTGTCACAATAGAAAAAATTGTGGATGATTACTTTGCTAACACCATCCAAGTAGACATGTCAGACAGTCCATATTGTTACTGGCAGGAAAAAAAGGCAGTTTGGAAGCCCCTGTACAAACTGGCTCTATTTTACCTGAGTTGTCCCCCCTCCAGTGTGTACTCGGAAAGAGTTTTTAGTGCAGCGGGGAACCTGGTCAGTGAGCGGCGAAGGAGGTTGCTTCCTCATAACGTGGAAAAAATGATGTTTATAAAAATGAATAATCAATTCCTCAATGAAGTACAGCACTGCCCTCCAGATACTACAGAGGGACCTGTGGTTGTGGAGTCCAGCGGGGACGAATTGATAATGTGTGATGAGGAGGAAGTACACACTGTAGGGGGAGAGGAATCAGAGGTTGAGGATGAGGACGACATCTTGCCTCAGTAGAGCCTGTTTAGTCTGTACAGGGAGAGATGAATAGCTTTTTTGGTGTGGGGGCCCAAACAAACCAATCATTTCAGCCAAAGTTGTTTGGTAGGCCCTGTCGCTGAAATGATTGGTTTGTTAAAGTGTGCATGTCCTATTTAAACAACATAAGGGTGGGTGTGAGGGCCCAAGGACAATTCCATCTTGGACCTTTTTTTTTTGCATTATATGACCAATCAACAGTCGTTTGCCATGTTCAAAAAGTAAAACCAAATTTAAAAAAATACAAGAAATTAAACCAAAAGTAAAATGCCGTGTCATAATTTAAAACAAGAGGTATTGACGTGCTATAAAACTACTGTATTGTTGTTTATATTTTATAAACACTACACTTGAAAGCTTGAGTCTTTCAATAAAAAAGTAACTGTCCATTGCACGAATATTTGCAACAGGGACAATTTTAGGGTTAAGAAAGTCAACTAATAACACTTCGACGCTGTCTGTCTTTATAAACACTACACTTGGAAGTTGGAGGAGGTATTGTGGCCCCGGCACCAAATTTACTACCGGGGCCACTCCACTGTACAGTCCATATTTAAGTGTATCAGATATTAAACAACGGTGACAGTTGATGCCCAATTTTTTAATTATATTGTGGCCTCGGTACCAAATTGTGTTCCGGGGCCACCACACTACGCAGTCCAGATACTTGTTTGGTGGAATTCAGACCAGTTGAGGGTTTTATTATTATATTGTGTGGACCACTCTATCTATACCACACTACAACTCTATACCACTCTATTTCATACTTTAATTCTATTTCATACTTTAATTCTATTTCATACTTTAATTCTATTTCATACTTTAATTCTATTTCATACTTTAATTCTATTACTAATTACCATAAAGAGGAACAAAATAAACCAAAAGTATAATATGACTTAGACTTACAAACACTACACTTGAAAGATCGTGCCTTTAAATGAAAAAGTCAGTCTTCATTGCACGACTATGTGCAACAGGGACAGTTTTTTGGGTTTACAAAGTCAAACAATAACACTTTGACCCTGTCTGTCTGGGATCTCAATGACGAATTGTCTGTACCATGTTTGGAGGAGGTATTGTGGCCCCGGTATCAAATTGGGTACCGGGGCCACCCCACTATGCAGTCCAGATACTTGTTTGGTGGAATTCTGACACGTGGAGGGTTTTTTAATTATATTGTGGCCTCGGTACCAAATTGTGTACCGGGGCCACCACACTACGCAGTCAAGATAGATAGATGCGTATCATAGATAAAGTACATTCAGTGGTGTGGGGCAAATTGAAAAATATTCAAAATGCACTGACATTATCAAAAACAAGAGGTTGTCACACGCTAAAACTCCAACATGTATATGATGGAGAGGATGCAGGAGCAGCCGTATGTGTAGTGTAATGCAGATCTATTGAAGGTTTTTTATATATTTTATTGTGGTGCCCAGTGCCCACTCCTCTACGCAGTCCAGGTACATTTATTGGTGCGATTCATAAAAGTTCAGGGTTTTTAAGATATTGTGGTGACCCACTCCTCTACGCAGTCCAGGTACATTTATTGGTGCGATTCATAAAAGTTCTGGGTTTTTAAGATATTGTGGTGACCCACTCCTCTACGCAGTCCAGGTACATTTATTGGTGCGATTCATAAAAGTTCAGGGTTTTTAAGATATTGTGGTGACCCACTCCTCTACGCAGTCCAGGTACAATTATTGGTGCGAATCATAAAAGTTCAGGGTTTTTAATATATTGTGGTGACCCACTCCTCTACGCAGTCCAGGTACATTTATTGGTGCGATTCATAAAAGTTCGGGGTTTTTAAGATATTGTGGTGACCCACTCCTCTACGCAGTCCAGGTACATTTATTGGTGCGAATCATAAAAGTTCAGGGTTTTTAATATATATTGTGGTGACCCACTCCTCTACGCAGTCCAGGTACATTTATTGGTGCGAATCATAAAAGTTCAGGGTTTTTAATATATATTGTGGTGACCCACTCCTCTACGCAGTCCAGAAAGATACCTTGTTGCAACGTTTTGGACTAATAACTATATTGTGAGGTGTTCAGAATACACTGTAAATTAGTGGAAATGCTTGTTATTGAATGTTATTGAGGTTAATAATAGCCTAGGAGTGAAAATAAGCCCAAAAACTTGATTTTTAAACTTTTTATGTTTTTTTCCAAAAAAATCCGAATCCAAAACCTTAAATCCGAACCGAGACCTTTCGTCAAGTGTTTTGCGAGACAAATCCGAACCTCAAAAATAACGAAAATCCGGATCCAAAACACAAAACACGAGACCTCAAAAGTCGCCGGTGCACATCCCTAATATCTATGTACATGTATGTTGATTGTATTTACAATTGAATGCTTCTCTTTCTTTATGTAGCGAACTTTAATGTATGATTGATGTCTGGACATCTTCAATAAAAATGTTTTGAAAAAAAGAAGCGATGGACCCCATGTTATATATATATATATATATAGATGGAAGGCCCTATGTCATCACTCCACGATATGCCAGTTATATTCATAGATAGTAGTGATGGACTCCCTGTTATATATATATATATAAAGATGGAAGGCCCTATGTCATCACTCCACGATATGCCAGTTATATTCATGGATAGTAGGGATGGACCCTGTGTTATATATATATATAGATGGAAGGCCCTATGTCATCACTCCACGATATGCCGGTTATATTTATAGATAGTTGTGATGGACCCCATGTTATATATTACAAGGGCACAGTCGTGCCCTTAAGGTTGCATGTAATGAACGACATTCCGCCATTATAAATTCGTGAGAGGGTTGCATGGTGTTTGAGGGTCTACATTTTAAAACAATTAAGCTGCAATTTGGCATGCAAATGGAGAACTGTCCACAGGTGCCGCATACCAAATTTCAGAACAAAAGAATAAACAATGACAAATTAGGAATGATCCAAACTTCAAAATCTCGCCGTTTTTTTCCACTTCCTGTTTTGCAACAGTCACAGTTTTTCTGCGTTTTTTGGGAGAGCGTAACTCGGTGTACAGGGTTTTTAAGGACTTGGGGTTTGTTTTGTAAGAAAGCTATAAGGGCTTTGAGGGTTCATAACTTTGAGAAAGTTACAGGTTTTTTTACAATTTGGTAAAATATGCCCCATTTTAAAGATTGGGATTTGATAACGTTGCGCATGTCAGATAGAGGTGTGTGCTGGGTGTACTCAGAGTGGCTTCACTTGTGAGTACAAATATGGCTGACCCCCTCTCGCTAAGAAATTTTCTTCATTGAGCTGGAGATTTTGGTCATATTTGCAGGGTACAGGGAGGATGGCTGGGGTTTTGCCGTACGGAGGACACACACTAACATTTCTAGCCCTGACACCATTCTCATTGTAAAGTTTAATGGTCCGTGTGTGGTGCCAGAGACGGCTGTTACAGAGCCGTTTTAATCTTCCCGCCCCTCAGTGACGTCAGATAATTTATTCACTACACTGTGCTGGGGGCGGGAGATTTTAAACTCTGTGCTCTTTGCTGCGGATCCTGCACTGATCGCATAGAGAGTAGTGATGGGAAATGTAGTTCATTTTGAAGATTAGTTCATTCTGATCTAGTTCACACAAAAGATTTGTTCAAAAGATTAGTTCATTTCACTCATTTCACTCAGTAGTTCATTTAGCTCAGTTAGTTCAGTTAGATCACTGGCTCTGGAACACTGCTGAGAGAAGTGATTGAAGACATAGATCTAGTCTGTTACACATACTGTAGGCATATATACTACATCTCATTAGATGCGTTATAGTCCTGTTAAAATTATCAGATAAGTTTAATATGTCAGATCATTTTTAATATTTTAAAAAGAGCAATCACTTATACAAAAACTAGTAGTGATATGTTGAGCTCTGCAAAGTTAATTACATTTTCATTATTACTTTTTATTTTCATATGCAAATGAAAAAGACCCAAATTCAGAGTATTATAAAGTGTCACTTTTTGCTTTTAAAATTGAGATCAGTGCAAGCAGGATATAGGGGATATGTATCAAACCTTAGGGGGGGGATTTTTACAGCTGTAAAAAGACCCAAAATAGGCATCACGCCACTGGGGGCGGGGCCAAAATGGCGCAATTCACGAAGCCCCGCCCCCTACGCCAATACCCCGCTCCAGGAACTCCCAGACGTAACCAACATAATGTTGGCAATTATGACTAATCAGCATCTGTCATTTATCTAGCAGAGTCTATAAAATGACAGAAACTGATTAGTTGCTATGGGCAACGCTTCCACTTTATCTCTCTTGAAGGTTTCATACATCTCCCCTGTATATATGGTGGAGCAAACAGAACTACAGTATATAACATGCAGCACTCAGCAGTGCAGTGTGTCTGGAGCTGACAGGGAAGGGAATGTATCCTGTGACTCATGAGCTAAATGATCTGAATGATTGAAAAGAGTCGGAGAGTAGAAAGATTCGAAAGAGTGGAATGATTTGAAGACTCGTATGAGTCACTGAGTGGAATGATTTGAAGACTCAGATGAGCTACTGAGTGAAATGAACTAGATGAACTATTGAACTCCTGAGCGAGGAGAATGACTCATAGTTCAGTGATCAGCTCCAGAGTCTCACACAATGTCTGAGCACAGCAGCGCCACCTTTGGTAGTTTAGAGGTACTGACTCATGAGTATTAAATGAGAGCTGAATAGAAAGAAAAGAGCCAGTGTACATGAGACAGTGAGTGAGGCTGCTGGAGCTGCTCTGCTTTATCTCTAACTCCTCCCA
Organism: Mixophyes australis; assembly: GCA_036250195.1. Classification (NCBI taxonomy): domain Eukaryota; kingdom Metazoa; phylum Chordata; class Amphibia; order Anura; family Limnodynastidae; genus Mixophyes; species Mixophyes australis. The sequence continues at coordinate 19,029,573 of JAVHZZ010000004.1, forward strand.
CTTGTTTTACTTCCTGGTGAACTAATCTTTGCCAGAGCTGTGAACTAAATGATTTAGTTCACTTTGAAGATTAGTTCATTTGAACTAATCATTCATGAACTACCCATCACTAATAGAGAGGTAATCAGAGCAGGGAATAGGATATTTACTTCTCCCAGGATACCTGCAGGCAGTGGGAACAGCCCTCACTAGTAAGCTTAGGATGGAAGCATAGCCAGTTAACAGGCAGCAGGATCAGCACCAGTGCCCGGCAGGGCCGGATTAAGGGAATGGAGGCCCCTGGGCTAAGGGCGCCTCCATTCCCCCGTGATGCCCCCAATGTGAGCCGCCCGCCGCCCCCCCGTACCCCGTGAGGGCCTTCCCCCAAGCGCTTACCTGTCACTGTAGTCCTCCGTCCCCGACGCGCTGTAAGCTCCTTACTGAGGAGATCTCGCGAGAGTTCACTCCCGAGATCTCCTCAGTAAGCAGATTACTGAGCGCCAGGGACGGAGGACTACAGTGACAGTACTCAGCAGCATTGATCGGGCTGGGGGCGCCCCCGCCCCCGGACTGATCAATACTGCTGCTGAGTACTTTGAAGGGCCCCCTGGATGCCCGAGGCCCCTGGGCTATAGTCCAGTTAGACCTCGGGTTAATCCGGCCCTGGTGCCCGGAGACAGATGACACCTTTCATTCCCTCTGGATCCAATAGTGTTTTTTTCTCTGGATGCTCTGAATAGCAGGAGTCCTACCTGGGTGCAGAAACAGACAATCCCGATTCTGCTCCGGGGCAGAAATGTACTATGTGCCTCGGAGACTGAAAGCGGCAAAACCCTGGTCTATTGGATTCCCATGCTGCAGAAACGAATTACCCAGCCAGGCGACTCTGGCTCATCAGACCCTCGCAGCTTGATACCAGGAATGATCACAACGCTGCACATTACAGGTCTGGTGCTGGATCTACAGAACTGTAGTCTGCACAGTGCAGAGGCAGAATACATTGGGCATCAGCATGAGGTTTCTCCCCATTCTGGAGCCCTATCACTGCTCGTTATGTGTTGTCAGCCCCTTTGGGGGGTGCCACCTGCGGGTACCAGGTCTACAGAGGAAGACTACGCTCAGAAAGGTTAAAATTGTGTGCCTGCAATCGATCAGTCCACACACTGAGATCCTTAGGAGCGTTGCACACACTGAGATCCTTAGGAGCGTTGCACACACTGAGATCCTTAGGAGCGTTGCACACACTGAGATCCTTAGGAGCGTTGCACACACTGAGATCCTTAGGAGCGTTGCACACACTGAGATCCTTAGGAGCGTTGCACACACTGAGATCCTTAGGAGCGTTGCACACACTGAGATCCTTAGGAGCGTTGCACACACTGAGGTCCTTAGGAGCGTTGCACACACTGAGATCCTTAGGAGCGTTGCACACACTGAGATCCTTAGGAGCGTTGCACACACTGAGATCCTTAGGAGCGTTGCACACACTGAGATCCTTAGGAGCGTTGCACACACTGAGGTCCTTAGGAGCGTTGCACACACTGAGATCCTTAGGAGCGTATCTCATACAGGTAAAGACAGGCTGATATTCTGTGTCTGTCTCTGATCAGCTCATATGTTTAGCTGATCTAGCGGTTTAGAACTGTCACACATAGTCACTAACACAGAGTAATAAACCCAGCCAGATACAGTGCTACCTAGATCTGTAACATTCCTAAGTGTTTGAGTACGTAACAACTGTGTTTTACAACTGAAGTCTCTATTAGTTGGGTGCACACGCAGAACGAGCCCTTAATCCATATTATATTACTACCAGCATTATAGAATATTTACTTCTTGGTTTAGACAGACAACATAGACTTAGGTTGTAGTAGGAATAATAATATAAACAAGGGATTTACCCCAATGTATGATGATTTTAGTCATTACTATACACATGTTTTTCACAGACTATACTGTTGCTAATCTCCAACATTAAATTAACGTGTATATAATTGACACCATACAATATCGATACATACTGCAGATATAGCCTTACAGCCTCACAAGTGGTGTATAGAGATAGATACATACAGAAGTGACTTGAAAAATCTATAACAATATAATAAATGTATAAATTACTAGACATTAGTGCTGAAGATATCCCCCCCCAGGCCCCCGGCCGTTCTTTTCAAAGTAAAAGTTCTATACCAGCACTTGTAAAGTTCCACTTTGACCACTGGGTAAATGTAAATCTAGGGTCTGCATGTATCAATTAAACGTGTTCGGCTAACAGTATTATAATACATTGTGAGAGATACATACATACTGCACCCCATCACTGCCTGCCCGATCATACATACATACATTCTGCACCCCACCAGTGTCTGCCAGATCATACATACATACTGCACCCCACCACTGCCCGCCAGATCATACATACATACTGCACCCCACCACTGCCTGCCAGAACATACACACATACATACATACATACATTCTGCACCCCACCAGTGTCTGCCAGATCATACATACATACTGCACCCCACCACTGCCTGCCAGATCATACATACATACTGCACCCCACCACTGCCTGCCAGAACATACACACATACATACATACATACATACATACATACATTCTGCACCCCACCAGTGTCTGCCAGATCATACATACATACTGCACCCCACCGCTGTCTGCCCGATCATACATACATACATACATACATACTGCACCCCATCACTGCCTGCCCGATCATACATACATACTGCACTCCACACTGTCTACCAGAATCTACATACATACTGCAACCCACCGCTGTCTGCCAGATCATACATACATATATACTGCACCCCACGACTGCCTGCCAGATCATACATACATACTGCACCCCACCACTGCCTGCCAGATCATACATACATACTGCACCCCACCACTGCCTGCCAGAACATACACACATACATACATACATACATACATTCTGCACCCCACCAGTGTCTGCCAGATCATACATACATACTGCACCCCACCGCTGTCTGCCCGATCATACATACATACATACATACATACTGCACCCCATCACTGCCTGCCCGATCATACATACATACTGCACTCCACACTGTCTACCAGAATCTACATACATACTGCACCCCACCACTGCCTGCCAGAACATACATACATACTGCACCCCACCACTGCCTGCCAGATCATACATACATACTGCACCCCACCACTGCCTGCCAGATCATACATACATACTGCACCCCACCACTGCCTGCCAGAACATACACACATACATACTGCACCCCAACCATTCCTGCCAGAATATACATAGATACATACTGCACCCCACCACTGCCTGCCAAAACATACATATATACATGCTGCACCCCACCACTACCTGCCAGATCATACATACATACATACATACATACTGCACCCCAACACTTCCTGTCAGAACATACATACATACATACATGCTGCACCCCACCACTGCCTGCCAGATCATACATATATACTGTACCCCACCACTGCCTGCCAGATCATACATACATACTGCACCCCACCACTGCCTGCCAGATCATACATACATACATACATACATACATACATACATACATGCTGCACCCCACCACTAAAAAAAATATTTTTACAGCATTGACAAAGAGTGAATAACCAGTTCAATAAAGATGGCGATGATTGTTGAACTCTCTCCTACTAAAGCTGGGTACACACTACACTGTTTTCAGCCAATAATCGGGCCAATCAGACGATAAACGACTGATTGTTCCGATATCACAGTAGTGTGTACCCTGGAACGATGAGCGATCATCGTTCCAAAGGACAGACCATCGTTTGAACGGATTGGTCGTACTGCTTAAAAAATCTCGTTCAGTTATGAACAATGTCGGTCCAATTCTGCAGTGTGTATGCAGAATTGGACAGACATTGCTTGAAACAGCACTTACCTGTCTCTGAAAGTGTCGTGGGCTCCGCTGTCATCTTCCCTCTGTATCCTCCTTCAGACGCTGCTGGTGCTTCTAGCTTTCACTTTCAGAACGCAGAGGCTGCAGGTAGGGGAGGGGAAGGGTGGCCTTTGTGCTGATGGTGGCCTTTGTGCTGTGTGTGTGCCCGGCCAGACTTCCAGGCAGCAGCAGAGCTCCGTGCAGGCTGAGCGTGTCCAAAGTGCAGTGAAAATGACAGGCTGATGGTCATGACAGATGAACAGCAGACATATGAAGGTAATCACTATAGTGTGTATACACGTATCGGCATGCTGATCGGCTCTTTTTTTTTTTCCCCTGTCGTTAGTGAATCGCTAATCGTTACCTTTTCCTGCAGTGTGTACCCAGCTTAACTCTTGACTATAACAAAAATGTGTCAATGTGGTTCTTATAAAAACACTATAATTTTAATATGACGTATAAATACAAACATAGAAACATCCACATAAAAATCACATTGAAAACGTCTTGGGTACTCAATGTACTGTAACCATGATGAGAGTCACTGCAGGGGTAAGAGACATATGATATGTAAGTACAGGTAGATCTGCTGAGTGTGATCACACTCCAGATAATACACAATTATATCTCTACTAATTAATTAAAATTAATTAATTAAAACCATTCTCTAAAAAGCAGAATATTGAAACCATTAAAACCCAGACTGACAGGTGAGTCTTTGTGTAATAAGTTCCTTAATGTATGGTGTGGATATATGATGTAATATCCTCCCATCCACCCATATGGCTCAGTGGTCAGGACACTAGATATAGTCTATTTATATGTGTGGACTATGATGTGATTCCCAAGTCATTTCATGCTTTGTACAAAGCATCTCCCCTTCTCCCAGCCACATGGCACCATTACATATTGTACATGTGTCTGTAAGACCCCCACACCCCACTCAGGTATCAGTGTTATCTGAGACTACACTGCAGCTGTCATTTACATGTCTATGTGACCACACAGAGACACACAGGGTGATGGGACACGAGGAGGGGGACACGTCCTTCTCACTGCTGGACACAGGCACTTCTCAGCTAAGTCCTGACATAGACTACAGACCCCAGAGGACACAGGGTATAAGTATATTTACAGGTATTTCTGTTATATTTATAATACTCATACAGACAATATAGTCTACTACTATCTGCACTTTATTACTGCTTTACTGTGAGTGCTACTGATATACTGATCTATACATTTATATCTGTAATATACTGCTATACTGATCTATACATTTATATCTGTAATATAATACTGCTATACTGATCTATACATTTATATCTGTAATATAATACTGCTATACTGATCTATACATTTATATCTAATATAATACTGTTATACTGATCTATACATTTATATCTGTAATATAATACTGCTATACTGATCTATACATTTATATCTGTAATATACTGCTATACTGATCTATACATTTATATCTGTAATATAATACTGCTATACTGATCTATACATTTATATCTGTAATATAATACTGCTATACTGATCTATACATTTATATCTGACTATAATACTGCTATACTGATCTATACATTTATATCTGTAATATAATACTGCTATACTGATCTATACATTTATATCTGTAATATAATACTGCTATACTGATCTATACATTTATATCTGTAATATAATACTGCTATACTGATCTATACATTTATATCTGTAATATAATACTGCTATACTGATCTATACATTTATATCTGACTATAATACTGCTATACTGTTCTATACATTTATATCTGTAATATAATACTGCTATACTGATCTATACATTTATATCTGACTATAATACTGCTATTCTGATCTATACATTTATATCTGTAATATAATACTGCTATACTGATCTATACATTTATATCTGTAATATAATACTGCTATACTGATCTATACATTTATATCTGTAATATAATACTGCTATACTGATCTATACATTTATATCTGACTATAATACTGCTATACTGATCTATACATTTATATCTGACTATAATACTGCTATTCTGATCTATACATTTATATCTGTAATATAATACTGCTATACTGATCTATACATTTATATCTGTAATATAATACTGCTATACTGATCTATACATTTATATCTGACTATAATACTGCTATACTGTTCTATACATTTATATCTGTAATATAATACTGCTATACTGATCTATACATTTATATCTGACTATAATACTGCTATTCTGATCTATACATTTATATCTGTAATATAATACTGCTATACTGATCTATACATTTATATCTGTAATATAATACTGCTATACTGATCTATACATTTATATCTGTAATATAATACTGCTATACTGATCTATACATTTATATCTGACTATAATACTGCTATACTGATCTATACATTTATATCTGACTATAATACTGCTATTCTGATCTATACATTTATATCTGTAATATAATACTGCTATACTGATCTATACATTTATATCTGACTATAATACTGCTATACTGAGCTAATATTACTAACTACTGCTGTACTGATCTATACATACTGATCCCCCACCCAAAAAAAAAAAAGAGAGGCGAGAGTGCTGCTGCGCATGCGCCCGCGCATGCATAGCAGCTCAGTTTCGGCAGCACTGTACTATACAGCAGCCGTGGCGCTGTCAAAGAAGCATCCACGGCAGTGCTGTATACAATACAGCACCGCCGCGGACGGTTCTTTGACAGCGCCACAGCTGCTATTTAGTACAGTGCCGCTATGTGGGGCACTACGTTAGCGGAGGGGAGGGGTTTCTGGAGACCCAGAAACCCCCCTGCATGCTCCCCTGTAGGCATCTATTATTACTAATTTGTGGAATACCACAAAGGGAAAGTGAATAAAGATATATGTATAGAGAATGTATAGAATTAGTATAGGACATAGGAAAGCATCAGAGTGAGTGTTATAAAGTAACAGTGGTGAATATAGGATTACTTACAATACATGTTCTGAACAAAGATTTACAGTAGGTATTAGTTGAGTAATTCTCTAAGGCTTTAGTGATATATAACGTGGTGAAAGGACTGAATAAGGTGACGTTATTTAAGGAAAAGTGTATAAAAGTGTGAAAGTGTAATGATTGCATCTAGGAACAGAAACAGAAGATGCGTTCACAATTAAGGTGAAAACATGGGATGTTTTTCAGAAAGAAAAGTAATGAGAACACGAAAAACATTTACAGTATGTCCACTATTGTGCTGGTCTGCATTGCAGGACAGCACCAAGGCTGAGCCACAAGCAATAAATAGTGGCGCCCAGCATTACACAAGAACATGTAGGGGGCTGGGGGTGGAGCTAGTGCTAGTTAACACACCCCTTCCATTGGATGGTCATGTCCTCTCCATGGTAGGGTGCTGGGGGAGGAGCTAGTGCTAGTTAACACACCCCTTCCATTGGATGGTCATGTCCTCTCCATGGTAGGGTGCTGGGGGAGGAGCTAGTGTTAGTTAGCACACCCCTTCCATTGGATGGTCATGTCCTCTCCATGGTATAGGGCTGGGGAGGAGCTAGTGCTAGTTAACACACCCCTTCCATTGGATGGTCATGTCCTCTCCATGGTATGGGGCTGGGGGAGGAGCTAGTGCTAGTTAACACACCCCTTCCATTGGACGGTCATGTCCTCTCCATGGTATGGGGCTGGGGGTGGAGCTAGTGCTAGTTAACACACCCCTTCCATTGGATGGTCATGTCCTCTCCATGGTAGGGTGCTGGGGGAGGAGCTAGTGCTAGTTAACACACCCCTTCCATTAGATGGTCATGTCCTCTCCATGGTATGGGGCTGGGGGTGGAGCTAGTGCTAGTTAACACACCCCTTCCATTGGATGGTCATGTCCTCTCCATGGTATGGGGCTGGGGGTGGAGCTACTGCTAGTTAACACACCCCTTCCATTGGATAATCATGTCCTCTCCATGGTATAGGGCTGGGGGAAGAGCTAATGCTAGTTAACACACCCCTTCCATTGGATGGTCATGTCCTCTCCATGGTATGGGGCTGGGGGTGGAGCTAGTGCTAGTTAACACACCCCTTCCATTGGATAGTCATGTCCTCTCCATGGCATGGGGCTGGGGGTGGAGCCAGTGCTAGTTAACACACCCCTTCCATTGGATGGTCATGTCCTCTCCATGGTAGGGTGCTGGGGGTGGAGCTAGTGCTAGTTAACACACCCCTTCCATTGGATGGTCATGTCCTCTCCATGGTAGGGTGCTAGGGGAGGAGCTAGTGCTAGTTAACACACCCCTTCCATTGGATGGTCATGTCCTCTCCATGGTATGGGGCTGGGGGTGGAGCTACTGCTAGTTAACACACCCCTTCCATTGGATAATCATGTCCTCTCCATGGTATAGGGCTGGGGGAAGAGCTAATGCTAGTTAACACACCCCTTCCATTGGATGGTCATGTCCTCTCCATGGCATGGGGCTGGGGGTGGAGCTAGTGCTAGTTAACACACCCCTTCCATTGGATAGTCATGTCCTCTCCATGGCATGGGGCTGGGGGTGGAGCCAGTGCTAGTTAACACACCCCTTCCATTGGATGGTCATGTCCTCTCCATGGTAGGGTGCTGGGGGTGGAGCTAGTGCTAGTTAACACATCCCTTCCATTGGATGGTCATGTCCTCTCCATGGCATGGGGCTGGGGGTGGAGCTAGTGCTAGTTAACACACCCCTTCCATTGGATGGTCATGTCCTCTCCATGGTAGGGTGCTGGGGGTGGAGCTAGTGCTAGTTAACACACCCCTTCCATTGGATGGTCATGTCCTCTCCATGGTATGGGGCTGGGGGTGGAGCCAGTGCTAGTTAACACACCCCTTCCATTGGATGGTCATGTCCTCTCCATGGTAGGGGGCTGAAGGTGGAGCCAGTGCTAGTTAACACACCCCTTCCATTGGATGGTCATGTCCTCTCCATGGTATGGGGCTGGGGGTGGAGCTAGTGCTAGTTAACACACCCCGTCCATTGGATGGTCATGTCCTCTCCATGGTATGGGGCTTGGGGAGGAGCTAGTGCTAGTTAACACACCCCTTCCATTGGATGGTCATGTCCTCTCCATGGTATGGGGCTGGGGGAGGAGCCAGTGCTAGTTAGCACACCCCTTCCATTGGATGGTCATGTCCTCTCCATGGTAGGGGGCTGGGGGTGGAGCCAGTGCTAGTTAACACACCCCTTCCATTGGATGGTCATGTCCTCTCCATGGTATAGGGCTGGGGTAAGAGCTAATGCTAGTTAACACACCCCTTCCATTGGATGGTCATGTCCTCTCCATGGTATGGGGCTGGGGGAGGAGCTAGTGCTAGTTAACACACCCCTTCCATTGGATGGTTATGTCCTCTCCATGGTATGGGGCTGGGGGAGGAGCTAGTGCTAGTTAACACACCCCTTCCATTGCACGGTCATGCCCTCTCCATGGTATGGTGCTGGGGGAGGAGCTAGTGCTAGTTAACACACCCCTTCCATTGGACGGTCATGTCCTCTCCATGGTATGGTGCTGGGGGAGGAGCTAGTGCTAGTTAACACACCCCTTCCATTGGACGGTCATGTCCTCTCCATGGTATGGTGCTGGGGGAGGAGCTAGTGCTAGTTAACACACCCCTTCCATTGGATGGTCATGTCCTCTCCATGGAATGGGGCTGGGGGAGGAGCTAGTGTTAGTTAACACACCCCTTCCATTGGATGGTCATGTCCTCTCCATGGTATAGGGCTGGGGAGGAGCTAGTGCTAGCTAACACACCCCTTCCATTGAACGGTCATGTCCTCTCCATGGTATGGGGCTGGGGGTAGAGCTAGTGCTAGTTAACACACCCCGTCCATTGGACGGTCATGTCCTCTCCATGTTATGGGGCTGGGGGAGGAGCTAGTGCTAGTTAACACACCCCTTCCATTGGATGGTCATGTCCTCTCCATGGTATGGGGCTGGGGAGGTGCTAGTGCTAGCTAACACACCCCTTCCATTGGACGGTCATGTCCTCTCCATGGTATGGGGCTGGGGGTGGAGCTAGTGCTAGCTAACACACCCCTTCAATTGAAGAGTCATGTCCTCTCCATGGCATGGGGCTGGGGGTGGAGCCAGTGCTAGTTAACACACCCCTTCCATTGGATGGTCATGTCCTCTCCATGGTAGGGTGCTGGGGGTGGAGCTAGTGCTAGTTAACACACCCCTTCCATTGGATGGTCATGTCCTCTCCATGGTAGGGTGCTAGGGGAGGAGCTAGTGCTAGTTAACACACCCCTTCCATTGGATGGTCATGTCCTCTCCATGGTATGGGGCTGGGGGTGGAGCTACTGCTAGTTAACACACCCCTTCCATTGGATAATCATGTCCTCTCCATGGTATAGGGCTGGGGGAAGAGCTAATGCTAGTTAACACACCCCTTCCATTGGATGGTCATGTCCTCTCCATGGCATGGGGCTGGGGGTGGAGCTAGTGCTAGTTAACACACCCCTTCCATTGGATAGTCATGTCCTCTCCATGGCATGGGGCTGGGGGTGGAGCCAGTGCTAGTTAACACACCCCTTCCATTGGATGGTCATGTCCTCTCCATGGTAGGGTGCTGGGGGTGGAGCTAGTGCTAGTTAACACACCCCTTCCATTGGATGGCCATGTCCTCTCCATGGCATGGGGCTGGGGGTGGAGCTAGTGCTAGTTAACACACCCCTTCCATTGGATGGTCATGTCCTCTCCATGGTAGGGTGCTGGGGGTGGAGCTAGTGCTAGTTAACACACCCCTTCCATTGGATGGTCATGTCCTCTCCATGGTATGGGGCTGGGGGTGGAGCCAGTGCTAGTTAACACACCCCTTCCATTGGATGGTCATGTCCTCTCCATGGTAGGGGGCTGAAGGTGGAGCCAGTGCTAGTTAACACACCCCTTCCATTGGATGGTCATGTCCTCTCCATGGTATGGGGCTGGGGGTGGAGCTAGTGCTAGTTAACACACCCCTTCCATTGGATGGTCATGTCCTCTCCATGGTATGGGGCTGGGGGAGGAGCCAGTGCTAGTTAACACACCCCTTCCATTGGATGGTCATGTCCTCTCCATGGTATGGGGCTGGGGGAGGAGCCAGTGCTAGTTAACACACCCCTTCCATTGGATGGTCATGTCCTCTCCATGGTATGGGGCTGGGGGAGGAGCCAGTGCTAGTTAACACACCCCTTCCATTGGATGGTCATGTCCTCTCCATGGTAGGGGGCTGGGGGTGGAGCCAGTGCTAGTTAACACACCCCTTCCATTGGATGGTCATGTCCTCTCCATGGTATAGGGCTGGGGTAAGAGCTAATGCTAGTTAACACACCCCTTCCATTGGATGGTCATGTCCTCTCCATGGTATGGGGCTGGGGGAGGAGCTAGTGCTAGTTAACACACCCCTTCCATTGGATGGTTATGTCCTCTCCATGGTATGGGGCTGGGGGAGGAGCTAGTGCTAGTTAACACACCCCTTCCATTGCACGGTCATGCCCTCTCCATGGTATGGTGCTGGGGAGGAGCTAGTGCTAGTTAACACACCCCTTCCATTGGACGGTCATGTCCTCTCCATGGTATGGTGCTGGGGGAGGAGCTAGTGCTAGTTAACACACCCCTTCCATTGGACGGTCATGTCCTCTCCATGGTATGGTGCTGGGGGAGGAGCTAGTGCTAGTTAACACACCCCTTCCATTGGATGGTCATGTCCTCTCCATGGAATGGGGCTGGGGGAGGAGCTAGTGTTAGTTAACACACCCCTTCCATTGGATGGTCATGTCCTCTCCATGGTATAGGGCTGGGGAGGAGCTAGTGCTAGCTAACACACCCCTTCCATTGAACGGTCATGTCCTCTCCATGGTATGGGGCTGGGGGTAGAGCTAGTGCTAGTTAACACACCCCGTCCATTGGACGGTCATGTCCTCTCCATGTTATGGGGCTGGGGGAGGAGCTAGTGCTAGTTAACACACCCCTTCCATTGGATGGTCATGTCCTCTCCATGGTATGGGGCTGGGGAGGTGCTAGTGCTAGCTAACACACCCCTTCCATTGGACGGTCATGTCCTCTCCATGGTATGGGGCTGGGGGTGGAGCTAGTGCTAGCTAACACACCCCTTCAATTGAAGAGTCATGTCCTCTCCATGGTATGGGGCTGGGGGAGGAGCTAGTGCTAGTTAACACACCCCGTCCATTGGACGGTCATGTCCTCTCCATGGTATGGGGCTGGGGAGGAGCTAGTGCTAGCTAACACACCCCTTCCATTGAAGAGTCATGTCCTCTCCATGGTATGGGGCTGGGGGTGGAGCTAGTGCTAGTTAACACACCCCGTCCATTGGACGGTCATGTCCTTTCCATGGTATGGGGATGGGGGAGGAGCTAGTGCTAGTTAACACACCCCTTCCATTAGACGGTCATGTCCTCTCCATGGTATGGTGCTGGGGGAGGAGCTAGTGCTAGTTAACACACCCCTTCCATTGGACGGTCATGTCCTCTCCATGGTATGGTGCTGGGGGAGGAGCTAGTGCTAGTTAACACACCCCTTCCATTGGACGGTTATGTCCTCTCCATGGTATGGTGCTGAGGGAGGAGCTAGTGCTAGTTAACACACCCCTTCCATTGGATGGTCATGTCCTCTCCATGGTATAGGGCTGGGGAGGAGCTAGTGCTAGTTAACACACCCCTTCCATTGGACGGTCATGTCCTCTCCATGGTATGGGGCTGGGGGAGGAGCTAGTGCTAGTTAACACACCCCTTCTATTAGACGGTCATGTCCTCTCCAAGGTATGGGGCTGGGGGAGGAGCTAGTGCTAGTTAACACACCCCTTCCATTGGATGGTCATGTCCTCTCCATGGTATGGGGCTGGGGGAGGAGCTAGTGCTAGTTAACACACCCCTTCCATTGGATGGTCATGTCCTCTCCATGGTATGGGGCTGGGGGTGGAGCTAGTGCTAGTTAACACACCCCTTCCATTGGATGGTCATGTCCTCTCCATGGTAGGGGGCTGGGGGTGGAGCTAGTGCTAGTTAACACACCCCTTCCATTGGATGGTCATGTCCTCTCCATGGTATGGGGCTGGGGGAGGAGCTAGTGCTAGTTAACACACCCCTTCCATTGGATGGTCATGTCCTCTCCATGGTAGGGGGCTGAAGGTGGAGCCAGTGCTAGTTAACACACCCCTTCCATTGGATGGTCATGTCCTCTCCATGGTATGGGGCTGGGGGTGGAGCTAGTGCTAGTTAACACACCCCTTTCATTGGACGGTCATGTCCTCTCCATGGTATGGGGCTGGGGGAGGAGCTAGTGCTAGTTAACACACCCCTTTCATTGGACGGTCATGTCCTCTCCATGGTATGGGGCTGGGGGAGGAGCTAGTGCTAGTTAACACACCCCTTCCATTGGATGGTCATGTCCTCTCCATGGTATAGGGCTGGGGGAGGAGCCAGTGCTAGTTAACACACTCCTTCCATTGGATGGTCATGTCCTCTCCATGGTATGGGGCTGGGGGAGGAGCCAGTGCTAGTTAACACACCCCTTCCATTGGATGGTCATGTCCTCTCCATGGTAGGGGGCTGGGGGTGGAGCCAGTGCTAGTTAACACACCCCTTCCATTGGATGGTCATATCCTCTCCATGGTATAGGGCTGGGGGAAGAGCTAATGCTAGTTAACACACCCCTTCCATTGGATGGTCATGTCCTCTCCATGGTATGGGGCTGAGGGAGAAGCTAGTGCTAGTTAACATACCCCTTCCATTGGATGGTCATGTCCTCTCCATGGTATGGGGCTGGGGGAGGAGCTAGTGCTAATTAACACACCCCTTCCATTGGACGGTCATGTCCTCTCCATGGTATGGGGCTGGGGGAGGAGCTAGTGATAGTTAACATACCCCTTCCATTGGACGGTCATGTCCTCTCCATGGTATGGGGCTGGGGGAGGAGCTAGTGCTAGTTAACACACCCCTTCCTTTGGACGGTCATGTCCTCTCCATGGTATGGTCACACACCCTTCGTAATCAATCATTTTGAAATTCCCCTCTAGAAAACCTGTGTTTGTCCCTTACAGGGACATTGAAATAAATCCACACCAAATAGTCCTATAACCAAACTTGTGTATTAGTAGAGAAAGTTTCCCTCTGTTTCACAAATACACTCATTTCATATTACAGATCAGGAATCCTATTCTCTGGCGCTTTGTATCTACGGTGGAAAGCAGAGTCACCTCATGGCTCTCTAATATGCAAGCGATGTATGCCTAGAGGCTGTGTATCTGCCGGCCTGGACAGTCACCTGCTGGACGTTAAGTGTCTTAGGCAGATGTCGGCGAAGGGGACTTGAGCGGAGGGCAGATGCCTTCAAGTATATGCTGGAGGATTGTGGGCAGAGAGTCATAGTGCAAATATCTCTGGGGCATGTGAGAGGAAAGCTGGTGAATGGTCGGGGGCGTTAGTGGACAATGGCGCATGTTGAAGATAAGCCGGTAGGCAAGGGGAAGCATATGAGAGAAAAGTTGGAGGGCACAAAGTGGCTTGTTAGGAAAATGTTAGTGTGCAGGGGTGGCATGTAAGAGACAACTTGGTAGGTACAATATGGCATGTGAGAAAAAGCTTGTGGGCACAGGGTGGCATGTGATGAAAACTGGTAGGCATATGGGGGAACATGAGAGAAAAGCTAGTGGGCATGTAGGGGTGGCACGTGTAAGAAAAGCTGGAGGAGCTTTGTGAGAAGCTAGTGGACATGGGGTGCCGTGAGAGAAAAGCTGATGGGCTGTGTAGATATGTGTCAAATCTGGTGGGCATATGAGGTGGCACATAAGAGGAGAACTGATGTATATATGGGGTGGCATATGAGAGAAGCTGGTGGGCATATATTGTGGTATGTGTGAGTAAAGATTTATGGGGGTGGTATGTGTAAGAAAAGTTGGTGCACAGGGTGTGGCATGTGAGAGAATATTGTGTGCAGAGAGAGGGACGTGAGAAAAAAAGATTGTCTACATATGGTCAGGGTTAGGGGGTTTTTCTGTCATGTTGGGCCAGTTCTCTTCAATGTCTGGAAAACAGGAGTTACGAGCCTAGTTTAACACCCTATAAGTAAAAATTAGGTGCGCCAGGGGAACCAACCACAATGGGGGTTAAATATGCCATTGTAAATAATGTGAAAAAACAATGCATAAAAATGTATAAAGGAAGAATAAAAAAGAAAGACGGATGGCGGCTTCGTCTGAAATACAAGTAATATTTAATGTAACCAATATAAAAATAGTTATATAAAAAAATCAATATGAATCATATATGCAACACATATAAAAAAAATATAATATCTCAGATAAATAACATACATTAAAAAGCGTTGTCTCTAAGAAAGGATATCGATATGTATAGTAGTATGCATGGCTGATAATGCAAATAGTAAACGTATTTATCTACATGGAGAGGGAATTGTTAGACATATATTGTGATCTGTCATAGAACAAAAAAATGGGAAACCTGCGCTTCCTAATGTAAGTCTGTATGCAGCCAGAGGGGAAAGAAGGGTTTATACCTAATGGTATAGAAGAAATGGATTCCCCGCCATTGTGATCTGTCATGTCTGAAATAACATGTGTCATCACTGTGCTGTTCTACTGCGCTGTGTTGTAGCTGTAAAATGTGTTGCTTTATATTTGTTCTTCAGTTCAGTAAAAGGTTATTTACAGCCTGCATAGAACAGCTCCTGGTCCCCATGTTCTGCTTGTATGACTGCGCACATACACAGACACTACAGTAATCATTATCAGTGTATACTCAGTATTATTATACAGTGTGATCATTATCAGTGTATACTCAGTATTATTATACAGTGACCATTATCACTGTATACTCAGTATTATTATACAGTGTGATCATTATCAGTGTATACTCAGTATTATTATACAGTGATCATTATCAGTGTATACTCAGTATTATTATTCAGTGTGATCATTATCAGTGTATACTCAGTACTATTATACAGTGTGATCATTATCAGTGTATACTCAGTATTATTATACAGTGTGATCATTATCAGTGTATACTGAGTATTATTATACAGTGTGATCATTATCAGTGTATACTCAGTATTATTATACAGAGCAGTGTGATCATTATCAGTGTATACTCAGTATTATTATACAGTGTGATCATTATCAGTGTATACTCAGTATTATTATACAGTGTGACCATTATCAGTGTATACTCAGTATTATTATACAGTGTGATCATTATCAGTGTATACTCAGTATTATTATACAGTGTGATCATCATCAGTGTATACTCAGTATTATTATACAGTGTGATCATTATCAGTGTATACTCAGTATTATTATACAGTGATCATTATCAGTGTATACTCAGTATTATTATTCAGTGTGATCATTATCAGTGTATACTCAGTACTATTATACAGTGTGATCATTATCAGTGTATACTCAGTATTATTATACAGTGTGATCATTATCAGTGTATACTGAGTATTATTATACAGTGTGATCATTATCAGTGTATACTCAGTATTATTATACAGTGTGATCATTATCAGTGTATACTCAGTGTTATTATACAGTGTGATCATTATCAGTGTATACTCAGTATTATTATACAGAGCAGTGTGATCATTATCAGTGTATACTCAGTATTATTATACAGTGTGATCATTATCAGTGTATACTCAGTATTATTATACAGTGTGATTATTATCAGTGTATACTCAGTATTATTATACAGTGATCATTATCAGTGTATACTCAGTAATATTATACAGTGATCATTATCAGTGTATACTCAGTATTATTATACAGTGTGATCATTATCAGTGTATACTCAGTATTATTATACAGTGTGATCATTATCAGTGTATACTCAGTATTATTATACAGTGTGATCATTATCAGTGTATACTCAGTATTATTATACAGTGTGATCATTATCAGTGTATACTCAGTGTTATTATACAGTGTGATCATTATCAGTGTATACTCAGTATTATTATACAGTGATCATCATCAGTGTATACTCAGTATTATTATACAGTGTGATCATTATCAGTGTATACTCAGTATTATTATACAGTGTGATCATCATCAGTGTATACTCAGTATTATTATACAGTGTGATCATTATCAGTGTATACTCAGTATTATTATACAGTGATCATTATCAGTGTATACTCAGTATTATTATTCAGTGTGATCATTATCAGTGTATACTCAGTACTATTATACAGTGTGATCATTATCAGTGTATACTCAGTATTATTATACAGTGTGATCATTATCAGTGTATACTGAGTATTATTATACAGTGTGATCATTATCAGTGTATACTCAGTATTATTATACAGAGCAGTGTGATCATTATCAGTGTATACTCAGTATTATTATACAGTGTGATCATTATCAGTGTATACTCAGTATTATTATACAGTGTGACCATTATCAGTGTATACTCAGTATTATTATACAGTGTGATCATTATCAGTGTATACTCAGTATTATTATACAGTGATCATTATCAGTGTATACTCAGTATTATTATACAGTGATCATTATCAGTGTATACTCAGTATTATTATACAGTGTGATCATTATCAGTGTATACTCAGTATTATTATACAGTGTGATCCATACTTGCCAACTCTCCCGGAATGTCCGGGAGACTCCCGCATTTTGAGAGAGTCTCCCGGACTCCCGGGCGAGTGTGGCAAAATCCCGGATCTGCCCACTTCCTAGTGAAGTGGGCAGAATTAGGTCACAAACGCCGCGATTCCTGGTGAATCGCGGCGTTTGGCCCCGCCCCCTCTGTCAAATGACGCATTTTGCGTCATGACGTCGTGGGGGCGGGTCCAAAATGACACGGATTTTGGAGGCCCGCCCCCCATGACGCCCACCTCCCCCGCAGGCTCCCGGATACCAACATTGTAAAGTTGGTAAGTATGGTGTGATCATCATCAGTGTATACTCAGTATTATTATACAGTGCGATTATTATCAGTGTATACTCAGTATTATTATACAGTGTGATCATTATCAGTGTATACTCAGTATTATTATACAGTGTGATCATTATCAGTGTATACTCAGTATTATTATACAGTGATCATTATCAGTGTATACTCAGTATTATTATACAGTGATCATTATCAGTGTATACTCAGTATTATTATTCAGTGTGATCATTATCAGTGTATACTCAGTATTATTATACAGTGATCATTATCAGTGTATACTCAGTATTATTATACAGTGTGATTATTATCAGTGTATACTCAGTATTATTATACAGTGATCATTATCAGTGTATACTCAGTAATATTATACAGTGATCATTATCAGTGTATACTCAGTATTATTATACAGTGTGATCATTATCAGTGTATACTCAGTATTATTATACAGTGTGATCATTATCAGTGTATACTCAGTATTATTATACAGTGTGATCATTATCAGTGTATACTCAGTATTATTATACAGTGTGATCATTATCAGTGTATACTCAGTGTTATTATACAGTGTGATCATTATCAGTGTATACTCAGTATTATTATACAGTGATCATTATCAGTGTATACTCAGTATTATTATACAGTGTGATCATTATCAGTGTATACTCAGTATTATTATACAGTGTGATCATCATCAGTGTATACTCAGTATTATTATACAGTGTGATCATTATCAGTGTATACTCAGTATTATTATACAGTGATCATTATCAGTGTATACTCAGTATTATTATACAGTGATCATTATCAGTGTATACTCAGTATTATTATACAGTGTGATCATTATCAGTGTATACTCAGTATTATTATACAGTGTGATCATCATCAGTGTATACTCAGTATTATTCTACAGTGCAATTATTATCAGTGTATACTCAGTATTATTATACAGTGTGATCATTATCAGTGTATACTCAGTATTATTATACAGTGTGATCATTATCAGTGTATACTCAGTATTATTATACAGTGATCATTATCAGTGTATACTCAGTATTATTATACAGTGATCATTATCAGTGTCTACTCAGTATTATTATTCAGTGTGATCATTATCAGTGTATACTCAGTATTATTATACAGTGATCATTATCAGTGTATACTCAGTATTATTATACAGTGTGATTATTATCAGTGTATACTCAGTATTATTATACAGTGATCATTATCAGTGTATACTCAGTAATATTATAGAGTGATCATTATCAGTGTATACTCAGTATTATTATACAGTGTGATCATTATCAGTGTATACTCAGTATTATTATACAGTGTGATCATTATCAGTGTATACTCAGTATTATTATACAGTGTGATCATTATCAGTGTATACTCAGTATTATTATACAGTGTGATCATTATCAGTGTATACTCAGTGTTATTATACAGTGTGATCATTATCAGTGTATACTCAGTATTATTATACAGAGCAGTGTGATCATTATCAGTGTATACTCAGTATTATTATACAGTGTGATCATTATCAGTGTATACTCAGTATTATTATACAGTGTGATTATTATCAGTGTATACTCAGTATTATTATACAGTGATCATTATCAGTGTATACTCAGTAATATTATACAGTGATCATTATCAGTGTATACTCAGTATTATTATACAGTGTGATCATTATCAGTGTATACTCAGTATTATTATACAGTGTGATCATTATCAGTGTATACTCAGTATTATTATACAGTGTGATCATTATCAGTGTATACTCAGTATTATTATACAGTGATCATTATCAGTGTATACTCAGTATTATTATACAGTGATCATTATCAGTGTATACTCAGTATTATTATACAGTGATCATTATCAGTGTATACTCAGTATTATTATACAGTGATCATTATCAGTGTATACTCAGTATTATTATACCATGTGATCATTATCAGTGTATACTCAGTATTATTATACAGAGCAGTGTGATCATTATCAGTGTATACTCAGTATTATTATACAGTGTGATCATTATCAGTGTATACTCAGTATTATTATACAGTGTGACCATTATCAGTGTATACTCAGTATTATTATACAGTGTGATCATTATCAGTGTATACTCAGTATTATTATACAGTGTGATCATTATCAGTGTATACTGAGTATTATTATACAGTGTGATCATTATCAGTGTATACTCAGTATTATTATACAGTGTGATCATTATCAGTGTATACTCAGTATTATTATACAGTGTGATCATCATCAGTGTATACTCAGTATTATTATACAGTGTGATCATTATCAGTGTATACTCAGTATTATTATACAGTGATCATTATCAGTGTATACTCAGTATTATTATTCAGTGTGATCATTATCAGTGTATACTCAGTACTATTATACAGTGTGATCATTATCAGTGTATACTCAGTATTATTATACAGTGTGATCATTATCAGTGTATACTGAGTATTATTATACAGTGTGATCATTATCAGTGTATACTCAGTATTATTATACAGAGCAGTGTGATCATTATCAGTGTATACTCAGTATTATTATACAGTGTGATCATTATCAGTGTATACTCAGTATTATTATACAGTGTGACCATTATCAGTGTATACTCAGTATTATTATACAGTGTGATCATTATCAGTGTATACTCAGTATTATTATACAGCGATCATTATCAGTGTATACTCAGTATTATTATACAGTGATCATTATCAGTGTATACTCAGTATTATTATACAGTGTGATCATTATCAGTGTATACTCAGTATTATTATACAGTGTGATCATCATCAGTGTATACTCAGTATTATTATACAGTGCGATTATTATCAGTGTATACGCAGTATTATTATACAGTGTGATCATTATCAGTGTATACTCAGTATTATTATACAGTGTGATCATCATCAGTGTATACTCAGTATTATTATTCAGTGTGATCATTATCAGTGTATACTCAGTATTATTATACAGTGATCATTATCAGTGTATACTCAGTATTATTATACAGTGTGATTATTATCAGTGTATACTCAGTATTATTATACAGTGATCATTATCAGTGTATACTCAGTAATATTATACAGTGATCATTATCAGTGTATACTCAGTATTATTATACAGTGTGATCATTATCAGTGTATACTCAGTATTATTATACAGTGTGATCATTATCAGTGTATACTCAGTATTATTATAAAGTGTGATCATTATCAGTGTATACTCAGTATTATTATACAGTGTGATCATTATCAGTGTATACTCAGTGTTATTATACAGTGTGATCATTATCAGTGTATACTCAGTATTATTATACAGTGATCATTATCAGTGTATACTCAGTATTATTATACAGTGTGATCATTATCAGTGTATACTCAGTATTATTATACAGTGTGATCATCATCAGTGTATACTCAGTATTATTATACAGTGTGATCATTATCAGTGTATACTCAGTATTATTATACAGTGTGATCATCATCAGTGTATACTCAGTATTATTATACAGTGTGATCATTATCAGTGTATACTCAGTATTATTATACAGTGATCATTATCAGTGTATACTCAGTATTATTATTTAGTGTGATCATTATCAGTGTATACTCAGTATTATTATACAGTGTGATCATTATCAGTGTATACTCAGTATTATTATACAGTGATCATTATCAGTGTATACTCAGTATTATTATACAGTGATCATTATCAGTGTATACTCAGTATTATTATTCAGTGTGATCATTATCAGTGTATACTCAGTATTATTATACAGTGATCATTATCAGTGTATACTCAGTATTATTATACAGTGTGATTATTATCAGTGTATACTCAGTATTATTATACAGTGATCATTATCAGTGTATACTCAGTAATATTATACAGTGATCATTATCAGTGTATACTCAGTATTATTATATACAGTGTGATCATTATCAGTGTATACTCAGTATTATTATACAGTGTGATCATTATCAGTGTATACTCAGTATTATTATACAGTGTGATCATTATCAGTGTATACTCAGTATTATTATACAGTGTGATCATTATCAGTGTATACTCAGTGTTATTATACAGTGTGATCATTATCAGTGTATACTCAGTATTATTATACAGAGCAGTGTGATCATTATCAGTGTATACTCAGTATTATTATACAGTGTGATCATTATCAGTGTATACTCAGTATTATTATACAGTGATCATTATCAGTGTATACTCAGTACTATTATACAGTGTGATCATTATCAGTGTATACTCAGTATTATTATACAGTGTGATCATTATCAGTGTATACTGAGTATTATTATACAGTGTGATCATTATCAGTGTATACTCAGTATTATTATACAGAGCAGTGTGATCATTATCAGTGTATACTCAGTATTATTATACAGTGTGATCATTATCAGTGTATACTCAGTATTATTATACAGTGTGATCATTATCAGTGTATACTCAGTGTTATTATACAGTGTGATCATTATCAGTGTATACTCAGTATTATTATACAGAGCAGTGTGATCATTATCAGTGTATACTCAGTATTATTATACAGTGTGATCATTATCAGTGTATACTCAGTATTATTATACAGTGATCATTATCAGTGTATACTCAGTACTATTATACAGTGTGATCATTATCAGTGTATACTCAGTATTATTATACAGTGTGATCATTATCAGTGTATACTGAGTATTATTATACAGTGTGATCATTATCAGTGTATACTCAGTATTATTATACAGAGCAGTGTGATCATTATCAGTGTATACTCAGTATTATCATACAGTGTGATCATTATCAGTGTATACTCAGTATTATTATACAGTGTGACCATTATCAGTGTATACTCAGTATTATTATACAGTGTGATCATTATCAGTGTATACTCAGTATTATTATACAGTGTGATCATCATCAGTGTATACTCAGTATTATTATACAGTGTGATCATTATCAGTGTATACTCAGTATTATTATACAGTGATCATTATCAGTGTATACTCAGTATTATTATTCAGTGTGATCATTATCAGTGTATACTCAGTACTATTATACAGTGTGATCAGTATCAGTGTATACTCAGTATTATTATACAGTGTGATCATTATCAGTGTATACTGAGTATTATTATACAGTGTGATCATTATCAGTGTATACTCAGTATTATTATACAGAGCAGTGTGATCATTATCAGTGTATACTCAGTATTATTATACAGTGTGATCATTATCAGTGTATACTCAGTATTATTATACAGTGTGACCATTATCAGTGTATACTCAGTATTATTATACAGTGTGATCATTATCAGTGTATACTCAGTATTATTATACAGTGATCATTATCAGTGTATACTCAGTATTATTATACAGTGATCATTATCAGTGTATACTCAGTATTATTATACAGTGTGATCATTATCAGTGTATACTCAGTATTATTATACAGTGTGATCATCATCAGTGTATACTCAGTATTATTATACAGTGCGATTATTATCAGTGTATACTCAGTATTATTATACAGTGTGATCATTATCAGTGTATACTCAGTATTATTATACAGTGTGATCATCATCAGTGTATACTCAGTATTATTATACAGTGATCATTATCAGTGTATACTCAGTATTATTATACAGTGTGATTATTATCAGTGTATACTCAGTATTATTATACAGTGATCATTATCAGTGTATACTCAGTAATATTATACAGTGATCATTATCAGTGTATACTCAGTATTATTATACAGTGTGATCATTATCAGTGTATACTCAGTATTATTATACAGTGTGATCATTATCAGTGTATACTCAGTATTATTATACAGTGTGATCATTATCAGTGTATACTCAGTATTATTATACAGTGTGATCATTATCAGTGTATACTCAGTGTTATTATACAGTGTGATCATTATCAGTGTATACTCAGTATTATTATACAGTGATCATTATCAGTGTATACTCAGTATTATTATACAGTGTGATCATTATCAGTGTATACTCAGTATTATTATACAGTGTGATCATCATCAGTGTATACTCAGTATTATTATACAGTGTGATCATTATCAGTGTATACTCAGTATTATTATACAGTGTGATCATCATCAGTGTATACTCAGTATTATTATACAGTGTGATCATTATCAGTGTATACTCAGTATTATTATACAGTGATCATTATCAGTGTATACTCAGTATTATTATTCAGTGTGATCATTATCAGTGTATACTCAGTATTATTATACAGTGTGATCATTATCAGTGTATACTCAGTATTATTATACAGTGATCATTATCAGTGTATACTCAGTATTATTATACAGTGATCATTATCAGTGTATACTCAGTATTATTATTCAGTGTGATCATTATCAGTGTATACTCAGTATTATTATACAGTGATCATTATCAGTGTATACTCAGTATTATTATACAGTGTGATTATTATCAGTGTATACTCAGTATTATTATACAGTGATCATTATCAGTGTATACTCAGTAATATTATACAGTGATCATTATCAGTGTATACTCAGTATTATTATACAGTGTGATCATTATCAGTGTATACTCAGTATTATTATACAGTGTGATCATTATCAGTGTATACTCAGTATTATTATACAGTGTGATCATTATCAGTGTATACTCAGTATTATTATACAGTGTGATCATTATCAGTGTATACTCAGTGTTATTATACAGTGTGATCATTATCAGTGTATACTCAGTATTATTATACAGAGCAGTGTGATCATAATCAGTGTATACTCAGTATTATTATACAGTGTGATCATTATCAGTGTATACTCAGTATTATTATACAGTGATCATTATCAGTGTATACTCAGTATTATTATACAGTGATCATTATCAGTGTATACTCAGTATTATTATACAGTGATCATTATCAGTGTATACTCAGTATTATTATACAGTGATCATTATCAGTGTATACTCAGTATTATTATACAGTGTGATCATTATCAGTGTATACTCAGTATCATTATACAAAGCAGTGTGATCATTATCAGTGTATACTCAGTATTATTATACAGTGATCATTATCAGTGTATACTCAGTATTAGTATTCAGTGTGATCATTATCAGTGTATACTCAGTATTATTATACAGTGTGATCATTATCAGTGTATACTCAGTATTATTATATAGAGCAGTGTGACCATTATCAGTGTATACTCAGTATTATTATACAGTGTGATCATTATCAGTGTATACTCAGTATTATTATACAGTGTGATCATTATCATTGTATACTCAGTATTATTATTCAGTGTGATCATTATCAGTGTATACTCAGTATTATTATACAGTGTGATCATTATCAGTGTATACTCAGTATTATTATACAGAGCAGTGTGATCATTATCAGTGTATACTCAGTATTATTATACAGAGCAGTGTGATCATTATCAGTGTATACTCAGTATTATTATACAGTGTGATCATTATCAGTGTATACTCAGTATTATTATACAGAGCAGTGTGATCATTATCAGTGTATACGCAGTATTATTATACAGTGTGATCATTATCAGTGTATACTCAGTATTATTATACAGAGCAGTGTGATCATTATCAGTGTATACTCAGTATTATTATACAGTGTGATCATTATCAGTGTATACTCAGTATTATTATACAGTGTGATCACTATCAGTGTATACTCAGTATTATTATACAGTGTGATCATTATCAGTGTATACTCAGTATTATTATACAGTGTGATCATTATCAGTGTATACTCAGTATTATTATTATACAGTGCAGTGTGACTATTATCAGGGCTGCCAAGAGGAATTCAGGGCCCCGGTACAACAACTTCATGGGGCCCCCCTTAAAGCTGAGAATGAAAAAAAATTGTGCCGCCGCTGCTAAAAAAAAAAAAAAAACACAGATTTTTTTTTTGCGCCACTAAAAATTTGTACGGCCACAACCACAATTGCACGACCACACACACATGTGGGTGTAGTCGTACAATTGGGGGGCATGGCTATGAATCACTTGGCGTGTCCAGGAAACCCTCTTACAGAAAAAAAACTTGCATTGCTGTATCACCAAAAATTGGGATTGTCCCGCTCGAATCACTACATTTCTCACACTCTCCTGCTCTCTCCTACCTGTTCTTCTCACTTTCACCAACTGTGGCTGCAGGTTTCCTTAGCTGCGGCTTGGCAGGAACCTGGAATGTTGGGGGTCCTATTTGAAAAAAAAAGGGGTACTTTTAGAAAATTACAGCCAGCACCAGCGTTAAATCAATAGCACCCACAATTAACAATTAGGCCTTCCTCCAGCCCCAATATTAAAATAACAGGTTTATTTATTAAATGTGAATACTATTTCCCTCCCTACAAACAGCCCCAGCAATAAATTAATAGTATTTACATTTCAGAATATACCTATTTACCGCAACCATCACTGACATTAAATAATTCATAGGCACAATTAATAAAGAGACCTCATTGTCCCCCACATTCAGTAGCCCCCAAACCACCCCATCTTAAACTCTTTCATCACTGTGCCATGCTGCCACCGTTCTCCATCACTGTGCCCTCCTACCCCCCCACTCCATCACTGTTCCATCCTGCCTCCCCACTCCATCACTGTGCCATCCTGCCCCCCCCCCCACTCCATCACTGTTCCATCCTGCCTCCCCACTCCATCACTGTGCCATGCTGCCCCCGCTCTCCATCACTGTGCTATCTTGTTCCCCCTCTCCATCACTCTGTGCCTTTCTGCTGCCCCCCCTTTTTTCCCTCATACTGTGCCTCTCTCTCCCCCTTTTTCCTCATACTGTGCCTCTCCCCCCCCCCCTTTTTCCTCATGCTGTGCCTTTCTCTCCCCCTTTTTTCCTCATACTGTGCCTCTCCCCCCCCTTTTTCCTCATGCTGTGCCTTTCTCTCCCCCTTTTTCCTCATGCTGCACCTCTCTCTACCCCTTTTTCTTAATACTGCGCCTCTCTCTACCCCCTTTATCTTAATACTGCGCCTCTCTCTACCCCCTTTTTCTTAATACTGCGCCTCTCTCTACCCCCTTTTTCTTAATACTGCGCCTCTCTCTACCCCCTTTTTCTTAATACTGCGCCTCTCTCTACCCCCTTTTTCTTAATACTGCGCCTCTCTCTACCCCCTTTTTCTTAATACTGCGGCTCTCTCTCCCCTTTTTATTAATACTGCGCCTCTCTCTCCTTTTTATTAATACTGTGGCTCTCTCTCCCCTTTTTATTAATACTGCGTGTCTCTCTCCCCTTTTTCTCAATACTGTGCCTCTCTCTACCCCCTTTTTATTAATACTGCGCCTCTCTCTCCCCTTTTTATTAATACTGGGCCTCTCTCTCCCCTTTTTCATAATACTGCGCCTCTCTCTCCCCTTTTTATTAATACTGCGCCTCTCTCTCCCCTTTTTATTAATACTGGGCCTCTCTCTCCCCTTTTTATTAATACTGCGCCTCTCCCCTTTTTATTAATACTGCGCCTCTCTCTCCCCTTTTTATTAATACTGGGCCTCTCTCTCCCCTTTTTCATAATACTGCGCCTCTCTCTCCCCTTTTTATTAATACTGTGGCTCTCTCTCCCCTTTTTATTAATACTGCGCCTCTCTCTCCCCTTTTTATTAATACTGCGCCTCTCTCTACCCCCTTTTTATTAATACTGCGCCTCTCTCTACCCCCTTTTTATTAATACTGCGCCTCTCTCTACCCCCTTTTTATTAATACTGCGCCTCTCTCTCCCCTTTTTATTAATACTGGGCCTCTCTCTCCCCTTTTTCATAATACTGCGGCTCTCTCTCCCCTTTTTCTTAATACTGGGCCTCTCTCTCCCCTTTTTCTCAATACTGGGCCTCTCTCTACCCCTCTTTTTCTCAATACTGGGCCTCTCTGTACCCCCACCATTGTTCCTCACTCTGTGCCTTTTTTTTTTTTTTTACTTACATTAGTATTAGCTGTTTTCTTATCTTCTCTTCTCTTTTGTCTTCTTTCTTCTGTCTTGGTCCTGTCTGCGCTGCTCCTCACTGACTGCCGGGGGTGACTTGATGACGCCACGCCCGGCAGTCAGTGTAAACAAAGCAGAGAGGAAGGAGGAGGGGCCGCCGGCGCCGCTATTTTGTAAGTATCTTTCTTTTTTCTTTTTTTACTTTTTTACAACGCCACTCCCCCCCCCCACCAACGAAGGGGCGGAGCCGCGAACCGCCGCCCCCCTCCCCCCCCCCCCCTCCGCGCAAAAAAAAAGGAAGTTTTAAAAAAAAAAACCTGAACAGTGAGGGCCCGGGCAGGGCCCCCTGGCATGCCCGGGCTCAGGTAATTAGTACCCGAACCCCATCCCTCTCGGTGGCCCTGACTATTATTAGTGTATACTCAGTATTATTATACAGTGCAGTGTGACTATTATCAGTGTGTACTCAGTATTATTATACAGTGTGATCATTATCAGTGTATACTCAGTATTATTATACAGTGCAGTGTGACTATTATCAGTGTGTACTCAGTATTATTATACAATGTGATCATTATCAGTGTATACTCAGTATTATTATACAGAGCAGTGTGATCATTATCAGTGTATACTCAGTATTATTATACAGTGTAATCATTATCAGTGTATACTCAGTATTATTATACTGTGTGATCATTATCAGTGTATACTCAATATTATTATACAGTGATCATTATCAGTGTATACTCAGTATTATTATACAGAGCAGTGTGATCATTATCAGTGTATACTCAGTATTATTATACAGAGCAGTGTGATCATTATCAGTGTATACTCAGTATTATTATACAGAGCAGTGTGATCATTATCAGTGTATACTCAGTATTATTATACAGTGTGATCATTATCAGTGTATACTCAGTATTATTATACAGTGTGATCATTATCAGTGTATACTCAGTATTATTATACAGTGTGATCATTATCAGTGTATACTCAGTATTATTATACAGTGTGATCATTATCAGTGTATACTCAGTATTATTATACAGTGTGATCATTATCAGTGTATACTCAGTGTTATTATACAGTGCAGTTTGACTATTATTAGTGTATACTCAGTATTATTATACAGTGCAGTGTGACTATTATTAGTGTATACTCAGTATTATTATACAGAGCAGTGTGATCATTATCAGTGTATACTCAGTATTATTATACAGTGTGATCATTATCAGTGTATACTCAGTATTATTATACAGTGTGATCATTATCAGTGTATACTCAGTATTATTATACAGTGTGATCATTATCAGTGTATACTCAGTGTTATTATACAGTGCAGTGTGACTATTATTAGTGTATACTCAGTATTATTATACAGTGCAGTGTGACTATTATTAGTGTATACTCAGTATTATTATACAGATCAGTTTGATCATTATCAGTGTATACTCAGTATTATTATACAGTGTGATCATTATCAGTGTATACTCAGTATTATTATACAGTGTGATCATTATCAGTGTATACTCAGTATTATTATACAGAGTGATCATTATCAGTGTATACTCTGTATTATTAAACAGAGCAGTGTGATCATTATCAGTGTATACTCAGTATTATTATACAGAGTGATCATTATCAGTGTATACTCTGTATTATTATACAGAGCAGTGTGATCATTATCAGTGTATACTCAGTATTATTATACAGTGTGATCATTATCAGTGTATACTCAGTATTATTATACAGTGTGATCATTATCAGTGTATACTCCGTATTATTATACAGAGCAGTGTGATCATTATCAGTGTATACTCAGTATTATTATACAGAGCAGTGTGATCATTATCAGTTTATACTCAGTATTCTTATACAGAGCAGTGTGATCATTATCAGTGTATACTCAGTATTATTATTATACAGAGCAGTGTGATCATTATCAGTGTATACTCAGTATTATTATTATACAGAGCAGTGTGATCATTATCAGTGTATACTCAGTATTATTATACAGTGTGATCATTATCAGTGTATACTCAGTATTATTATACAGAGCAGTGTGACCATTATCAGTGTATACTCAGTATTATTATACAGAGCAGTGTGACCATTATCAGTGTATACTCAGTATTATTATACAGAGCAGTGTGATCATTATCAGTGTATACTCAGTATTATTATACAGAGCAGTGTGATCATTATCAGTGTATACTCAGTATTATTATACAGTGTGATCATTATCAGTGTATACTCAGTATTATTATTATTATACAGAGCAGTGTGATCATTATCAGTGTATACTCAGTATTATTATTATACAGAGCAGTGTGATCATTATCAGTGTATACTCAGTATTATTATACAGTGTGATCATTATCAGTGTATACTCAGTATTATTATACAGAGCAGTGTGACCATTATCAGTGTATACTCAGTATTATTATACAGAGCAGTGTGACCATTATCAGTGTATACTCAGTATTATTATACAGAGTGGTGTGACCATTATCAGTGTATACTCAGTATTATTATACAGAGCAGTGTGACCATTATCAGTGTATACTCAGTATTATTATACAGTGTGATCATTATCAGTGTATACTCAGTATTATTATACAGAGTGATCATTATCAGTGTATACTCTGTATTATTAAACAGAGCAGTGTGATCATTATCAGTGTATACTCAGTATTATTATACAGAGTGATCATTATCAGTGTATACTCTGTATTATTATACAGAGCAGTGTGATCATTATCAGTGTATACTCAGTATTATTATACAGTGTGATCATTATCAGTGTATACTCAGTATTATTATACAGTGTGATCATTATCAGTGTATACTCCGTATTATTATACAGAGCAGTGTGATCATTATCAGTGTATACTCAGTATTATTATACAGAGCAGTGTGATCATTATCAGTTTATACTCAGTATTCTTATACAGAGCAGTGTGATCATTATCAGTGTATACTCAGTATTATTATTATACAGAGCAGTGTGATCATTATCAGTGTATACTCAGTATTATTATTATACAGAGCAGTGTGATCATTATCAGTGTATACTCAGTATTATTATACAGTGTGATCATTATCAGTGTATACTCAGTATTATTATTATACAGAGCAGTGTGATCATTATCAGTGTATACTCAGTATTATTATTATACAGAGCAGTGTGATCATTATCAGTGTATACTCAGTATTATTATACAGTGTGATCATTATCAGTGTATACTCAGTATTATTATACAGAGCAGTGTGACCATTATCAGTGTATACTCAGTATTATTATACAGAGCAGTGTGACCATTATCAGTGTATACTCAGTATTATTATACAGAGCAGTGTGACCATTATCAGTGTATACTCAGTATTATTATACAGAGCAGTGTGACCATTATCAGTGTATACTCAGTATTATTATACAGTGTGATCATTATCAGTGTATACTCAGTATTATTATACAGAGCAGTGTGATCATTATCAGTGTATACTCAGTATTATTATACAGAGCAGTGTGATCATTTTCAGTGTATACTCAGTATTATTATACAGAGCACTGTGACCATTATCAGTGTATACTCATTGTTATTATACAGAGCAGTGTGATCATTATCATTGTATACTCAGTATTATTATACAGAGCAGTGTGACCATTATCAGTGTACACTCAGTATTATTATACAGAGCAGTGTGACCATTATCAGTGTATACTCAGTATTATTATACGTATCTCCCCCTATCGTCTCCTCATTAAGGCCCATTTGTAACTCTGCTATCTCTGCCATGTAGTGCCCAATCACTTCTTCAGTGTCAGTATTGTTAGGATAATCTCCTTTATCAAGTCCCTTCAGATACCTGTGATATAATGCAAGTTAACCAGGAGATCAGTAATCAACACACAGACATACCAATGTCAAGATGTATACTGAGCTGAGTTTGTTTATTCTTAGGGTACATTTATACGCGAAAAAGCATTTGATCTGGTTGTAAGCAAAAGTACATGATGGATATTTTAGTAAATATAAATTATCTGACAAAGCTAAGTAGTTCTCTTCGTGTGACTTTTTTTTATGGCTTCTTCTTATCTGTTTCACAGGCGCCAGTACATCCAATTCCACCATCTGTCTTCTCATGGTGTAGGCCTTCACCCGAGCTCTGACGAAGTATAAATGATTCAAAAATTGTAAGTGTTGAAATTCAAAAGTTCTCTTTATTCTTTCAAATTGCATATGCAATGGCTTGTATTCAAAGTCAGAAACAAGCAGCCTTCTCCACGTAAGACCACATGTTTATATAGAAGTAACCCCACCCCTCTTACATACATCACTAATCACTTCACATACTTTAAAGAATATTCCTTACAAGGACTAAGTTGGTTATATATTTTCTTTTACAATCACATCATTGTACATAGAATTCTATGTCTAAGCAGGCCAAAAGGCATATGTGACCTCTTACATTCTTCGCTCTATATAGCATCACAACTGGTAACAATTTTAACATCCTATGAATAGAGGCTCATTGTGGGGCATAACATACAAAAATAATTTAACCCATTGCACAGAAAATAGTAAGAGACCATTTGACCATACAGATTTTACACACATCAACATTATTTTATCCAACTTATATTTGTATCATAATTTATTCCATTACAAGGTCCTTGTGATATTTGAGGCTGAAGCTGGTTTTTATGCTGATTATGCTGAATGAATTTTTAAAGGCTATAACAACATTTTTAACTCCTTCACATATCATTATTACCACTTAGTACTGAGGAACCTAAAGGTCCATCCACATTTCCCTACTTTTCATAATATATATAAGGTTAAAAGATGTCACCCGTGACTGAGCAGAGATTATTCCAAAAGTATCTTTTCTTCATGCCTCTGCTGTAATCTTTGTATATCTTTTCTGAATGTGCATGACATATACAGTTCCATCCTATCAATATGGCCAATACCACAGTGATAATGAGTAGTGGGTGTACTAGTAAATTATATATACCAGTCATAGATGGAGATGAGCCAGTAAATACATCCCACCAATGTTTCTCTAAATCATCCTTCAGTTTGGTGGCTAAAGCTTTTAATTCATTACCTTCTATAACCTTTACCATTTTTGCGTGATTATTAGTATAGTTTACTTGCTTTAAATGTTCACTCAACACTTTTGTTTAATTTATAATTTTTACTATTTCCTCTATATTTAAGGTTAACTGAGGCAGACTTAGGTTATTATACTTAAACATTTTATCTACCTGTTACCTGTGACATTTGATTCTTATAAAATATCAACACTTTCCCTTGCCATTGTAAATGTGTTATATTCATGAGACACCCTGACAATGGGTAGGTCAGCCCGTAGGTTTAGTATTATTTTATCATCATATGTGATTAAGCAGACCATTTGATGGGCTACCTCTATTAGTGTCTCATATTCTTTTGGGTGTAATGCCCATACACAAACACTAGTTTTATGCTGCAATAACCATGGTTCAGATACTGCAGTTTGTTGTGGGCAAACAGGTCCCCAGTCTGTATTATCACAGAGATGTTATGTGTCCTATTCTTTTTATCTATGTAATATCCCGTGAATTCAGGTGTCCATAGATTGCCATCCTGTAGGATCATAGGCATAACTATAAACTTACACACTTGCGTTTCTGTTTTTATGGTGTATGTTTCCAGAGTTCCTGCACAATAAGTCTATTCGCACCTCACTCTCTTCCCGTCCAATTTGAACCTTTCCTGCTTGGTTATATTAAACATTACTCTGTAAAACAATATATTACCAGCCGTCAATTTTACCTGTGCAGTTTCTTTCTGCTGTTTTTGATGTAAGCATTGGAGGGTGCATTGAGTCCGATTTATAAATTTAGTAATGTTTTGCTCTGTCCTCAAAGTACCGAGGGCTGATTCGTTGAATAACTGTAAAAACTCTTTATTCCATTGTATATTCTTTGTTACGGGGTTACAAACTGTAGGCATCCAATCAGCCTGCATATGTACCAGTTTACTCATGTCAGCTCCCGTTTTACTCAGTTTTGTATCAATTACCTCCATATCTATTGTGTTCATTATACCTATTCCTGTGCCTGTGGCCAGAGCTGGATTAAGGCTCTGGGGGGCCCGGGGCACTTTAGGCAGGGGGGCCCCTATGATGTAACATGGTTATCATTTTAGACAAACACACAGGCAATGCTGTGTGCACTACTGTTAGGTGCACGCAGCTCTGCCTTCACTAGCAGTACATGGTGAAGCGGGACATACCTTCCAACTGTCCTTGTAGTTGGACCCAATCCTGACTACGCGTGACAGTCACCCAAATTCAGGACTGCCCGACCAGATTCAGAACAGTTGGCAGACTGTCCTGCTCTCTCCTACCTGTTCTTGTCACTTTCACCACTTGTGGCTGCTGGTGTCTTTAGCTCAGTTGCTGCTTGTCTGGAACTTGGAATGTTGGGGGCCCTATTTGGAAAAAAAAATGGGTTCATGAAAATTAGAAAATTCCAACCAACCCCGATGTTAAATCAATAGTATTCTCATTTAATATATAAATATATTTCCCTCCCTCGAAAAAGCCCTATCAATAAATTAAATGGCATTTATGTTTAAAATATATAACCATTTACCACAATCATCCACGGCATTAAATAATTCATATTCACATTTAATAAACAGACCTAATTTTCCCCAAAAAGCCCCACATTCATTTATGAGCTTCCAAACCACCCCAGCATCAAATTTAAAGGTCCAATCACCCCAACTTAAATTGATAGCCCACACTATTAAATTAAATTGCCCCACCATCACTCCACAAATAAAATAGCACCCATTAAATAATTAGCATCCACCTGCAATCCAAGATTAAATTAAGAACCCCCCTTCCCTCACACATTATATTAACATACTACCCCCCTCACACACACATTATATTAACGTACTACCCCCACTAACTTTGTTTTATCCGCTCGCTGTATGGCCTTGTTTCTCCTTGATTCTCTTCACAGATGGGACGGCACCTGTCACGTGTTGCAGGTCCCATGTGACACCAATAGCAGGCGACACACAGGGAAAGGGGAGGACGGATCGTAAGGATCCGTGGCCAATGATAGAAGGTGGCTGGTTTTGGAGGAGGGGCCAGCCACCAAGTAATAGAGACTTGGGCCAGTGCAGGGACCGGCCCAAAATAGTCTCTCTTTTATTTCTGCCCGGCCCAGCGGGCATATGCCCCCCAACTTCCCGTCCCAGCCCGCCTCAGAAAATAGTATTGATACTGCACATTAAAAAAAAAAGAAACACTGATAAAATTACATCAGTTTTAATATATATATATATATCTCAAAATTATTGACATGTTATAAATGTTTCTTTCCTTTTAATGTACGGTATCATTGCTCTTTATGTATGTGTATGTATATGTATACATTATATATACGTAGACACACACAACAAGTATGTTATGGGATCTCCCCTATTTTGTTAGTAATTAAAGTGGTTGTGCCTCTTCTATTAAAAGTTTAATTAACATATACATGCACACATATATATATATATATATATATATATATACACATACATACATACATACATACATACACACACACATATTCCAAGTGAAAGTTTGACTCACCTTGGCAGCCACGTTCAGCACAGCATTCCAGTGTCTTTTGGTATGTGAGGAGCTGCTGCTGCACATGCGCAGCAGCTTCATTTCGGCCATCTTAGAATAGCCTGATGTACAGCAGCACCGCAGCTGCTGTATATCAGGCCAGCTGTCAAATTCTGCGGGGGGGGGGGGGGGCGGTGCGCCTGTGTCAGGGGGCCCCACAGCCTCACAAGCAGCAGAATCGGATCACCGACTGACAGGTGATCCGATCAGCTGGCGGCCGGCGGCGGGGGGCCCTCAGAGAGAGGGGGGCCCGGGGCACGTGCCCCCTGTGCTCCCCCCTTAATCCGGCCATGCCTGTGGCCCCCAGTAAGGTGTCATACCATTCTCTCTCACATTTCACTTCATTTCATTTCATTACACTTAGATACAGAAAAGAAAGCATTTGCTAGATCTATAACTGTAAACCACATAGATGTAACAGGA
The DNA here is from genome assembly GCA_036250195.1 of Mixophyes australis. Taxonomy (NCBI): domain Eukaryota; kingdom Metazoa; phylum Chordata; class Amphibia; order Anura; family Limnodynastidae; genus Mixophyes; species Mixophyes australis. The sequence continues at coordinate 19,065,598 of JAVHZZ010000004.1, forward strand.
ATTTGATTTAGCAAGGTATGTGGGTTTGGGACAATGGGCATGTTCACAACTAGTCATTTATTTATTTCTATGAGATCGTGAACTAACCTGGATTTGGGGAGCTCCTCCCTCTTCCTGTTCTCTGTTCTTTACTGGGAATAAAGGTGTGTTAAAATGTGATCAACATTTCTTTACTATACCTTTGCTTTGGTAGTCTTGTAATTGTTTTGTGATTGCTTTATTCTGTAACAAAGTAAAAGGATATTGTTTGGTTTTAGTATAAGTTGTGCCGGGGCAACTTTTGACAGTCCCACATCAGTTTTTCCCTTTGACCATATTTTCTCAGGTACATCCTTCAGCCACTGTGGTAGTGGTACCTCATCTTGAGATGTTTTCACTTGGTTGTGTCAAGAACACCTGTACTGCTGCTTCTATCTGATTAGATATGTTGTCTGGAAGTTGACTGGTGTATTCCATCCCCTCTGGGGTATATTTAATGCATGCTCTCATTGACTGTAATATGTCTGCACCCAATAGATTTACAGGACAAGTGTTTGAAGTGAGAGACTCTATAGGGACAGGAGTACAGTCGTTGTTTACTTGTATCTTCACTTTTTTACTTTCCCTAAGGTGTATGGGCTGTCCTGTCAACCCTGATGCTGTTACATAGTCAGAAGTCACTAACTCTTGTGGTACTTGATCTTGTCTCAATACTGTTTGGCTTGCCCCCATGTCAGTTAGGCAGTCCAATTGTTGACCAGTGGGCAGTGTAATTTGCACAGTAGTTCCAGGCAGCTTACCTTCTTCAGAGGTGTTTACAAGAACTGAACAAGGTGTTGACAACGGGGACCATATCTTCATTGATTGCTGCTTATGGTACCCTGGGGACTGACGGTTTCTCTTTGCTGCTGCTGCTGCCATTTCTTGTATTTCCTGCAGTCCTTCTTCATGTGACCTGGTAATTTACACCAAAAACATCTGCCAGTCATGTCTTCACCTTGATTCCTTTGTCTTGCACTTACTGTTTGTGTTCATTTGGCCTGTTGCCTTACTTGCCATGTTCCTTTTCCTTGTACCAGGTGTACAGTTACCTGAGGAGTCTTTTGAGCCTTCTTTTCTCTCTTTTATGCTTCCTGGTCCTCCATTCCTTCAAATACCTGCAGCAAAGATGACATTTTCATAGACAATGCTTCAGGCCGTTAGAAAAGAGTTGTCGTCTTACCTCATTCCTTAGACCATTTAAAAACTTTGTCTTTAACATTCTTTAACCATCTGGGGTTTCTGTAGGATAACCATCATCATTTTGTCTGGTATTTATTTTATCCAAATACATCCTTACTGAATCATTTCTTTGTGTTATGTCTGGTGCTGCTGGTGCTTTTAACTTTTGGTCATGACACCACCATTGTGCTATTGCTAGAAATTCAAGACCACTATTATACGTATTTCTTTCTTCTACTGGGGCTGCAGGGTAAGTAATAGCGCCCCTGTCCCCCTCCGCTGCTTTGGCTGTCATCACTCCTACCCCAAATAATGGTGTGCATACTTGCTGCAGATCTATCCAACAGGGATTCCACACTGTCTGTATTCTGGTTAAATAGGCGGAAAATGCTGCCGGACTTTCCTAGGGTCTGGTGCTTCCTGTATAATTGTATGCATATCAGACTTTTACCAGGCTGAATAGGTTTCTTGTGGGTTAGGTAAGTGTCTCCTATTATTAGCACCTTCATCATTATCAGCATTAAAATTTGGGTTAGGCATCCTTTGTATTCAGACTGGATACATATTAGTGTGAGCATGCAATACTTGCTTTTCCGGTTTTATTCTCCTTCTCACCCCAGACTCTGCCATTTCTCTTGGTGGACTGGTATTATGGTCTCCGAATGGGCATAGCATCCTTGGTACCTTAGAAACATTTTCCTTTTTCCTGCAAGAATTATCTCTACAAGGAGATGCATCAGATTCTACCCAATTATAACAAAATGGACATTCCTCATTTTCTTCTGGGACACATTTTCTGCATACCGGACACTTCAAAAATCATTTCATTAATTAGCAGACTGAGGGTGGATTTGACTTGGGGTTTGTAACATGATTGGTGAAGTGCTACCTGTGTCCACTGGGGTCACTGAATGAGTTGCTAATTGTGGATGTGTATCCTGTGCTAGATGTGCTGTGTGATCTAGCTGTGGAGGTGGTATACCTGGTCTATTGTCGGGTTGCTGTGGTGGAGCTGTAGGATCAACATAAGGTGGTGGCATGTCTAATAGACCTGTGCCTATGTGTATCATCCTCTACCTCTAATGATACTGTATACCACATGTTAACCACATCTGCATGTCCTTTCCTGCTTATCCATATTTTATTGGTGTTTTGAAACCTTTTCCACTTTTCTGGATCTAGTGTGCCCTCTAGTGGGAAACCTGCTCTGTCAGATATTTGTTTTATGCTTTTTAGGGACTTCTTCCCTTCTCTGTATTCTAGTACCTCAGTGGGTTTTATAGACCCAACAACCTTGCTAGCTTGTGCAGCCATTATTCAAAGTTGATCAATCTCTGAATATGCTGTACTGTTGGGTTGCTTTACCGCATGCACTCTTATAGCAGTTATCTGTATTTTACAGAGAATTCTACCTAAATACCACCGTTCAAAAATGCCTTAATTCCTTCTATTCCAGCTGTAGAGTATTTGCAAACTATATAGAGAAATATAGCCAAAAAACAAACAACTAGAACAATCATGAAAATTTCTGTTGTAGCTGCAACCATTTTTGCTTTCTTATTTCATAATCAGCAGGATGTCCTTTTACAATTTCATTACGTAACTCAGGTGGTAATTTCTTTATACTGTATAGACTAGGGGTAGGTAACCTGCGGCTCTCCAGGTGTTGTGAAACTACAAGTCCCAGCATGCTTTGCCAGTAGATAAACAGCAGATAGGTGGCAAGGCATGCTGGGACTTGTAGTTTCACAACACGTGGAGAGCCGCAGGTTGCCTACCCCTGGTATAGACAGATAAGTTTCCCCTCAAGGGGTATGTGATTAACTGGCCAATATAGCAACACTTGCAACTAAACATACCCTATATTTTGCTGCAACATATCCTTATTTAAATGCACATTTACCGTACAATAATATTGCTTCGCATCCACAACACATCCAAAAACGGTTATATCAATTACAACTTCAAGTGTAGGAACAGTATCACCATTATGCTTTCTAAGTATAACAGCACATAAATAGTCTGGACAATACCCAAATGAATTATTAAAATGCAATTGCGAGTACTTATGACTTATTTCAAATTCAACCATATGCGTAGAGCTTTTATGCTATCAAACAGATATCTGGGTTCAAAGAATCTCTCTTACCATATACAGATGACCAGCTTTCAGACACACAACAAGAATACTGGACAGAGAGTAAATCAGTGGAAAAACCACATCTCCGTACAGATTTAAACTGTCCCGTAATTCTAGTCGATGTTGTAAGCGTTGCCTGTCATCTGTACAGGTTGTCCAAGATCCCGGACAAGCCCCCACATAATGTTAGGGTAATTTACCTCTCCTTTATCAAGTCCCTTCAGATACCTGTGAGATAATGCTGGTTAACCAGGAGATCAGTAATCAAGACACAGACATGCCAATATCAAGATGTATACTGAGCTGAGTTTGTTTATTCTTAGGTTACATTTATATATGAAAAAGCGTTTCATCTGGTTATAAGACAAAAGTACATGATTTATATTTTCCTGAGTAAATATAAATTATCTGACAGCTAAGTAGTTCTCTTCGTGTGACTTTTTTTATGGCTGCTTCGTATCTGTTTCACAGGCGCCAGTACATCCAATTCCACCATCTGTCTTCTCATGGTGGAGGCCTTCAACCGAGGTCCTTGTGATATTTTAGGCTGGAGCTGGTTTTTCAGCTGATTATGCTGAATGTGTTTTTAAAGGCTATAACAACATTTTCCTTCACATATCATTATTACCACTTAGTACTGAGGAACCTAAAGGTCCCTCCACAATATCATTAAGCAAATAAGTGCAGCATTTATTTCCAGTAATAGTTTATAGGGTCATGTAATAATCTCCTGTCACTGTAACTACATAATAATTGACAAGTCTGTGCTGGATTAGTTCTACCTCTATAGCTTGTAACTATTTGCCAATATATGAGAAATGTTCATTATATATCTCTGTTATGTCATCAAGTTACCCAAATCTCTAATGAAATTATAGTTATTATTTATACCACGTGAAGGACTTGTACCATATTTAGTATCACCTCTCCATTGGGACATCATAGCTTTATGTATCCGTTGGTTAGATACTTCACATTTTACCAGATTGTGGCCATTTGCTTCCTCATACCGAGCCAAATGTCAGGAGTGTGTTAGATAAAAAAAAATAACTAGTAACAAGTGTACCCAGAAAACATGTTCCAATAGAAGCCATTTGTAAGTCTTCTGTCCACATCTGTAATATTTCCCATCTGGTAATATATATGCCCATCCTTCCTTCCTTACTGAGCAGTAACAAACATTCTGTCTGGATCTCTGATCCTACTTCTGAGTTGATGGTATCCTATCAGTAGTACGTTTCACCTATCGACTTAAATCAATGGATAATATGAATACTAAGTAAATACTGACCATAAGAACCTCTGCAACTTCTCGGACCCACAAATGGGTTGAATATATTTTAATTTACTAAGAGCACTTATGTTTTCAATCTTTTGCACTAATCTCTACATCTTCATCATCATCTAATTACGCAGCGCTGTACAGAAAACTCACTCACATCAGTCCCTGTCCTTGGAGCTTACAGTCTAAATCCCATAACATACACACACACACACACACACACACACACACCGAGAGAGACTAAGGGCAATTTAATAGCAGCCATTTAACCTACCAGTAGATTTTTGGAGTATGAGAGGAAAACGGTGCGCCCAGAGGAAACCCATGCAGACATGGGAAGAACATACAAACTCCACACTGATTTTTCACCATGGCCTTATCTAACTCATGACCCCACTGCTGTGCTCACCACTAAGCCACCATGCTGCCCATAATTTTTCATTTCTCCTAAATAGGTTCAAGTATGTAAAAGTAACTATTTTAATGAAGTATTATAAAGATTTTATTTTATTTAAATCAGTGGACTGGAGTGCCTCTTGTAATATCATTCTGTGGGTAAATGTTTCAAGCTGCAAGTTTCTGGTTGGTTTGAAAAGTGGAGATGTTTCCTATAGCAACCAATCATATTCTAGCAATCAATTTTGTAAATATACTAAATAAGTAATTACTAGAATCTGATTGGTTGCTGTAGGCAACGCTGGAAACTCGCAGCTTGATACATTTTCCACCTGGTCTTTTAGCAGGTTTTTTTTATCCAGGAGTCAATGTTTGCAAAACATCAGAAGATTCACACAGGAGAAAAAACATTTAAATGCTCTGAATGTAGCAAGTAAAATCTTGTAGCACATAATAAGTTTCACACATATCTTAAATATTGCTCTCTGCATCAGTTTAGTATTCTATCTACGGATATGAGACACTCAGACTAAAAGAAACAGTCACATGTACAAGTTCTTTTATAATTCAATGTTTCTAGCCATTATTCTTTAATATCTTTTTTTTCTTAATTTCTGATACACACTAAATCCAAACACCCAACCTATCCATCTATCTTTCCTCTCTGCCCTTAAAATCAACTTTTGACTCATGCTGTCAATCCTAGGGGACACACTGTCAGCCAACATGTTGTGATGTTGCTGTTTCTACTGAGTGACAGGAAGGTGATCTCTTTATTCCAAATTCATTTCAAATTCATGTGTGCAGAGAAAACGCCGGCATTCTGGTGCATTGGCTGACAACAGGTGTGACAGGACTGGTAGCAGGTGTTACACATCTATGGTCTGTGCAGGAGATGAGTAACGTATCATAGAAGCGTTCTGATGGCGGGATATGATGATTATACAAATATGTACAGAGACATTAATAAACCATGAGTACATTAATAAATAATATTATGTGCTGCAGGAGGACAGAGTTCTATTTACTGCACATTTCATTGGCAATAGGGTCCCAGCAGTATGGGAACATGCACAAAAATAAAAACAATGGTCAGTGACTGGATTATATTTGCTAGTGTATATAAATATACTTTGTGCTCCTTATACAATATAACACAACTACTGTTAAAGTAGATTAACACATGTAGTCAATAGGCTTTTAAACATTATCTTAATTTTTCCCTACAGGCGAATTAATAATCAGTATATGCAGAAAGAACAGCAGACGTCTCAGAAGAGGACATTTTTCTATGAAAATCTGAGTGTTCCAAAAACAAAATCTCACCAACAAGTAATATAGACTGCAGACATTAATTCTTCCACTCTAGATGTTTCACACAAGCAAGTATCAGTTTCTGAATAAGAGAAACCATCTTAGCTAAGTTGTGAATTTCGCAGGAGGGAAACACGATCTATGCTCTGAATGTATCAAGAGTTTTACCCTCAAGTCAGATCTTCTAAATCATCAGTGGATTTAAATAGAAGAGAAACCATTTAACTACTCTGAATGTAGCAAGTGTTTTATCCAAATTTCAGAACTTGTTGGATATCAGAGGATTCACACAGGGGAGAAATCATTTAAATACTCTGAATGTAGTCAGTGTTTTATCCAAATGTCAGAACTTGTTGTACATCAGAGGATTCACACAGGAGAAAAAACATTTAAATGCTCTGAATGTAGCCAGTGTTTTGCCCAAAAGTCACATCTTGTAAAACACCAACAGATTCACGCAGGAGAAAAGCCATTTAATGAATGTAGCAAGTGTTTTACCCTCAAGTCAAATCTTGTAAGACATCATAAGATTCACACAGGCGAGCAACCATTTAAATGCTCTGAATGTAGCAAGTATTTTAGCCATAAGTCAAAACTCGTTGGACATCTGAGGATTCACACAGGAGAAAAACCATTTAAATGCTCTGAATGTAGCCAGTGTTTTACCCTCAAGTCACAGCTTGTAAGACATCATAAGATTCACACAGGAGAAAAGCCATTTAAATGCTCTGAATGTAGCAAGTGTTTTACCCTCAAGTCAAATCTTGTTGCACATCATAAGATTCACACAGGCGAGAAACCATTTAAATGCTCTGAATGTAGCAAGTATTTTAGCCATAAGTCAAAACTCGTTGGACATCTGAGGATTCACACAGGAGAAAAACCATTTAAATGCTCTGAATGTAGCAATTGTTTTACCCGCAAGTCAATTCTTGTAAAACATCAACAGATTCACACAGGAGAAAAGCCATTTCAATGCTCTGAATGTAGCAAGTGTTTTGCCCAAAAGTCACATCTTGTAAAACATCAACAGATTCACACAGGAGAAAAGCCATTTAAATGCTCTGAATGTAGCAAGTGTTTTGCCCAAAAGTCACATCTTGTAACACATCAACAGATTCACACAGGAGAAAAGCCATTTAAATGCTCTGAATGTAGCAAGTGTTTTACCCTCAAGTCAAAACTTGTAGCACATCATAATATTCACACAGGAGAAAAGCCATTTAAATGCTCTGAATGTAGCAAGTGTTTTAGCCATAAGTCAGAACTCGTTGCACATCAGAGGATTCACACAGGAGAAAAACCATTTAAATGCTCTGAATGTAGCAAGTGTTTTACCCAAACGTCACATCTTGAAAGACATCGTACGATTCACACAGGGGAGAAGCCATTTCAATGCTCTGAATGCAGCAAGTGTTTTGCCCTCAATTCATATCTTAAAAAACATCATAAGATTCACACAGGAGAAAAGCCATTTAAATGCTCTGAATGTAGGAAGTGTTTTACCCTCAAGTCACATCTTGTATCACATCAGAAGATTCATGTTCCAATAATACCTAATACTACACTGGAGGAGAAATTAGCAAATTGTCCATAGTATACAGGCTACATTCTACATGAACAGGTTAATATTAAGTCAGTTAGTACCATATTATAACAAGAAATGTGGCCTGTCTCAATGGGTATTTATTAGAAAAATATCAATTAAATAAAAATGGGAAAAATAGATTGTACACAGTCAAATCTGTGATTAATCACATACCCTAATTTTTTATTACTTAAAAAACTTATATTAGGAGCTTATTTTTAAAATAGGTCTCACTGAAAGAATAAAATACAATGTATTATATATTATAATGTGACCACATATATAGATATTATTAGATAACAGTACTGAAAAACTTGCACATCCTCCTAATGGTGCACGGTAGTCTTCAAAATATATAAAATATATATATACAAAGCAACTGCATTAGCTCTACAAGAGGAATGTGAATTCCTATTTGAATTGTATATAAATGAGAGAAAAAAGTACAGTGCTGAGGGCCTGCAGTAAGAATTATACAAATCAAAACTCCAAAAACATATATAATAAAGTTAATACATTTATTAATACATTAAAGCTGATAATAGAATAGTAAGTTTAAAAATCATATATAAAAGCTATTGATGCTGTACAGGACCCAACAAATATTCACTCTTCATAAGCAAATATATGTGTAAATATCACCATGCTTCATGTGAAACATATATGTATATAATGAGATGATAAATCTCTATATCTTCATGCTTTGTCAGGAGATATATAAAGTGATATTGAAGTGATCCACACTAGCTGTATCCACCAGTTGTTTTATAATTCAGAAGAAGTAATAAAATACATTCCAGACAAGATTGCAATTGAAAAAATAGGAAACCATCCACATATGATAAATGTCACCTGTTTAGCTAGTTAAAGTCATTTTATTTTTCTGTGCCAATAACAAACAGATTTGTGGTATATCTCTACCAGGAATTAGTGACCTTAGACAGATGGAACAATGTAACGTACTCAGGGCTGCCAAGAGGAATTCAGAGCCCCGGTACAACAAATTCATGGGGCCCCCCTTATAGTCGAGTATGCTAAAAAAATAATTCGGAGGTGTGGCCATGCATTTGGGGGCGTGGCAAATGTGCAACTGGGGCGTGGCTAACACATCAAAATCACTAGGCTCTCAATTAGCCGGAGCGTCACATATGTCTAAGCACTCCTGACTTTCGGACATCTAGCACCACGGTGTAGTATACAAAGAATGAAGTGTGTACACAAAGAGTTCAGTCTTGGCCTGCACCTTACATTGGGTACAACACTCACCAAAAATTGGCATTGTCCCTACAAGAATCATAACATTTCACATACTGTCCTGCTCTCTCCTACCTGTTCTTCTCACTTTCACCACCTGTGGCTGCATGTTTCTTTAGTTGCGACTTGTCTGGATCCTGGAATGCTGGGGGCCCTATTTGGAAAAAATGGCTACATTTAGATAATTCCAAACAACCCTGGCGTTAAATCAATACCACCCACGATTAATAATTAGGCCTTCTTCCAGCTCCAATATTACAATAATGTGCCCCTTCATCATCGCCATGCCTTATGATCACACTACGCCCTCCATGTTGCTTTTGCCCCCTTCATCACACTATACTATGCTGCTCCCCCCCTTTTTTCAATCCCACTGTGCCATGCCTCCCCCCCTTTTGAACCCCACTGTGCCATACTGACCCCTGTTTTTTAACCCCTCTGTGCCATGCTGACCCCAGATTTTTTAACCCCTCTGTGCCATGCTGACCCGTTTTTAACCCCTCTGTGCCATGCTGACCCGTTCACACAGGAGAAAAACCATTTAAATGCTCTCTGTGTACTTATCCACTATGTTTGGTTCACACACATGGATTTCCAGACAGGTTTCCCAATCCTTCCACTTTAATACCGTGATCATGATATTATAATGAAGATATCACTCTGTCACCCACTGGATAATAGCTCAGTTGTAATTTATATATTTAGGGACAATAGTACCAAACAGGCTCCTTCCCATAAGGGAATAAAGTTACCATCCAGGCAATCAGTTCTAAAGCATTTATTCACTTAATTGGTGATTTCTTCACAGGCATCCGTCAGATGAGTCAATATCCTGCAAACAGCAATCACTGACTCGATTATATTGAGGCAAATAGGTATAATTGTTTTTACCTTTATCAAATCTATATAAAGCCTGTGATCGAGTACAATAAAATTAGTAGCAAAGCAGAATTTTTCATTATGATATATCAAGACTAGTGTTTCATAATCCATCTTATACACTATATTCATATAGCGCTAATTTGATATAGTAGAAGCAAATTTAGACTCTTTACAGAAAATATTAGCAGTAAGTTCATCTATTCAGCTAAAAAACAGGGTTTCTATCTAAATAATTATTTCAAGCCTTGGAGAATAGACCTAATAGTATCTATATATGGTCACATTACAATATAATATTTGTATTTTATTCTTGCAGTGAGACCTATTATAAATGTATGTTATTAATACATGTTCTTTATGTACCAGTTCTTTCAGTCTCCTTGGACATCTGCTTAATCAGGTGTGGTCATTGTGAGCACCAAGAGGGTTATCTATGTATATGTTATAGTTATATCCCATATAACTATGTGCTAACTCCAGTAACACAAACACAACTTTACACCAATGTAATATATTGCACATAAATCTGGTTACATTGTTTACAAGCAAAGCCTCATGGAAAATGTATATCACACAATGTTATAGTTCTAAGCCGTAGTCATATATATTAATTGTATACTACCACATTATATGTATCTATAGTCATAATCCCTATAGTAATAGTAATGAAAATTAAATAATTAGATATATGTCAGAAAAAGGAAACAAGTGAAGGTCTAGAGATGAAAGAAAATGTCCATGTGTCAATCCTTATGGTATATATATCTGTAAACAGATAAAAATCTCAAGTTCAGAAAATAGCATAACATTCTATAATGTAGTATTACATATATAGTACAAATGTGGGGTCTAGGGTCATATGAAGTAAGGAAAATGCTGCTAAGGTTATCCTATTACTTAGGGCCTTAAACTATAATCAGAAATAGTGCTTTGTATGCTTCTATACACATATTGTATTTTTGTTAAATCAATAAAGATGTTGTATCTCCTTAAATCAAATCAGATATTTTGTGATAATATTATGTCTGGAATCAACAAGCTGACCACAAAGAATATTTTGAGCACCTGCTTTGATCAAACTTTGCAAAATCAAGAAGTTATGGCAGCCTCAAGGATCCTGGTTGGAGAATCAATAAGCAACTTGATGACATTTAGCAGTTTTGAGATTACAAAGCTTGACCGCTGCCTTATTTTATACCTGTTTTTTTTTGTTAATAAGAACGTTCCAGAATATTACAATTATTTTCCATTGACGTGATTATTGTGACGTGATTAATATCTATAAAGTATGAGCTATTTCAATTAGTAAAGGCAGTTCAATTTGGACACCAGACACTCTGTGTGGTTTCTTATTTTTTGAGCTCCAATCGATCAATACTGCTGCTGCCACACCCACAAACACCATTGACTTGTCAGTTGAAGGTAGTTATTGCATCTGTAGAGGAAATACAGAAAACTGCCCAACATTTTGGTGCCGAAACCCGGGACCTCACATCAACTGCCAGGAGTACTGGAACTTTCATAACGACCCACAACAACTGACTACAAATCCATGGTGATTAATCAATTGCATTGTGATTTACACCTTTGATTGCTCTGTATTCAGTACTTGTGTTTCATGGAAGTACTTCTTCCAAGTTAACCCAACCCAACAGGGTTAACAGACCCAATTGATAAGTCATACTTTGAAATTGAATTGTAGATGTTTTTGTTTTCAATCTAAAGTTCAGTCTAAATACTATAATTACTGTGATATAAGGTTTATTGTACATGTAAAATGTGGTAATAATGGGATAGTATGGGATGGTTACAACGAGATTTCCTCAATTATACCTGTATTAAGACCTTTTTTTTTTTTAAATTACTGTATCTGTTTAGTTGTTTGACTCAAATGTATGGCCACAGTGGTTACAGGAAAAGGGTTTTGTAATAAGTGTACTTGTGCCATAATATTGAGAAAATATTGTATGTTTAGAGGACCACATTTAGAGGCTATGATAAGGGGACATGCATGCTTTGGTTATGTAAAAAAAGACCAGAATACTATGCCACATTAGGTTGCCACCTAAATTCAGAATATCTGAAGGATCAAGTGGGAAAGGATTGGTCAGATTTAATTCTTGAGTGGCCCCATAATTATTTTTCCAAAGATCATAGGGCCCTTTGTTTATACAGCCTAAAGAAACTACCAAAAGGTCCAGAAAGTGAAATAATAATTAAGGGATATCCAGAAGATTGTTATAAATGGAATAGATGGTTTAGACTTTGAGTGGATAATATTATAAAGTGAATGGTGTATGGATCAGTGGTTTGGTTTGGGCTGTAGGGACTGCACAGGTCACATTGTGTTGCAAACAAAGGGAAATTGTATACCTATACTTACTGGAATATTATCTAAAGAATCACACACAGGAATATACAAGGGATCAAATTGGCACCCCTGGGAAAATCTGACAATTATAGTGGGAACGCATGTTGAAGATTTTGATTATTTGCACCATATTCTAGGAATAACTTGGGGAGGATTAGAGGAAGATACACCAAGAACAAAGGGGGAAGAAGAAACACCATAAATCGCATTGTGTGTCCCCACAGTAATTTAAGACAGAACTTATTCCACATGGTGGAAACAAATATTCTTATTACCCAAATTGCTGCCCCCCCCCCCCCCCAATATTTTTGCATACCCAAGATACTGGCAGTGCTGTGACCAGTAACCCATAGTCCATAAAAATGTATTGATGTCTGAAGTTTGTCGCGCATTCAGGGAAAATTGGGGTTGTGACAAGTGTACAAGTGTCATTGTATGATATTGCACGTCATTTAGTCCTGATTGTATTAAGGTTGTTTTGTTGAACCATCACCGGATAAAATTTGGTCTCAAAAAAGGGGTAAAATATAAGCCTAGAGGAGAAGGGAGTTGGCAGACAATTTGTGTCACTGGGTGTCATGGTACCTGTAAAGTGAAGTTAGGACAGATATATTCTGAAGTAGTTGAGATCTCACAGTCAGGACCAGTAGAAGAGAGTCCATTTTGCCCTAATTCAGACCTTCATTGTATGTTACCCTCCATGGTACTGACTTGAGGATTCCAGTAAAAGACTATTAAGGTATTTGAAGCAATACGGCTGAAACCCCATTCTCCATATACAGAGTCAGTGGAATGGGAGCTTCTAATAGTAAGGGGAATCAGCGCACCCCCATGGAAAGTAAAGGAAAAAGAGGGTAAACATGCAGTAAAGGGCATGAATAAAGTTTTTCAAAGGGCTGGATTCCCTTTCGAAGGTCTGTTAGATTCACAAAAATGGAAAACCTTCAGAAAGAAAAATAGGGATTGGATAGAAAGGAAAAATTTTGCAGATCAAGTATGTATATGGTTAGCTGCTAGTGAAGAGATAGAGGCACAAAGCAAAAGGGAGAGAGATCTGGAGGATGATGATAGAAGGGGTTATGTTGCAACTGCCCCACCACATCCAAATCCACCTCCTCCATACCATGATGAAACCCAAGATCACAACCAGAATACAATACAGGACAATAACACACATGAAACCCTGACAGGAGCACAAGGGACAATAACATCTGGTCCATACAGAGCTGCCCATGAAGCATTACAGGCTATGACAGAACACCCAGGAGAGAGAAGTGACACCAAGTACATGATAACTCAGTCACCAATGGGGACTGTGTACCTTAAGCCTACATCCCAAATAAAGCCCAAATCATATGAGGAACCTGGAGGCAGTTTTCCCCCTGAGAGAGGTTGTACATATTGTCATAAATGTGTAACACGAAGATGTTGGGAATGTTAGAATTTGGTGGATGAGAATAAGATGGTTTGTGAAAAACTGGAGCTGGAATCATATGAGCCGAGAATAACTCAACACAGGAATATGAAAAGAATGTTGAGAGAAATCCAGGCTTATAACCTACCAGGTAAAAAGGAATTGCAAACTCCCCCAACCAGAAGAATAGCATTTTATCTGACATTTCCGAGTTAAGCACATACCCTGCAATAATAGCACCAGTGAGAACACATGAATATCCAAACCCCACATTCAACCCAGCAAATGTAGCAGCAAAAGCCAACCCTCACATGCTAACAGCAACACAGTATGTGCCTTGGTCCAATTACGAGATACAGGGAATAATTAAGAATGCCCCTGACCCATACAAAACTCCGGTGGGCTTTGCAGCGTATATGAACACAGTATTGATGGTATGGTCCCCATCATGGCTGGATATGTATTTGATTATTAAATCAAAGATGAGAGTTGGAGACAGGGCAGCAATGAACGCCAATAATGCAGGGGAAAAGACAGGTCAAGATGTTTGCCAGTTGAAGCGGTCCCAGTAGTGGATCAACAAAAATCTGCTGCTAGTGGAACTGCATATCTGATCAGAATCCAGAAATGGTTTTATGAACAGCAAAATAAATCCCAGGGTCCAGAAACAGTGGTACAGAGACAGGACCCAATAAGAATATATCTGGACAGAGTGACCAGTTCCCTTACAAACGATGGCATAGATGTCACCACTGATGCAGGGATAAAGCTTTTGAAGAAAAGTTTCCTTGAATTATTGGACCCCAGAATAAGGACCCTGTTATGTGAATGTGAATGCAAGCAGGTCATTACCAATGGCGCAGATAATTGAGACGTGTGAACGCATTGAAGACAGAAAAAGGGAAAAAAAGGAAAGACAAAAAGGCAAACCAATCACTGTCCATCTAGTACAAGAACAAGGACAATGAAGTGTGAAAGAACAAGATAATCAAGGAACAAAGCCCAAATTTTTCCAATCCCCAAACACAGGTAGATGCTTCTTTTGTAATCAACCAGGACAAATGAAGAGGGATTGCCAGAAATACAAGAAGTGGTTAAAGAAAAAGGAGGTGAACAAATCCCCTCCTGAGACGGCCTGAAGGTCTGGCACCCCTGTATTATACACACTCCAAGACACCCCTGGTCATTTAGATTTAAACTTAGTCTCAATAAAATTACCCAATGGCAACCAGGTGGAATGTCTTATAAATGCAGGGGCTAGCCAAACAGTTTTGAGGGAACAAGATGTACCAACAAATCTGATAACTGATAAAGAAGTACAAGCAAGCGGTCTAACAGGAACAAAGGTGAAATTGAAGAAAAGCAAAAAAATTATCCTGCAAGTTAATGACATAACAACTCTTATACCAGTTTAATTTTTAATATCACCCACCTGTCCAGTAAACTATTGGGAGCAGACATTCTACAGCTGCTGCAGTCAGTAATAGAATACCGAGGGGACAAGATAATATTTACCAGCAGGCTTCCAGAAAACGTAAAACAGAAAGTAGAGGGTGCGGTGCAAGTTTTTCTATCAATGGACGAAATAGATGGACCTGATGACCCATATCCAGATGAAGACCCAACCAGCAATATTCCTTCCAAACTATGGTCAAAAGGCAAAACTGATAATGGAGGCAAACATACCTGAAACACAAAGACAAATCAGAGGACTGTTGGGAATAGTGAGTTATGTCAGAGAGTAGCTACCAGGAGTCTCATTACTCATGCAACCCTTGTACAACTTGATTAAGAAAGGAGAAACTTGTAACGATGCCAATTATCAAGAAAGAAAAGAAGCACTTCAAGCTATTAAACAGGCTATATGCTCTGCGCCAGTGTTAGGACTACCCAATTATGACAAACAGTTTTTATTATTTTGCCTTGAACATAAAGGGCATGCTTTGGAAGTCCTTATGCAAGAACACGGTAGGAGACAAAGTCCTTTAGCCTACTACTCAACAATGCTTGACCTCATTGCACTGGTATTACCAAATTACATCAAGTCAGTTGCAGCAGCCATCATATTAAAGGACAAATGTGTGGATATTATTCTGGATCATCCACTCACAGTCCAAGTTCCACATGCAGTCATGGAAATACTACATCAAGCAACCACAAAAGATATCTCAAGTGCCAGATTGACGAAATATGAAGTAGCGCTTCTCAGCTCTTCAAACATTACCATAAAGCGCTGCACAGTCCTAAATCCGGCAACACTTCTACCATTATTGTATGAACCTTACAGTTCAAGAGAAGGGAGAATGGAGCTGACAGACTGGGAATGAAATTAACAGTGGACAGATGAGGAAGATAGGGAACATCAAGGGCATGATTGTGTGGCACTGATGGATCTGGAAAGGGCATATCCTACGCTCTTGACTGATCAACCTATAGATATCCAAATTTTTCTTTTTTCATGGATGGCTCTAACTACTATACTGATGGGATCCGTAAAGCAGGATATGCAATCGTTACGCTTTATGATGTCGTGGAAGCAGAACCACTTCCCAGGTACCTTAGCACAAGCTGAGGAGTTAATGGCAGTATTGAGAGCACTGGAAATTGCGGAATGTGAAACAGTGAATATATATACTGACTCAAGGTATGCATGGGGAACAGCCCTGGACTATGCTAACATCTGGAAAAGCAGGGACTTCAGGACAGCAAAAGGGAAGACCATTCAGAATGCTGCCTTAATAGAAAGACTGACAAGAGCACTGGACCTACCAATCAAAGCAGGCATCATAAAAGTTGCTGCCCACACCAAAGAACAGACGCAAGAAGGAAAAGGAAATGCCTTTGCAGACAAAATGGCCAAAGAAGCAGCACTAAAACCCATTGTGCAATCGTATTATATCTTAAACATAGCGTCCTCTGCACAAGAAAAAGAAGTCACGACAAAAGACCTGGCAAAGATGCAGAAACAAGCAGGACCACTGGAACATGCCAGCTGGGAAAAACATGGAGCTAAAGAATCCTGCACAGGACTCTGGATCAAGGGAAACTTTGTTTGTCTGCCACAAGCCGTATATGCTCCCATGATACAAATAGCACATGGTCCAGACCATAAAGGAAAGGGTCAGACAGCAGCACAAATACTTCAACATTGGATAGCACCAGGCATCCATACAGCAACAGAAGCATTGGTGAAACAATTATGGATATGTACAGAGAATAAAGAGAATAATCCAGGACAAAGGGTAAAAACACCAACCGGTAACACTCCAAGAGCCTCCTACCCCTTCCAAAGACTACAAATTGACTATATTCTGTTACCAAAGTGTGGCACATATGAATATGTTGTAGTGTGAACAGATTTTTTCAGTAGATGGGCAGAAGCTTGGCCGGTCAGCAAAGCCACAGCAAAAAACATTGCAAAAAAGGTGATAGTAGAAGTAGTTCACAGATATGGGGTTCCTGAAGTTATTGAGTCAGACAGAGGAGCTCATTTTACGGGAGAAGTCATGCAAAATATAATGTCAGATCTAAAGATCACACAGGCGTTCCATACTCCTTACAGGCCGCAGGCCAGTGGGAGAGTGGAGAGGTTAAATGGTACATTGAAACTGAAAAACAGAAAGCAATGAGAGAAACAGGGAAAACATGGGTTGAATCTTTGCCTATAACCTTGTTTGCTGTTAGAACCACGCCATTAAAAAAACTGAAGCTGAGCCCCTATGAAATATTGTTTGGGTCAGCACCAAAAACAGGATGTTATTTTCCCCAAGAATTACAGCATAAACATGGGGACTTAACAGGGTATATGTTGTTTCACTAAACAGCTTACTAATTTGCATGCACAAGTTTTCTCCTCTCTTCCTGATTCAGGTTCCCTGATTAACCCTCACCAACTGAAAATTGGAGACTGGGTGTATCTCAAGAAGCATGTAAGGGGAGCCATTGAACCCAGATATAAGGGACCGTACCAAGTTGTGTTAACGACCCCCACATCAGTCAAGGTTCTGGGAAGAGACACCTGGATACACGCATCACATTGCAAAAAGACCAAAATAACAATTTGAACCTCCGGCAGAAAAATGAGATGTTATATCCTTTTTTGCATTTCAGTAGTATGCATAAGTCCTACAGGTGAACAGGAAACTGGGTCAATACAGCTGTACTCAGAGAGATATATAACACTCAGAAAGGTAGAAATATGTTGGTTATACATGTGTCCCCCCCAAAATCATAATAAGAGATCAATGCATGAGAAATTGTTGCACAAATATATCCATGGTCGCAGCATCAACACCTAGGGCCACCCGCAGGGTTAAAAGACGAATAGAAAATCAATAGGAATGTAACTACCTGCCTCCAATACCCAAATGTATCTGCGAGTATTGTGGAATGCCTCCTGAGGAGAGATGCATCAAGTGGTGCAGCTCTCCAAAATGGCATCTGGAAAACTTATTTCTATACATGCATGAGTCAATCAGCATGATGACAAATCAGTCAGATCGCTGGGTATGCTCTCATTCCCCTATTTCAGCAAAAACAATGGCCTGGATGTTTCTCCCCATAACATGGGAAGAATGGGTCACGTATGATTTCAATGATACTTTCAACATGGAAGCTACATACAAATATGTTTTTCAGGACCCTCCTAGAATAAAAGTTAAATTACTCAATCAGAACACATCCTTTTGTATTACCATTAGACCCCCGCCCCCAATACGGTAAAAGTCTGGAGTATGGAGACCAAGCTATAACTCCTATAAAAAGGTATTTAGGAGGAGCACAGTGTAAAAAAGCTCTGATCAGGGTAAGTCACTGGATGTACCCTGGAAGAAACACCCCTTCAGTTTACACAAATCTACCGAATAGGGTACATTGGAATAATACAATGTTGATCCTAGTAGGGCTCTGGGTAGGAGGAGAATTTCCCCACTGGATCAACATGACAGGGAGCGACAAAACAGTACTTTATGTAAATGCTACCATAGCAAGACAGGGAATACAGAACATTAGAAAGATATGGACAGGAACACCCCCTTTACTGCCAGATGGGCTTTATTTCCTATGTGGTACCTATGCCTACAAGTGGCTGCCCTATGGTGGGTACGGTAACTGTACTGTGGAACGAGTGGTGCCAGCAGCATATATATTATCACACCAAGAGTTTAAACCCACTAAAGGTGGCCCTCGCACACATCACTCTATCCAAAAAAAGGAAGTCAAAACTATTGGAAAAATCAAAAGGACACAGAGTAGCAATCGGTCTTAGTAATATAATATCCTTTGGAACATGGGGAACTATGTCCAACTATAATATGATAATAAAGCTAGCAAACTTGTTGGACAATATACTGATATAATTGAAAAAAGGAATAGGCTGCGCTTCCTCCAAATATATGAAGCAGCCAAATGAGAACCTGAAAAAGTATGGGAGACCCCTAAACTCCCAACCAATAATAGATATGTATAGAAATAGACAGGTTCTGGGCGCTTGTAAAAGGGAAGTGTAACAATTTATTATGGATACATCTACAATGCGCTCCGGCCGGAACAAGACAATTTAAGTGTTTAAAACAGTAGATAAACACACATATAATAGCAGTGCCAAGAACAATAATAAAATAAATTAAATCAAGCTCTATTTGGTTGCAAATAGGGTTATGGTTCAATTAAAAGCTAATAGAGTATGCAATGCAACAATAGATGTATCAGCAGATATCATTGAAAATGATATGTATCCAATGATGTTGATTGGCACAGAGCACTCTAAGCATATGCGTATTGTCGTACAGTTCAATCTATAACCGCATAGTGATACCGCAGAGATGCTTGGTGCTATGGTACGATAATGGCATCTGAGTACTGTAGTTTATAATGATGTAATTGGTATCAGCAACAAAAAGAGAGATGTAATGTCCAGTGTTATAAATCAAAAAATGTTAATGCTGATGAATAGTGCAAGCATAATAACAATCTGAAGCCGTTACTCACATGAAGCGGGAATGTCTGGCTGTCCGTAATGCGGACAAACACTCGGTGGCGGTCCCAGAATCTATATTGAAAATGTTAGATGCGAGCTGATCGCTAAATCCAATAGTGAAGAGGCACCAAACAGGATGCCAATTGTTAAAAACGAGAACAATAAGGATTCTCCTAGTTCCCGAAAAGGACTCCCCTCCTTCTTGTTGAGAGTTGAATAGTCCCGCTTGAAATGAGCGCGTGCACAGAGACCAGCCCGCAGCGTGTATGCGCTTACCCGCAGCGGGACTACCACCTTCCCTGTCTAGCCTCAACTTTATGAGAAAGAGAGAGGCTTTGTTCGGGGATTAGGATCATCACAACCGGCATCCTGTTGGGTGCCTGCACATCACTGGAGACATAATCCTAATACGGAGACAGCCCGCAGCGTGCACACGCTCAGTGAATAATATCCTATCCAGAACTAACATAGGAGGCCGGGATAGATGATTTATCTAACCGGGGGTTATCTACCGTATTAAAATCATCTCCCACAATTAAATTTGGAAGATCTCTTTGATGTAAGAGTTCCGACAATTTAGCATAAAAGCCTCGGTTAGGCATATTTGGAGCATATATATTCAACAATGTAAAATGTTCCCCATTAATTAACAAATGCAGAAGAATATATCTACCTTCACTATTGATTAGCTTATCCTCAATAATATAGCTCAACCTTCTATTCAAAAGTATCGCAACTCCTCGTTTTTTAGTCTCATAAGGGGCAGAGATACAGTCAAGTCCATAAATACTGGGACATCGAGACAATTCTCATATTTTGTGCTCTATACACCACCACAATGGATTTGAAATTAAACAAACACGATGTGCTTTAACTGCAGACTTTCATCTTTAATTTGAGAGAATTTACATCCAAATCAGGTGAACAGTGTAGGAATTACAATGGTTTCTATATGTGCCTCCCACTTTTTAAGGGACCAAAAGTAATGGGACAAACTAAACAATCCTACATCAAACTTTCACTTTTTAATACTTTTTTGCAAATCCTTTGCAGTCAATTACAGCCTGAAGTCTGGAAGGCATAGACATCACCAGACGCTGGGTTTCATCCCTGGTGATGCTCTGCCAGGCCTCTACTGCAAATGTCTTCAGTTCCTGCTTGTTCTTGGAGTATTTTCCCTTCAATTTTGTCTTCATCAAGTGAAATGCATGCTCAATCGGATTCAGGTCTGGTGATTGACTTGGCCATTGCATAACATTCCACTTGTTAGCCTTAAAAAACTCTTTGGTTGCTTTTGCAGTATGCTTTGGGTCATTGTCCATCTGCACTGTGAAGCACCGTCCAATGAATTCTGAAGCATTTGACTGAATATGAGCAGATAATATTGCCCGAAACACTTCAGAATTCATCCTGCTGCTTTTGTCAGCAGTTACATCATAAATACAAGGGAACCAGTTCCATTGGCAGCCATACATGCCCACGCCATGACACTACCACCACCATGCTTCACTGATGAGGTGGTATGTTTTGGATCATGAGCAGTTCCTTTTCTTCTCCATAATCTGCTCTTCCCATCACTCTGGTACAAGTTGATCTTTGTCTCATCTGTCCATAGGATGTTGTTCCAGAACTGTAATGGCTTTTTTAGATGTTTGGCCAACTCTAATCTGGTCTTTCGGTTTTTGTGTCTCTCAAATGGTTTACATCTTGTGGTGAACCCTATATTCACTCTTGTGAAGCCTTCTCTTGATTGTTGACTTTTACACATATACACCTACCTCCTAGAGAGTGTTCTTGATTTGGCCAACTGTTGTGAAGGGGTTTTTCTTCACCAGCGAAAAAATTCTTCTGTCATCCACCACAGTTGTTTTCTGTGGTCTTCTGGGTCTTTTGGTGTTACTGAGCTCTCCGGTGCATTCTTTCTTTTTAAGAATGCTCCAAACAGTTGATTTGGCCACACCTAATGTTTTTGCTATTTCTCTGATGGGTTTGTTTTGATTTTTCAGCCTAATGATGGCTTGCTTCACTGATAGTGACAGCTTTTTGGATCTCATATTGAGAGTCGACAGCAACAGATTCCAAATGCAAATGTCACACCTAGAATCAAATCCAGACCTTTTAGCTGCTTAATTGATGATGAAATAACGAGGGAATAGCCCACACATGTCCATGAAATAGGATTTGAGTCGATTTTGTCCCATTACTATTGGTCCCTTAAAAAGTGTGAGGCACATATAGAAATCGTTGTAATTCCTACACCGTTCACCTGATTTGGATGTAAATACCCTCAAATTAAAGCTGAAATTCTGCAGTTAAAGCACATCTTGTTAGTTTCCATTGTGGTGGTGTATAGAGCCCAAAATATGAGAATTGTGTCGATGTCCCAATATTTATGGACTTGACTGTACATTCTTGAATCCATGAAGACTTTAAAGTCATCCCCTGAGTAAAAGTCTTATGTGTCTCTTGAATAAACACTATATCCGGTGACAAAGTTTTCAAATGGGTTATAACTTTTTTCCACTTAAGCAGTGAATTCAAAGCCCCTACATTCCAAGACTTACTATTAAATTTAGACTCCAACATATGCTAAACTCAGTTTTAATCATACTGTTTTCCATTTATCCTATTCCCTCCCTCGGGCAGCATTGATCAAACACAAATTTGATCCCACCCTGTCCCAGCAAGCAGGACGAAAACTGATTTCAATTTCTCTATATCTATGACCTCACCCGGATAGCCTAAAGCTAATAACAAACAATATCCTGAATAAAAGTTGTGGACTATAAGTGCAAAACTTTTCGCTTTTCCAATTTTCCACCTGGCCTTATTTCATGTACAAGCCAGGGACATAAAAAAAAATAACACACACCTCAAATAACACAAAAAAGCATTACAAACATTACAAAGTATCATCATTGGACATCCTATTCATTTAAATTATCTTGTTTCCCTATATTATTATATTCTTGTGATCCTGTTTCCCTATGGGGATACACTAACTAAACACAAATGTATTGTCCGCCTTATATATTTCTGTTTACTTTTCTTTAAATAAAACTCTTCTTCCTTCACCAATCACCCCCTTGTGATTGCACTTAGTAACAACATAATAAAATCAAGCGTTGTATCTCATATTCTGTTCGGTCTTTAATTACAGGAATTCGCTGTATTCTTCCCATATGTGTTAATGGCACATGTATGGAAGGAAAAAAAGATATTTATAACTCAATACAATTTATAAAACTGGACTTTAATACACAACATATAAAACATGTATCATAAACAATGAATCTTTGAGGTACAATCAAATGTGTGTAACTTCCCACCAGATGGAAGATATAATGAGCACGATGGTAAACATAGAAGCTCCCGGGAATGCTTCAATGGTTTTTTCTCCTCCAGGTGTTAGTCTTTCAGGTAGAAGTGTTCTTCTGTACCAATAGAGAAAGGAATCCTCTGTACCCAACGCGTTTCAACTCATAGGTTCAGTCTCTTTCAAGGATGAGGTCCTTTCACTCCCTAGCTTCATTTTATACTGAGATGTTTATATCAAGTTGAAAGGTCAAAAGGTCCTTAGGTTCTAATTTATCCAAACTCATATATATTTAATAAATATTAAATAACATTGTATTATATATATAATTACAACATTAAACCCACATTTTCAATTGTTAGATATGTAAAATTGATGAAACACAGTAACCAAGTCCGTTTTCCTTAATTCTATATTATCGCTAATATTCTAAGATATAAATAAAGATTTACAATATCATCTATTTCCCTTGGGAAAAGGCGCACTTAGGAAAAGGTGGGGGGGGAATAAGGAATAAATGGTAATCTTACTGAATATGAGGAAAATGCAATGAATAGAAGGCTGCTTATTAGACGATCCAAAGCCGAGATGATTTGCTAGAATATAAGGATAAAAATAAGAGAGTTTCCAATACTCAGATACACATTCCATTTATTACTCAGTATTCACAATCAGCAATGGAAGTGAGCAAAATCATCAGAAGAAATTGGCATCTGTTACTTAAAGATGATGTGTTAGGAGGCGTTCTCCCACAGTACCAGAAAGTAGTCTTTAGAAGAGCCTCTAACCTTAAACAGAAGCTGGTCTCAAGTTCTTTGCCGAAAGAAGATAAAGGAACCAATAATTGGTTAACACAGGAAACTAAGATAAAGGGGTTTTATCTCTGCAATGATTGCTCAGCATGTAAGAATACTGGAGGAACTACTACAAAAGCCATTAGGGAATTCTCTTCAAAAACAACCCAGCAGAAGTTCAAAATAAAGGAGAGACTTACCTGTGATTCAACAGGAGTAGTGTACATAGTTACATGCCCATGTGGACTACAGTACATTGGCCGGACCTGTAGAAAACTTGAAAATAAGGATTTCGGAACATATATACGAAACATTAAAATTGGTCTGAAGACACATAATCTTTCCAACCATTTCAGACTAAAACATCAGAAAGACCCGAAACGTATGAAGTTTACGGCCTTTCAACTGGTGAATAAAGACTGGAAAGGAGATTACAACAAAAGGTTGAATCAGCAGAGTCAGAATGGATATACACCCAGGGATATAAAATGGATATACACCAGGGATATACAATGGATATACACCCAGGGATATACAATGGATATACACCCAGGGATATACAATGGATATACACCCAGGGATATACAATGGATATACACCCAGGGATATACAATGGATATACACCCAGGGATATACAATGGATATACACCCAGGGATATACAATGGATATACACCCAGGGATATACAATGGATATACACCCAGGGATATACAATGGATATACACCCAGGGACTTTAGCACCGGCAGGTTTGAATGTGGATTTTTAACTTGTTTCTTTTTTGTAATATTTTGAACTACAGGAATTTGTCCTCATATATTTGCCAAACAGGATTGTTGCCGGCATGAGGGAATATATATGCTCTGGAGTATTGTATTTATTCCTCCTTATTCCCATGATGGAATTAGTCCGGCCAGTTCCCTTCCAGCTTTAGCACATTAGTCATTGTGGTATAGTATATAGTTTATATAATATTTCCATTGATTTTGGATGGATTATTTCCATGTAATAAGAACATCCCAATATGTTTGGATCATTTAGATCAATATATATGATGTCTGTAGAAATGTGATAATTTATGATTGATTGCATCTTTAGATGAAGCCTCTAGTTATCTATTTAACACCTTTATGTGGTGATGCTGTGATAATACCCAGTATGTTTTAAAAATATACATACCGCAGTATTTATACTCTGTGCGTTTTATTGTGAATATAATCCAATTAGAACTAAGGTACTAAGTATGTACATGGGGCTTATGATTGATGAAATTATTTTAACATTTTGTGCAATTTATTTTATGACTTTTGGAATTCGTTCCTGCGATTGTGCCAACATACATGATTACAAGTACGTCCAGTGCATGTATCACATATATGTTGTGAAATATATTTTAATATGATCTATATCATTAGTTTAATTAGGTCAAGAGCGTATAGTTATTAATGTAGATTAATCTTGTGATTGCTGTAATTATAACCATAAAAGATGTTTGAATGAGGGTCACAAACTGCGCTCTGAACATTTGGCCAATACAAACGTTTTGTGAAGCCGATTGGCTCAGATCACTATTTAAACTGACACTTTGGAGAATGAAGGAATCACCTGACGAAGTCAACCAAAGACGAAACGCGTAGGGTTGTGATGTCAGCCTCTTTGCCCAACATATTTTTGAAGCTTAACATTCGCAGCAGCCGGGACTCCCCGACAGCGTCTGAGCAGTTTATCTGAGCATCGTACACTGCTTGGTAGTCAGAGCCAGACGGGACGAGGGCTGTTAATGAAAGAAGCCTTTCAAGGAATTTTTATTTATTGTAAAATGTGTTTTTAATCAATATTTTATGAATAAAGTATCTAACAGAACTTCACTAAGGTGCCTCTCTCTCTCCTTTATGGTATCCAAATTGGGGAGTGGAACGTTAGAGAAGGCACATAGAAGACACACAGGATTCACAGGATTGAGAACACTGAAACACGAGTTCGATAAAAGTTAACTCTTGGAGTTCCATATTTGTCTGTGCATTAACTCATTCATACATGAATTCATATGGACATTCATTTGAGCTTATTGAATTTGTTTTTTATGATATAAAAAATATATGTCCTTGCTTGTTAGTGATAACATGTGTTGAGAAATATTTCCCAAATGTTTATATATTAGAACTGTGGCTTTCAAGCAATCATCTTTATTCATCTGGTCTCCTTTGGATCATCTAATAAGCAGCCTTCTGTTCACTGTATTTTCCTGATATTCAGTAAGATTACCATTTTATCCTACCCCCCCTTTTCCTAAGTGCGACCTTCCCTAAGGGAAATATGTGCTATTGTGTTAGGTGAAGAGACAACCCTATTTTAAGGTCTGTGGCAGCAATCCACCTGATATATCTACTTTAGGTGATTATAAAGATTTCTTTATACATAGATGAAAAACCTTTTAAAGATGGTCCGCGAATATTTTTGTATACATTAAGTTTACCATTTGAAATTGCCGAAACTGGAAGTGTGGGAACACTACTTGCGTTTCATGCCTCGGTATAGTCACTTCCGGTTTGCGGTCCACCTTCGTTTTTGCAACGGAAGGGGTCTTGAATTTCAATAAACTTTATTCATTGCTCCTTTTATATTATAGTTTGTTCTTCTGCGTTCCACATTGGGAATCAACTTAACTATACAGTTTTATGCAAAACAGAGTCAATGGTAGTCAATGGTAGTTAGACTTTTGCATTAGAATAATAAAATAATATTACAAGGCTGTTATGTTGAACATATTATAAATGGTCTTCCATTACAAAAAAATTAAAGAAAACATAAGAAAAAATACAAAAATAAAAGTACATATAGGGACATGTAAATGTCATTTGAATAATTTAGATCTCTTATGTGCATATAACAGAAATTACAATGTATGATGGTGTCATGAGATCGACTACAATGAATTCTGTTTATTTCACAATAATATTAATAATAATTGTGAATTTGCAGGAATTATGATCCTACATCTGAAAAGAAGGGAAAAAAGACAACAAATGCAATATAATGAGCTTAAAAACCATTTTAGTTCAAACTCCTTATTTAGTCCACAAGGAACAAGAGCATTTAATTTATACATCCGTCATTTCTCATGTCACTGACATTTTCTCTAAATTTCTGTTTCCAAGTCATTGACCACTTGTATACCCAAAAATCAATAAGGCTCTTCGTAGAGCAATTATGGATTTGTTTACAGAATGTGTCTTATCCTTTTTTAATATTATATAAATGTTCTGATATTCTTTCTTTCAGTGGTCTAGATGTTTTCCCCACATTTAGTAATCTGCAACAACATTCTAAAATATATATGATTTTTTGTATTACATGTAATGAATTGATCAATTTTATATGTAATGCCATTGTGGGTAAATTGTGTAATCTTTGAATTTTTTGTTTTTAATGGTTTTATATCCTATACATATCTCCATATAGCAAAAAATCTTGTGCTAACAAAAATTCAGAAATTATTCACCTGAACACATACAAAAGAATTGTTATATTACAAAATGACGCTATGTCTACATATTTTCTTCTTTTCCCATGTACCATGCATAACTGAATATTGTGACTGGAACCTTTTCTTGGCATGAAGAAGGGATAAACGATCTTCCCAAATATAAGTATTATCCAATCTTATCAATTTATTTGTGTATCCACAACCTTTAGCTGTGGAAACTCTAATTTCTGTATTTACTTATTTGAACACATTTCTTTATCTTTACATTATTACAAGCTGCGAATAAAGGGATTACTTCTACGCACACTTTCTCTATCTCACAGCGTCTTGATCGCTGACTCCTTAACACGCACGGGACTCTTCCAGAGATTAATCACATGTCCTTTTCTCTCTTCCTTATTGGGTTTCACTGGTTGTCATAGTTTAGTTTCCGGATTTCACCAACACGCTAACTGCTAACGGAAATGGTGGATATTCACGCTAAACTCTTGCACCTGGAGGAGTAACACACGTCTATATATTACCTTATTAAATTCAATATTGAGTATGCTATCACTGATGAAAGTTTTGGATTAACTGAAACATTGTACGTTATGGATTAAAATTAATTTTTGACACTATCTGTGGCTCAAATCCATTTGTGCTGCCCATTTTATTCAGCATGATTTACATCCGACTTGAGGTGAGCACCCGGGTCAGTAAAATGTGTGGACTGTTTTGATCACCACGCTATGTACTGCTATATCATCTATTTTAATCAACTGATTTCACAGTATTTGGAGTATCGCAGCAACCTTGTTTCATATCCAATTGCTTTGGTCCTGTGTGAATTTTCTGATGTTCAATAAGTTTTGATTTCTGTGTAAAACATTTCCCACACTCAGAAAAATGGAAATGGTTTCTCAGCTGTGTGAGTTCGCTGATGTTCAACAAGAATTGATTTTCGTGTAAAACATTTCCCACACTCAGAACATGGAAATGGTTTCTCATGTGTGTGAGTTCTCTGATGATTAACAAGAGTTAATTTATGTGAAAAACATTTCCCACACTCAGAACATGGAAATGGTTTCTCACCTGTGTGAGTTCTCTGATGTTCAACAAGATTTGATTTTCGTGGAAAACATTTCCCACACTCAGAACATGGAAATGGTTTCTCATGTGTGTGAGTTCTCTGATGATCAACAAGATTTGATTTTCGTGTATAACATTTCCCACACTCAGAACATGGAAATGGTTTCTCACGTGTGTGAGTTCTCTGATGATTAACAAGAGTTAATTTATGTGAAAAACATTTCCCACACTCAGAACAGGGAAATGGTTTCTCACCAGTGTGAGTTCTCTGATGATTAACAAGAAATACTTTATGAGAAAAACATTTCCCACACTCAGAACATGGAAAAGGTTTCTTACGTCTGTGCGTGATCTGCTTTTTATGAAGAGATAATGTAACTGTTAAGCTTTTGTTATCAGGAAAATATTCCTCATGATCAGAGGGATCAAATGATTTATCTGCTCTGTGAAGTATTGGATGTATATTTAGGGCAATGGGGTTTTCTCCAGGAGAATCTTGTGTGATGTTATCTTCTATTTCACAATCTGTTGAAACAATGAATTTTCCTTCGGAGATATTCCTGTGTTTGCATCCATCTGCTGAAAACAGAATAAATGTATGGAAACAGACATATAATTTTAAATTAAAATTAAAATGCCCAGCATTTTTATACTATGAGTAAGTTGAAATGTTCAGATGTTTAATTTTAATTTGCAAACTACAAGCACTTCATGATAATTATAAACCTGTATTACCAAGCACAATGCATAGACCCAGCCACAGTGACACACAGATCACATCCAGATTCATCAACTTCAGCCAAAATGCAGACTTTACACACTGTAATAACCACAAACAAGTTCTGCATTTACTTAGCCGTTGTGTGTGGTTTTATTGTTACCTTAATTAGTGCACCAAACAGCAATTGGTTATTGTATATTAAGAAATTTATATGATGGTGCCAATAAATTATGTTCTTTAATTATAAAACATATAGGGTCTGATTTAGAGTTGGACGCAATTCCAACTAATCAGTGCAAACAGCAGTGTGTCAGAAGGTGGAATTTGTCTTTAGTGTACTTTGTGATGGGGTGTATGTGATCTTAGAGGAAGGGGGATATTCTCATATTTTGCATTAGCATTACATTGCTACTATATAGCCGAGGATAAAATATTCCTTGATTATTACACAGGGAAGATAATGAGTTATGATACGTGGTCATAGAAAGAGGATTATGGGTAGTATCCCAGGATCTACTGTACAGGATATTCATGGGTAAAGGAGGAGACTGGTCAGATCTCTGGGCTGGTAACACACAATGATATGATGTGAGGAGGAGACTGGTCAGATCTCTGGGCTGGTAGCACACAATGATATGATGTGAGGAGTAGACTGGTCAGATCTCTGGGCTGGTAGCACACAATGATATGATGTGAGGAGGAGACTGGTCAGATCTCTGGGCTGGTAGCACACAATGATATGATGTGAGGAGAAGACTGGTCAGATCTCTGGGCTGGTAGCACACAATGATATGATGTGATGAAGAGACTGGTCAGATCTCTGGGCTGGGAGCACACAATGATATGATGTGAGGAGGAGACTGGTCAGATCTCTGGGCTGGTAGCACACAATGATATGATGTGAGGAGGAGACTGGTCAGATCTCTGGGCTGGTAGCACACAATGATATGATGTGAGGAGGAGACTGGTCAGATCTCTGGGCTGCTAGCACACAATGATATGATGTGAAGAGGAGACTGATCAGATCTCTGGGCTGGTAGCACACAATGATATGATGTGAGGAGGAGACTGGTCAGATCTCTGGGCTGGTAGCACACAATGATATGATGTGAGGAGACTGGTCAGATCTCTGGGCTGGTAGCACACAATGATATGATGTGAGGAGGAGACTGGTCAGATCTCTGGGCTGGTAGCACACAGTGATATGATGTGAGGAGGAGACTTGTCAGATCTCTGGGCTGGTAGCACACAATGATATGATGTGAGGAGGAGACTGCTCAGATCTCTGGGCTGGTAGCACACAATGATATGATGTGAGGAGACTGGTCAGATCTCTGGGCTGGTAGCACACAATGATATGATGTGAGGAGGAGACTGGTCAGATCTCTGGGCTGGTAGCACACAATGATGTGAGGAAGAGACTGATCAGATCTCTGGGCTGGTAGCACACAATGATATGATGTGAGGAGGAGACTGGTCAGATCTCTGGGCTGGGAGCACACAATGATATGATGTGAGGAGGAGACTGGTCAGATCTCTGGGCTGGTAGCACAGAATGATATGATGTGAGGAGGAGACTGGTCAGATCTCTGGGCTGGTAGCACACAGTGATATGATGTGAGAAAGAGAATAGGAATCTAATAGGGGCTGATGGCTCCTGAGTCTCCCACTGGACAGATTTTCCTCATTAGTTTGTACTGACAGAGGAGGTTGTAGAATAAATGATTGTTTAAGTGACTGAATAAACAGAATATGTGACTCCTTTGTGTAATAAGTCTTTATTACTCACCAGTGCTGGTATCTGTAGGGATTTCCTCCTCCTTACACTGCTGATCACCCCTCACATACGTTTCTTCCTCTCCCTCTATAAATTCTACCTTAATATCAGTCAGGACATCATCCTAAATAACCCAGAAAACAATAAAATATTATAATTAATAACATCTGATTTAATTATTTGAGATGAAACAGAAGAATATCAGTGTATAACATCCAGAAAGATTTTTTACACATCATATAATGAAATCACTTTGGTGTTTTGGTATTTGAGGAGACCTTAAAATGTCATCTACCTGATACTCCTGTGAGATACTGTGATTGTTTTCGGTACTATCCTGTGAATAAGGATGAAGATCTCTCTCTGGGGTATTTCTGTTATTGGATCCATCTGTAGGAAACACACAGTGACTGAGTACATTGCTAATATGTGATTATCAGATGATGTGTATCTAGGTGGCCCTCAAAACTGCTCTCCACGTTACAATCAATGAAAGTCTCCCCTTACCCTGTGATGTGAGGGGCTGGTGATTGTCAATCCTCACGTCCTCGTACAGATCGTTGGGTCCTATTAAATTCTCCCACTCCTCCTCCTGACACTTTATAGGAACCTGACATACACAATGACATAGTCATCATCCAGACACATCCCCTAATGTTACTGTATAATGTCCCATTCCCAGCAGTCACCTCTCCAGTCACCGGCTGAATGATCTTGTTGGTCAGTTCCAGGATCTTCTGGTCATTTATTCCCTCACGTATCAGTGAGTGAGGTTCAGGCACCGTGATGGGGTTCTGGGTCCTGCTCAATCCTCCTGACACACAGGGGCGGGTCGTGGGTGTCACACACTCACCAGGTCTCTTTATCACTGCTGTGTAATCCTGTGTATGGAGAGAGATATCCAGGTGAATGAAAATCCACATATTTGGAATTTTATTTAGGGGTTAATTGTGCAAAATAAACAATAATGTTCTATTTTATTATTACAACACATATCCTATATTAACTATTTTCTATATACAGGAAAATGGAGTGTATATAGCATTTACCTCTCCTGCAGCGGTGGTAGTTAGCATATCGATGCTGAATACCCCGACAACACTTACCCCAACATGATGATTTCGACGGGCCCCTTACTGACGATCACCGATGACTAGTGTTGAAAGCGACTTGAGCCAATCACAAAGAAGTAGTTTACGAAGCCTTCTGCATTGTACATAGGCGCATACTTAGATTACACCATTAACAGCAGCGATAATCCCCTCGCCATGGTGAATGACGTCATGAAGGGGAGACGGCTTATTACTTCTTCGTGATAGGTTCAAGTCGCTTTCAACAGTAGTCGTGAACGGTGATCGTCAGTAAGAAGCCCTTCGGAATCATCATGTCAGGGTAAGTGTTGTCGGGGTATTCGGCATCGATATGCCGCACCCCATCCTCCTGCAGCTCCGGACATCTTCAGTGAGCCCACCTATCTGAGTCCTCTATCTATAGCCGGCCCCCATGGATCTATCATCTGCTTGGATAATTCAGTGCAAACAGTAAGAGGAGTTTAAAGTGGGGGCTCAGAATGGCCGACCTTTGAAAGATAGTAGGAGAGATAAGTGATATATACACTCTAATGGTCAGTGCATATAGGAAACAGTTACAGCTAAGGCAGGGGCTATATTTGAAAAATAAACATTTCTTGTATCTCTTGCACCTTTAATAAAAACTCCAGAAAATGGAAATTATCCCAGAATTGTAAAACTCAGTTACAAAGTATCAGTTAGTGATAGAAAAAAACAACATACTGCGGCCAATGCAATATATCCCAATATCTGTGAATATTGTGGGACTGATACTTCTATCTGAGACTGTCTACCTGCTGCTCATTTACAGCTGTTCAGGTGAAACGACTGAGAGAGCAGAAAGTACCAAAGGGAGAATGGACACCACCCTGTGAGCCAGAGAGGAGAGGATCATGGGAAGGATAAACTATAAAATAACACATTAAAGAATTAAACATTCTTTATTATTATCCTTTATTTATAAGGCACCACAAGGTTTCCATAGCGCCGCACATATTACAAACAGTAGAACTTACAGGGTTAACAGCACTTCTTCAGTCATGTCCCTGTTTTATTTATAGCAACAAGAATGACGTCACTGTGACATTCCCAGAATCCCTCCCCTCTCCAATCATGTCCCTGTTTTATTTATAGCAGTACGAATGATGTCACTGTGACATTCCCAGAATCCCTCACCTCTCCAGTCATGTCCCTGTTTTATTTATAGCAGTAAGAATGATGTCAGTGTGACATTCCCAGAATCCCTCACCTCTCCAGTCATTTCCGTTTTATTTATAGCAGTAAGAATGATGTCACTGTGACATTCCCAGAATCCCTCACCTCTCCAGTCATGTCCCCGTTTTATTTATAGCAGTAAGAATGATGTCCCTGTGACATTCCCAGAATCCCTCACCTCTCCAGTCAGCAGGTAGATAATTTCCAGGGTGAGATTTAATATCCTCTCACTCCTGTCCATGTCCATCCTCAGGGAATCAGTGATTTACACAGAACAGGTTTCACCTTCAGTTGACTTCTAGTTATAGATTATTTGGTTCCTCACAGCTCAACTGTCTAGGAATAAATATAATAATTATTATAAACATCATAGTAGGAGACATGTAAGATAATGAAATATGAAATTCTGAGGGACTCATGGACAGCTGGATATAACAGCTTTTTCTTAAAATACTTATTTCTGTACTTATGTACACATCAAATGTGTAAGACTAAGTCCCTATGTAGACTGAGACACATCTTACCCTTACACCCCTTGATACATAATGTGTGTAACATGTAGAGGTGGAAACACCACCAGATCAGCCAGTGTGGAGACACACCTGTTGTGGGTGCTGGAGCCTGCTGCATGATATGTTCTGATGATGGACCTCGCTGTAATTTAGGACTTCCAGTGGGCGGGGCATCTGAGACGGCTGCTTTTTACAACAGCTCCGTGTTTGTACTGATAATCTGCACCATCCAACATGAGTCTCACAATGTTACATCACTGCTTGGTAACTTCCTCAGGGAATGAGTCTCATTTAAGAACCTACACTTCAGGAAGGAAGACAGAGCTACTTTACAGCTTAACTATGGGTCGGAGTTCACATGAGAACGGGAGCTGCAGCCCCCTGTGACGGACATGTAAGTGCACCAACAACAAGGTATCAACACAAAGTGTGTTCGTCACATTATGACTAACTTCAGAGATAAACAGAAAGAGTACATCAGAGACTTGTCCATAATCTTTAAGTAGACTAACCCATGAACATGGCAGCTGTTCCCCTACCTGTTGGCGTTCCTCAAGGCTCCGTTCTTGGCCCCCTGCTTTTCTCCCTCTACACCTCCTCCCTGGGTGTCCTCATCCGCTCCTTTGGCCTTCAGTATCACCTCTATGCTGATGATACCCAAATTTATCTTTCATCCCCTGACCCCCCCCCTTCCCTTCTGTCTCGTGTCTCCTGCTGTCTCTCGGCCATCTCATCTTGGATGTCCCAACGTTTCCTTAAACTCAATATTTCCAAGACTGAGCTTATAGTCTTCCCCCACCTCCTCCCCTCTCTATTTCTGTTAATAACACTACCCTTGTATGTGTTCCTCAAGTCCGATGCCTTGGGGTCATCCTTGATTCCTCCCTCTCCTTCAAGCCTCACATTCTGTCCCTCTCAAAATCCTGCTAGTTCCACCTTCGGAATGTATCCAAGATACGCCCCTTTCTCACCACGGAAGCTACAGAAACCCTCGTTCACCGGCTTGTAATCTCTCGCCTTGACTACTGTAACCTCTTTCTCTCTGGCCTACCTCACTTTCACGTTGACCATCTTAAGTCTATCCTCAATGCTGCTGCCCGCCTCATTTTTCTCTCCTGTCGCT